>CM070033.1:42307690-42348097 GCA_036250615.1 Ptychadena robeensis | reverse complement strand
CACCAGTGTCCTCCACACTGTCCATCTCCAGTAATACATGAAATCTGCACACTTATTTTTAACTTCATTGACAACACACATCTTTTAACTATTAAAAGAATAAAATGAAAATTGGGGCGAATTGACCCGTACAAAGTATTTAATTCACGTCTTCAAAGTTTAGGATCGCACGGAAGCGGGAGAACAGCATGAATTATGATCGCCATTCATTCCCTATGGAAAAATAGCCCGACTTTGCGATCATCTCACGCCCGGACCAAGGCTCCAAATCACACCAAATTTCATCCACATTTAGCTACATATCAAATTTGGGGACTCTAGCTCAAACTTAAGTTCAACCATTAGCAGGGTGACTATCCATTGACTATCATTGTAGAAATCCTTGGTGCGGATTTAGTGTGTGAAAAAAAATGTTCTTGGGAGTTTTGCCATGGATCCCCCTCTGTCATGTCATTGTCCAGGTGTTAGTCCCCTTGAAATAACTTTCCCAACACTATTGTGGCCAGAAAGGGTCCCTTTGTTTTTTAATGTTCGCCTGCCCATTGAAGTCTATGGGGTTTGTGGACATTTGCATTGGTTCGCGTTCGCGAAGAGCAAATTCCGTGTTCGCGACATCACTATATGTTATACCTCAGTGCTGTTAATTTCCTCCGGCCTCTTCTCACCCACTTTCTGTTCTCATGAGCTGGTAACCTGGTATAACAAAGGGAGGTGCCGCCTGTGTAATATGTACAGAAATGGCCATTTGTAATCTTCATTAGAGGGAGGGTGACACAATAGGAGAATAACTAGGAAACAGGGACAGAGTGTTGTCACCCTATGAAAAGAGTTACTAAGGAAAATTTGATGGCAGGACCGTCAGACCGTTTTATTTTTTTTAAATGTATTTTAACATTTCTTATATTGACAGTTACAGAGACATCTGAAGTTAGAAGGCCCTGATCAGTTAAACCGACTTTCCCTAGAACCATGTTATTCCATTGATGCTTTGTGATTATAGCTACACAAATATTGATGCAGGCTGTCATTACTGTTGTCTTGACAATCTGCCCATTCCCTGTCCTGCATCTAGGATAGCTTGTAATTAAACCTGGTTAGAACTTGGGGTTATTGGCCATGGGTTCAGCTGTTCATTGTGGATCATGGCAGTTACAGGCTTCCTGTTGATAGACTACAGATTCCAACCTGTTTTGCTACAATTCCTTATAAATTATCTTGTCATTTTTCCTTCTACTCACACACATAGTACATATACACTCTCACATTGTAACTTCTTCGGCATGTTTATTTTCAATAGGACTTTCCAGGGGCTTCTTGCCAATAGGTGGGTTTCACATAGGCCTCTGCTTATTGCAGCAGTAATCACTGCAAATGCTGAACCTTCTATCCTAACCTTCTGGAGCATTTTGGTCTCAATCCATTTCGAAGGATTTTGCAGCCGACCGATGTGCGTGCGCGCTCGCGGCCGTCTGCAAAATCGGCCGCCGATCACGGGTGCCCATAAAGCTCGGTCGGCCAGAGAACAGACATGTCCGTAAATCTCTGGCTGATGTCATTAGTTACGATGGCATCCCCATTGAAACTAACGGCCGTCACACAATGGGTGCCCAATGATGATGTGAGCAACGCTGCTCTGCACAGCTCATGTGTCGGTCCCCACTCGGTACATGCCCAAGTGCTAATGCAGGGTTTATTTACCTGCAACTAATGTGTTCATGTTACCCCAAAGGAGTCTGATACCGCATTACAATCAGAGTGTATAGTGTAAAAGTACCCCCCCCCCCTTTCCTATTTGCACCCCCCGTGTTTGATGTCGGCTTTATCTCTGATCTCTTTATTACTATAGGGCTGAGGTTTGTAGTGAAGAGGGTGAGCACGTAGCCTCTCATGAAGAGGGATCTGCCTATTATAAAGTTATTCTGATTATCCCTCTAACTGCGCATGCGCGAGAACTTCACAAGCATCAACCGTCCCCATGGAAACGTCAGCGGCCCACACTACACCCGGTAACATGCCGAAGGAAAACGAGACCTGGGACAACAAGGACGAGAACGGTCTACTGAAGTCCCGGCTGGACGAGCAGTCACAGCTCATCTGCCTACTGAAGCGGAGAGCCGATGACACTCTGCTCCGGTGTCAGGGCCTGGAGAGGACGATCGAAGAGCTGGAGAAGAAGAATGCCGAGACAGAGACCCGGCAGGCAGCGGAGCGGAAGAGGGCGGACCAGCTGGAGGAACGATTTGATCTCCTCGCTGCCAACCATCAGGAGATGATCAGCTTCAAGGATATGTACAAGCAGCAGAACGGAGAGCTGCGAGACGAGTGCGCGCAGCTGAGGGAAGCGCGCCACCCCGAGCTGCTGGAGAAAGAGCGGAGCATACAGGAGCTGCGAGCACAGCTACAGGCGGCCAACACCCAGATCAGCCAGCAGGAGGCGCTCCATAAAAATGAGCTGAACTCACTCTATCAGAGACTCCAGGCATTGCAGGAGGAGAGCCAGAGCGCGAGCCAACAGCTCCACCTAGTGTCCAGGAGGATGAAGGTACAGCTGACCGTTGAATGCACCTTCTGTACAGTTACTTCTATTGTACACATCCTCACCCATGACATATGAGCCTGCTTTTATATACACTTGTTATTAACGTTTCTAACGTTACAGTTATCTCTGTAATAGAGAAAAAACATGACTTCATAATGACAGCTATGCACAAAATTTTAATCAAGAGTTGTCCAACTCTACTGCTCGAGGGTGACAAACAGGCCAGCATTGGGTGTCATTTTCTGACTCTTAAGCCGGGAACACACTGCTCGATATACGAGCCATTCAAGATCCCCGGCGGCCCGACATCGAAGGAGCTGGAGGCGCAGCACTGCTTATATATAGGCCAGATAGATGGCCGTGAGCGAGTATGGTGCTCAAAGCATTTGCAATGGGGAAGTACCGGTGTGTAGTGTCACTTCCGCATTCCAAATACCGGAAGTGACACTCTGCGATGTCCATTCCGGCACAATTGGGCAAGTGTAGTGTCAACTCCCTACCTTCTTCCCACCTCACTTGTGCAAATTATGCATGGGGTGGGAAGTTAGGAGGGAGAGTAACACCATAAGTTAGTATGGAGGGGGTGTTACTCTTCCTTACTTCTGCGACCCCTGTGAAATGGTTGTTCAACCCCCGAGGGGTCCCGACCCAGAGGTTGAAAACCACTGCTTAAGGGGGTTGAACTACCATTTTACAGAGGTTGCCGCATTCACTGAAAGCATTAGAGTTGCTGCTAACAAGTAGCGCTGATGCCCAGGTGGGGTGAGCAGTTAGTATAGAGTGTAATGCCCCCTTCCTCCTTACTTCCCACCCTGCACATGATTTGACAAAGAGGGTGGGAAAATAGAAGGGAGGGGACATTACACTTACCTGATACCAGAAGTGATGTTGTGGCGTGTCACTTCCGGTATCTGGAACGCAGAATTGAGAACCACTGCTCTAACATATTTTTATTTCTTTTTCATATGTCAGTTGGTGTGGTTCACAAAGAGTAAGAAAATGACTGCTACCAAAACTTTGCTTGTATTTGGCTCTATAGGCCAACTCTTCCCTAAGATCTTTAGTAGTATTCCATTTAGTTGATTAAAGACAGTGAAATCCTTACTTCTGAAACAATGTTTTAGTGTATAAAGATGTCTGAGGCTCTTTCTCCAATTTTTCAGCATCATTTAGGTTCTGTAATAGTTCATTGGGTTGTTGGGGGGATTATGGCTGAACTAGGTTTGCACCATATATTATCTCAAATCTCTGCCCACTGAGATAGATATAATATAACAAAGGATTGGTGGGAATGGTCTAAAGCATCCAAGGTCATTGGTGGCAATTACAAAGCATCCAAGGTGATCTGTTCATTTAGCATATACAATATATAGGTAATTACCTCACTGCCATATATTTTAATAGAGTGGCAAATCCACAAGCAATCAGCATTTTGGGCACATATTTTACCATGGTTTAGTTGTCAACAAAGTAGAAATCTATATATGTATATATATATGGCCTATGTATGATTTTAAAAAAGGATTTGGATGTACACTGTGTGGGGGGTCACACTCAAATGGTTTCTCTAGAAGCATCAATCCACACGATTGTTTACCTTTAGGGCTCCTGCCCGTGTTTATTTGCACACAAAATCCAAAACAAAGGGTTACCCTCACAGGGGTTAACATCCAAACGAAACAAAAGTCCTGAAAATGCCAAGCCTCCTGGCTTGGCACTGATCAAACAAAGTTTCCAACCTTTGGGAAACCTTAATGGCCTGCCTCCTGGCAACCATCAGCATGAGCCACACACACTCTGTGTGCCCTGTATTTACTGCACCTAGCAGCACTGTCTCCCACTTCCTTGGGAGCCCTGCCTGAGTGGCTTCAATCTCCTTTTGTTGATACACACCCAGCCACCTCCTTGCTGTCCATCAGGTGTAGTTCCTGGATGGAATGGGAAGGCCCACCCAGTTCCCTCCTCTCCCATCCCAGAACCCAGAATCCCAAAACTAAAACAGCACAATAACCTATTGTTGTTGTCCAACAATATACTGGATTCCTTCTAGGATACACTACCTGATGGACCACTTACACCGTGGCAGATGACTAGTCTGTCACAACTGACACTAATATACTTACCTTCACTCTGTCTTAAAGGAAGGACCATATACTTCTAAATATAATTCTGCAACCCTGCCCACATGGTACACAGCTACACCCCCTAACCTTTCTGATAATAGGCCTAGTTTAGGTGAAGTATGATGAAATACAATGGTCTTTTATATAGATACAACTGTGCCCTCTGTAATGAAGACAGGTGGTATCAGCGGACATGGAACAGTGGACTTTGACAGGACTTTTATTACAAGTTTTATAACAATTTATCTTTCCTGTGAGGCTATAGGGAGGGTTGAGTATTATCTTCTAATAAATCTGCTTAACATAAACAAATGCAGTTAGAACATTACAGATTAATTACCTGGGATTTTGTTTATTTGTTTTGCCTTATTTCATTATATAATATATTTTTTCCAAATAAAAGGTAGATGAATTGACTATATAGTCTGACATTTAGGGCTTGTTTCCACTGATGCGGAATCGTGCGGTTTGCTGCGGTTGTATCCGTGCGGCTGCTGCCCCTCCGACTGCATCCATAGGCAAAGCATCAGCCAGGCTCCACTGGTGCGGCCGAGTGCGGATGTGGATGCGGTGCAGTTCTGAACGCTCGCTACAACGTTCGGATGCCGCAGCCGACCACATCCCTTAACATGGGGGATACCTGAAGTCCACATTCTACCGCACGGACGTCCGTGTGCATCCGCATGCTTGGGGTGCGGGCGGGAGCGGCTGCAGCCGCGCAGATAGCACCGCCGCCATCCGCATCAGTGGAAACAGGCCCTTACATGGGATGAGAAATGCCTGCAATTCACTCTGTGTGTACATGTGAATTCTCAGTTTTTTAATTTTTTATACATTTGCCCCTTTTTTCACTTTGTCAACAAACAAAACAGGGGACATACAGGAAGTGACGTCATATCCGGTATGCAGATCTTGGGTCTTTCGCGTTCTACGTACCACTTCCGGCACCGGGTTTACTTTTTTAGCTGTTCTAGCAGGGAGAGGGCGTTACTCTATGCTAATGTCCCACCCCGCTTGTGCTGATAATATGCAGGGTGGGACATTAGCAGGCAGAATAATGTCCTCTTCCTGCTAGATCAGCGCGATATCTATAATCCGGGAACAAAATGGCATTTCTTGAAATCTGGATTTGGCCGGGAAAGCCACATAAAAAACGTGACTTTCCCGGCCAAAGCGGGAGGGTTGACAGGTCTGGTGTTGTATGAAAAAAATTATTTAATCCATTTTGGAAGAGGTTGGGAAAAAGTGATGCTTCCCGGATGCACTGTATTCCTGGCCATGACATATGTTATGAAACTGCATCTCCATGCCCATACAACTGGCTGATCAACAGAAAAAATGCAAGACTCTGCTAAGTGCTGCACATTATATTATTAGTACAGCCCAATAATAGGTGATGTTCATCTGATCGATCAGACAGTTGTAACACAGTTATGTGTATGACACAATAGCAATTTACTGCAACCCTCCAGAGAACCCCACCACTCCGGCTTGGGCATAACAGTCTGGCATAGGCACTGAGGTCATCAGCTGTCTATATGAGGTTTTCATCACTATATCTAAGGTGACATATTGCAGAATCGTCCTCTGATCCTTTAGGGCTTGTCCCCACTTCGGTGATTTTAATTGCATTGCGCCCATTTGGGGGCGATCGCGCCCATGCATTTAAATGGGCTCTTCCCCACAGCCGCAATGAACCACGAATCGCGGGTTTCAAGCCGCTTTTATGATCGCACCCAATTGCCTCTGATCGCGTTCATAGATAATGAATGGGGATACGTTAAAAAAAACGTGTCTCAAACACAATTTTTGAACGTGCCCCCATTCATTCTCAATGGGTGTGATTAGGGGCATTCGGGCGCGATTATCACAGGAAAAACCTGCCAGATTGCCCCCGATCTCTTGCCGTAGATATAGCTAATGATCACCGCCCGCTATTAGAATCGTGGGAGATCGCTATGAGAACATTTTGAGCGTTTTTGGAAAGTGTAATGCAGATAACAGTAATATATCTGATAATTCTCACTTGTAGGAATCAGAAGAAACATGTCAGCATGTAAAGGAGGAGTTGTCCAGATTGATGGAGACGAGGAAAACAGAGCAGATAGAGGCTGAAAGAAAGCTGGAAGAGCTGAACAAAGAGAAGAAGGAGCTTTTACAGTTATGTATGGAGAGAGGGCGAACTTTACAGGATCGCCAGAAAGAACTATCAGAGCTAAGTAATCGCCTACAAGGTGCAGAGAAGGCACGACGCAACGCAGAAGAACGCTACCACAGAGACCTAACAGCGGTGGATGCCGATTCCAGAGTGCAGGGTCTGAACTCAAGACTGGGCGACACTGAGAAGCAGTTAGAGGAGCTGAGGAGAGAGTTTGAGGCCTACAAGAAGCACAGTGGGGGCTTGTTAGCAAAGGAGAGAGAGCTGAATGCCAAACTACGACACCTGATTGGATAATAATCTAGCGGTGTGACTTCTTAGCCATTAGACTGCACTTTGTGTGTCGCAAAAAGATTTCAAACCTTATTTTGTAAAACAATATTTTTATAAAGTTTACTGGAATTGCATCTATGTAAAATGTACTGATTTGTGCCAAGATTTTACAACAAAATAAAACGTTTCATTTTGAAAAGGAAATAGTAGATTTATTTATTTTACCTTTTAGTAAAAGTTTGAACCTCTGCTTTTAGAGTTGATCTGCCAACTTTTACCATAAGAATGACATAATAACAGAAGAAGGACCACTTGGGTGGGAATACTCCTATATAAATGACCCCTGGGTTCTGTGTGACTCTTTATTTATATATATAATTTAGAAAAATAGGTGTGTTGACAAGCATCGGCTATGGAATCTTTAGGTCTACCTTTTGTCTAGCCTGGTAGGAGTTTTCACCTTTCAGTACGCTATAAAAAAAAACAATTGGTAGTAAATAAAGTAACTAAATGCATGGTAACCAACATTATAAATGGTAGATAGTGTGCCTATAAAGTAACTAAATTGCATGGTAAACTTAAACTATTGACTCCTCATGTGCCTTTAAGCCCTTTTTCTATTAGGTCGGTCACCCAGGACCTTTACCCGCCCTAGCGTTATGGACGTCGTCACTCGGGGAGGTGGCGGGAGATTTGTACAGTAAATAGAATGAAAGCAGTTTTCTATGTAGAAACTGCTTTCAAACTCCCCCTATGTACTAAATATCGCCAGAATAAAGTCCCTGATGCCCCAGATGTGCCCATTTGCAGTAACCCTTTCTTCCCTGGTGTGATTTTATCACACCAGGTTAGAGAGGGTTAAGTGCAAATGGCAACTGACGTCACATCCGGTCCCTGGAACGCATACTGGAACGCATAGTTCCTGGTTCTGGGAGCCGGATGTGACGTCACGGACGTCACTTCCTGCTCCGACCCGGTTTTTTCACTAGGAGACCGGCTTTATGCCCGGTCTTCTAGTGAAAAGATTCTTCCTCCGGCACGATCACACAGGTTGTGATCCTGCCGGAGGAAGAATAGAGATCATCTTCTCGCTGGCGAACGGAGCGGGTCGAACACCTTTGCTTTGCGGACAGTTCGGCCATCACTAGCAATCTATATGCGACTGTACTATGGAGCAGCGCTGGAAGCTTACTAAACATGTAATAAACAGCTCCAGCCACTGAAAAGCAATAACAACGCTGATCATGTTTAAAAGATCACACTGTAGGGCAGGGGTGGGCAAACTTTTTGACTCGTGGGCCACATTGGCTTCTTACATTTGAAAAAGGGGCCAGACCAAGAGCCTCTAATGGTCAACCTGCCATAGGTGTGCCAATTCCATGCATCCCCGGTATCCCTCTGACGTGTGACAATGTTATCTTTTTATATTTCCTGCCCGTAACAAAAACAGCCCATTTATTGCATGAGCAGAGATAATTCATAGAGACTTGTTTTCACCATGAGGATGCGCCCATAGTATCTTAGTCACCCAACTGCATCCTCCCCAAGGCAATGTTTGGACACCTCTAGGCATTTCTCTCATTGCAGAGAACAGGCAGGAGAAATCTTTTCAACAAGGTGACAAAGGGCCGGAAAAAAAGGTAAACGGGCCACATCTGGCCCCCGGGCCTTAGTTTCCCCACCCCTGCTGTAGGGTGTTACAATCGATCGATGTTAGACTGACAAACAATATTAAAAAAATTAATTAAGGGCTTATTTACACAAATTTACACCGGATGGTTTTCAGGCTTTAGCCCCATAGGACCTCCATAGGGTGCTAATCTAGACGACCTACGAATGCCTGCACTATTTTGCAGCCGCTCGCAGGTCTGCGTGGCTGCATGACGATGTAAATTTAGCCTCTAGTACCATCTAAATTGTACCAACTGTGCATAATCCTGGGGCTACTGATCATCTTTTACAGAAATTCGTTTGACATGCATGACATATAAAAATAAATGACATTATTGACACATTTGTGAACCACATTCAGTGTTTATTGATAATACAATTTTTTATCTTAAAATGGCGCGTTCATAGCTCTGACAATTCGTTATTTTGAGTACGGATTTCTCCTTGTGGGTGCTACAATCATATTGTGGTATATATTATGTTCTTACTGCGCATTTTACCCATCTGCATGAGGTGCTTAGGTAATCCAGTAAAATTTGACACGCCAACTACACTGCATTTTATGTGTATAAAAAAGAATGTCTGATGAACCTTTGAGTTTAGGCACAATTATTTAGTACATGAAATTTCTTATTGGCTAAGAATTGCCCAACCTGGCTTCATAGTACAACATGAGAACCTATTTATACATACATATACTGTATTGGTATTTGGATTTCTTTCTTATAATTAAATAAAATTAAAAATATAAAAATATATTAGGAGCTAGCAAACCCAAGCTGCTTGTGCTTCTCGTTATCAACTGTACCATTCCATTTCTTCAGTGGGTCACAGCAATGAGAGAATAACATTGAATTCAGTTATATTTTTAGTAGACAAATTAAGAAGGGAAAACTGTTTTTCATGAAAATCTCTAAGAATTCAGATTGATTTAAATATCCCAAATTTAAAGTAAGACAAATTTGTAGTTTAAGGGGATCCCAGCTCAAATGAAAACTCTCTTTTACAGCTAAGTTGTCTTTTGAAGCGTGATAGATAGATAGATAGATAGATAGATAGATAGATAGATAGATAGATAGATAGATAGATAGATAGATAGATAGATAGATAGATAGATAGATAGATAGATAGATAGATAGATAGATGGAGATAGATACATAGATAGATAAAACTCTGTAGCTGGGTTACAACAATATTTTTCAATCATTAAAGTTAATCCTGAGCTTGAACAGCAGAAAACGTGTTTGTATCTCAGACTTGTCCTTTGTTCATTTCTCCAGATATTAGAGGTGTTTGGCTGACCCATGACATTTAGGATCCATGGAGACCTTTCAGTCCATTGCTTTCTTAGGGTAAAATTTTCGAGGGATGTTCTGACCACATTCTCACTACACATACACTTCCACCATTTGACTTCCTTTCTTCTTGAACACTGGCCCTTTGCCATTCTGTCCAGACGTTTCAATAAATTTAACAGTTACTGGGTCCTTCTTGAATTTCACAGAAAACCTAGGTAACAAATAAATAAGTTATAAAACAGTCACATGGAAATATTATGAAGCAAATTGAATGTGGTAGAGAACACAAAATAGATACTCTAATCAGGTCTGCTGCCACCTAAATGTCTATCTATATGTGCCACACCACAAAACAAATACACCAAAAAACAAAACAATAGATACAAGTATACCCAGTGTCGTTTCTAGCTCTTTGCAGGCCCTATGCGAGACCACATTACACCACCAACCCCCCCCCCCCCCTGTAGGTAAGAGAGGACACGTTGCAGCACAACCAAACTCCCCTCTGCAGAGGGCAGAGAGGACAAATCACATCCACCATACCCCCACAATCCCACAGAGGGAAAAGGGGTAGATAGTGATTCCAATATGGCCGTGATTGCAAGCTTGGGGGCATATGGAGCGGAGCTTGGGGTCACCGAAACCCTATGTGCACGCATATTCTGCATAGCGCATGAAATGGCCCTGAGTATTCCTTATCACACAAGTGAGGTTAGAGATCATCCAACTCACTAAATCACTGAATTAAAGAGCCCAGTTTCTCATATTAACCACTCACATTTCATATTTCCCTTCCTGCCATGGGCATTTAATATACTCCACCACGGCTCTTTCGGGGGCCCTGAGCACGATCGTGATGGGAAAAAGTGGTGCCCCTCCATTAACATGGAGGTCTATGATGCCGCCTACCCCCGCCCCACTTTAGCATCACCGGTGATGCGATCAGGGCGTACACGCCAATCCAGAGGATCACCAGGGGAGTCTAGGGGACAGGTGAGTTTGCCCGCAGTTATCTTGGGTTGAGTTTCATGATCAATGGAACTCAACCCAAGATATCTCAGGCAGAACGCTCAGGAGGTTAAAGAACTAATATGAAAACCTCATTCTTTTTTTCTGGGCCCATTTTCCCAAGGAATGTGTAACATGACCATCTTTCTGGGTGATCTATTTCATGGCAGTATCATAATAGAATCTTCTATCCAAACTAGAGATAGTCATGATATTTCCAACTAGTTTATTTGACAGTTAATTGTAATACCCATGAACATGATATCATCACCAAAATAGCTGTTGGAAGTGAATGTGGGAACATTGTTCTAGCATATGTAGCTTAGACTAAGACTGAGAGAGGAGAAGACATCAGCTACTAGGTCACAGAACTGTGCCAAATACAGGGGGGCAGCTTTCAATCATATACAGTAGTAGCCATGTTGGTGTTTGTGAATACATGCTGATACAACCTTCATGGCTAGGGCCAGTGATAGTTTAATGTATTTATAACAATGCTTAAAAACTAAAGGACAAAATGCATTAAATTACCGACATGTCTTGTGTGGCTTATGTACATATGTAAATACATAATATAATTAATAATAACAGTTGCAAGAGAAAGTATGTGAACCCTTGGGATTACGTGGCGTTTTGCATGAATTGAGTCATTTTGGACCACTCCTCTTCACAAAACAGTTTCAGTGTAGCAAAATTTTTGGGATGTCTGCAAAGCAGCCCCAAATCATGATGCTCCCTCCGCCATGTTTTACAGTGGGGATGAGGTTTTGATCTTGGCGTGCTGTGCCTTTTTTTCTCCAAACATTGTTTTTTTTCCCCAAACAACTAAATTTTAGTTTCATCTGTGCACAGAATATTTTGCCAGTAGTGCTGTGGAACATCCAGGTGCTCTTTTGCAAACTTTAAACATGCTGCAATATTTTTTTGACAGCAATACTCCATGGTGTCCTCCCATTTACTCCATTCTTGTTTAATTTTTTACTTACTGTAGATGTGTCAACAAAAATGTTAGCATGTGCCAGAGTTCCTGTAAGCCTTTTGCTGACACTCAAGGATTCTTCTTTACCTCATGAAGCATTCTGCGCTGTGCTCTTGCAGTCGACTTTACAGGACAACCGCGCCTAGGGCGAGTAGCAACAGTGCTAAACTTTCTCCATTTGTAGACAGTCTGTCTTACCGTGGACACATGAACATCAAGGCTTATGGATATACTTTTGTAACCTTTTCCAGCTTCATGTAAGTCAACAATTCTTGATAGTAGGTCTTCTGAGAGCTCTTTTCTGTGACGCATGGTTCACATTAGACAGTGCTTCTTGAAACCAGTAAACCCAAAACTGGTGTGTGTTTGTAAAGGGCAGGACAGCTTTCAGCATCCCATACAATTTCATCACACTCATTGGACATTAGGTTGGTTTTTAGTCTAGGGGTTTACATACTTTTTCCACCCTGCACTGTGAATGTTCACATGGTATGTTCAAAAAAACATGAAACATATAATGTTTGTGTAGTATTAGTTTAAGCAGACTGTGTTTTTCTATTGGTGTGACTTAGATGAAGATCAGAGCACAGTTTATGACCAATTCATGCAAAACTCCATGTAATACCAAAGGGTTCACATACTTTTTTTTTGCAACTGTAAACCACTTTACAGTAAATGTAACAATAATTAATGAAAATCTCAATGAATTATAATTATTATTTGTATAACATACTGATCTGTAATCTGCAGGTTCAGCTTTTTTTGTGTTGTTGCCAGTACTGCTTGGTAGAGTCTGGTCAGAATTTCAACTACAAGTTCGCTGGTTAATAAGATGTCATTTCCTCCTTTCCCACCTGGCGTAGCAGTCTGCAACACAGAAAGGACTTTAATGTAGTTACTGCAATAAGTGATAAACCTAGCAAGACAGTTATTTTATTACATCAGCCCTTGTTGTACCTGTTGGTAAGAGAAAGCATTTTATATGGCAAGTTAGTCATAGGTAGGAATCAGCTTTAGGGCACCTACAGTATAGGCTACATTGTGCACTTCCAAGAAAAAGCATCACCAGGAAAGGCAGGATGTAAATAAAGCTATAAAGGCCCCCATACACGGGTCGTGTTCCGGCCGGATTCCGGGCCGATCGATTCCGGGCGCGTGCACGCGAAAAGTCGGGTCCGGAATCGGAATTTGCAGGGCCCACCTATAGTCCGACGAATCAGCACGTCGCAATTGATCAACGGAGGGCCCTCAGAATGGAGTGCCGACGCGACCGACGAGACACAACAGTTGGTACTTTTGGATGCCGATCTAGCACAGAGAATCAGGGAGGAGTTAGTGCCAATTTGTGAGGGGGGGATGGAGTACGGAGAAGTGGAATCGCGGCCAGACGGAATCAAGTCCCCGGAATCCGTTGGACAAGGGTGGTATGCAGCGATCGGATACTCTTAATTGGCCGATCGTATCACACCTGCGATTCCCGCAGAATCGCCGAATCGATCGGATAGGTGATCGAGCGGCCATAATCCGACTGTTGTATGGCTGGCTTAAGACTCCAGTTCTTGAGAGTACAGGGGGGAGGTTAGGATTGGGAGGGGTTAGGTTTTAAAGTACACTTAGCTAGCCAGACACATGCCGAAAGCGGGCCGTATTTTAAACCTGACCGACTGCGTGTGCGCGCTCGCGCCTCGGTCAGGTTAGATCGGCCGCTTATCGGCATGTGCCCACATGGGGCAACGTCCCCATGTGGGGATCTGTCGCTCCCATGTGTCTTCATTGAAGCTTATTGCCAGCACACAAAGGGTGACTGGCCGACCTGAAGGGGCCCCATATGCCCTGGGGTGCAAACGTGATGACGTCATCACGTTAGTCATCCCGGAGCATATCGGGCCAGGTCTGCCTGCACCACCATCGGTGTGTGTGTATGGCTAGCTTGATTCTTTTAAAGATTAATTGTTCATCTCAGTTAATGACCAAATAGTCTTATGTTGTGTTGATAACAAACAACACATAAAAATTACCGGATGAGTTTGGATGAAGAAGATGCTATCATTGAACCTGCGTGATCAGAAACACTCGCAATCTCATCCAACTTCACTAATGACTCACTTTTCCTTTAGAATCCGCAAGTGCAAAGTGAGTTTTCGATAGTAATAATATATTAGCCGATCCCTTATTACATACAATAATTTTATCGTGTTGTTGGTGTTTTGTTAAAGGATCAGTAGTCACATTTTGATATTTAGGAAAGTGTAAACAGCAGGTAACTTCTGCATGTCTCCAAGATAATTTCCACACACAAATTCCTAGGTTCCACAAATGAGACTCTTCCTAATGCATCAACAGGATAGATGAGTATGTTGAGATTAGAGCTTTGGAAACTCTGCAAGGCAATAGAGTTGGGGGTCACACTACAGTATTATATGAATATATATGAGAGAGCTGGCTGATTCATGACACCAACAGTCTATTACAGGGAGAGTGCAGAATTATTAGGCAAATGATATTTTGACCACATCATCCTCTTTATGCATGTTGTCTTACCAAGCTGTATAGCGCTCGAAATCCTACTACAATTAAGCTCATATTAGGTGATGTGCATCTCTGTAATGAGACGGGGTGTGGTCTAATGACATCAACACCTATAGTAGGTTGCATAGATAATTAGGCAACTTCCTTTCCTTTGGCAAAATGGGTCAAAGAAGGGCTTGACAGGCTTAGAAAAGTCAAAAATAGTGAGATATCTTGCAGAGGGATGCAGACATCTTAAAATTGCAAAGCTGTGCTGACGCGTGATCATCGAACAATCAAGCGTTTCATTCAAAATAGTCAACAGGGGTCGCAAGAAGCGTGTGGAACAACAACAGGCGCAAAATACAACTGCGCATGCATTGAACTGAGGAAAGATCAAGCGTGCGTGGGTGCAGGGCTAGCCACAGTATGCCACTTGCCACCAAAGAGTGTTTGTGCACAAATTGCAGAGCTTCACATCACTGTGGGGAAAGGTGCGCGCAACAAATATTCACAACGGGGGTGTAAGCATCCTCGGAACAGTGGCACAAGTGATAAAAGCAAGCAATGACAAAGAACGACCACTCTGAACTGACACGAAGACAAAAGCTACACGCAGACCTGTCAAGAAGACAGCTGGGGCCCAGAAAATATGCTCAAACTGTTTTTCCTAAGGTTTTATGCACTGTTGAAATGAAGTGACTCTGATGGGCCAGAAGAGGTGTATGGGCCAGTAGTCTTGCTGTGGTAAGGGCAGAGAGCTCCAAGTCCGACTGCAACTGCCAGCATAATTGGATGTGAATACTGGTTTGGCGGCTGTTATTCAGTCACAAGATGAGTCTTGTGGGGAACCTTAATACGGGGGTTTGTAAAAATGAATTAGTCAAGCTCAACTCCCTCCTACGGTAGACTGGTCCATTATGATTCTGTGGTAGCGAGCACCTTCCGTCGAAAGCAGTTCGTAAACAGGGGAGAATTCTGTCGTCGCCTCAAGAAAAACATGATTTGTAAATGCATGCAGTGACATGTCTCCATCCAACAACACGTGGGCCAGTACCTACCACAGCGTGGGCTGGCAAGAACGGGTAATAAAAGAAGAAAAACATAATGACAGTGCCGTCCTTGTGATCCATACACATGGATCAGGTTACACCCCGCATTGTGAGAACCTGGGGATATCCTATCCATCAAAATGTGGGATGTTAACGAAAGAGTTAAAACAGTACAAACTCTCTTGAAAACAGTGGGTCCTGGAGGCGTGTTTGGGGGTTTTTTGCTGCATGCAACGCAAATGGTGAAATGGTGAAACAGATCAAAACACTGACAGAATCCATGATGGCAGGCTTTTGAGTGTCCTGTGCAAAGAAAGGTGTCTATATTGGTCCTGATTTGATTAAAAATTTATCTGTTTTTTGAATGTCATAAATAGTATTGGTTGTGACAATGTTATAAAGAAAGAGGAGTGTTATAAAAGTTGGGGAAAAGTTTCGGGGGGGGAGGGGGGGGGGGGGGGAGGACTTTGGTACGAAATAGAATATTGATATTGTGGTCTACAGATTGGCACGGATCGATTTTAAAAGTGTTTAAGTGGGCCGTAAGTGCGGATATATGCACATGGTCAGTACTGTCGGCAGACAAGAGGCCTGCAACCACAACAGGGGGGAGCACAATATCAGCCCCTATAATAAGCTAAAACTCAGAAACAATACTTCCCCCAATATCAGCCTTTTGATAGTGTAATGATTTTTTTGGTTCATTTACAGAAAGCACAGGGTTGTATAGGATTGCACATCAGAAATGATATTCTCAAAAATACCACTTGCCTAATAATTCTGCACTACCTGTATACATTGAATAGCTTTTACCTGAAACCTGCGATGAACTATGTGTTAAAGTACCAGTGATTCAACCCTGTATTAAAGCTGACCTACCACCTGATAGGTCACTCAGCAGTATTGGCTGCAGCTCAGCCGATACTGTTGAGATCCACGATTGTAAATAAAAAAAAACTTTTTCTGACAGCAGGAGGGGTGCTTTTTCCAAGTGCGCCCCTCCCACTGCGTTACGTCTGCCATGTAGGAACTTGTCTGCCTGGTCTCGTCTTGTGAATTGTGTTGTTATCAGTGATCTCTCCCATCCAGAGACACATCTCATCATCAAGCAGCTGATTCCAACCCCCCCCCCCCCCACACACACACACAGAGCTTTCCAGCTGCAACAGAGAGGAGACAGCATAGTCTCTGTAGGAAGGGAGGGGGAGTAGAGGGGGGGGCAGTGATGTTGGAAGAAGCTTCACTTCTTCAGCTTTTCCTTCTTGCATCAGAAATGAATGTGAGGAAGGTAAGTATGTCTTGGTTTTTTGGGCAGCAGTTTTCCAGCTTCTGAACTGCTGACAGGTGAGTATTGTGTCTATTTAATGTATGTGTGCTTTTTTTGTGTTTAAAACCGCTTTAAAGCTACATTTTCAGACTATAGATCAGGTCAAAATTGGCTGAAAAATAGAGAACATTTCAGTACCTCCCAGGAATAACCAGAGCTTTACCATAAACAATGCAAGCCAGTATTTCACATAACAAACTAGTATCCTATCAAGTTGTGCACTGTAAGATCATTAAAGCTGCTCTGAAAAAATATTATTGATGTTATTATGCTTATTAAAATATCACATTGCAGCATATTTTCAATATGTCTGGAAACCCATCCTGTTAGATATGTGGTAAGGTGGAAACTAGCCGCAGGGATATCTACTGGTCAGCTCATGGTGAAAACAAACAGGATATACCTTGCCATCGGTTTTACCGATCCTTTGGACATTGGCAGCTAGTTCTATTTGACCAGGAACAGTTGAAGTCACTTTCTGTAGTTTGGGGTTTTTCTGTACACCCACATAATCTCCCTGGAATGGTTTTGGAACACTAGAAAGACAAAAGTATGATGTTTGTTACAACATATTGTGTAAACTGGTGAAACCGATGTTCATATAATACTGTGTTAGGCTGCTTGATGCAAATCGTATTCATTTCCACAATAGTTATGTCTCCTAACTCCAGATACAACATTATTAGACCTAAATAGGTACAGCGTATGGAGACTTTGAATATGTAAGGCATCGATTGGTTTTGTGGAATATTGTAAAGACTATGTTGGTATTAACATTTAAATAACCCAGCAGAGGACAAAATAGAATAGGACAAAATGATTATGCAAAAAAGTTGAATATATTTGAAGAATGCTGTAATGAGAGCGATGCTCATTACCATGAAGATGCACATGTTAAAGCATTCTCAATCCTGACACCATTAATGGAAATGGAAACAATCAATCTGGGTGCCTTTAAACAGTTGTTCAGATACATCGGTGGTATTTAACAGTACTGGTAATTACACTTTGAATGCAGAATATGTAGATATCCTTATCATGCCAAGCATCTTTTTAGTTGAGTTGGAAATGCTATTTGTTGTTCACTCTATATGTGAATCCACTATTTTTGTATTTTTTTCTCTTCTTTCCTTTCCTTGAATCATTTTACAAAGTTTGTATGTTCTTTGAAAATGTACTAAAAACTATTGTAAAATAACTTGTATGGTTGTTATATCTTAGTTCTATGCCAGTGACATAAAATTTTCTCCATTCTATTTTGGTTGCCACAGGAACCCAAACCTGCTAATAGAAGATCAAACCTTTTCCAGATACTAAAAAGAGTAAACTGTGCTCTATTTCTGATTGGCCTTGACACTGCAATCAGGGCTGCCATCAGAAATGTTGGGTTTTTTCGGGGCCTCCTACCCCCCTCCCAAGTCGGCAACACACAGGAGGCAGTGCGCAAGATGGGAAACCCAGTTGCTAAGCAGATGCTGCAACAACAGCACCAGGCATGGCATTGATTGGGCAGCAGACCGCCCCCCCCCCCCCCCCCCCCCTAGATGGTCGGGCCCGGGCCCAGACTGCCCCCTGTACCAGCCTGATGGTGGCCCTGACTGCAGTAATCTATTAGGAAGACTGAAAGAATATTAGATGGTTTACATTAGTACATTTTCATTTGTAATCTTTACATTCAGTAGTATATAATAAAAATTAATACTAACCTTGCCGGGTAAGATTTCTTTTTACCACGGAATAGATCACTGGCTAACAGTTTTGCTTCAAGGGCAGCTTTGCGTTGGGGGGTTAGAGCTTGCCTGAACTTCTTACACTATACAAAGATAAAAAAACATAATTTTGTACTGGACCTATGTCTACCTTATACAATTGTATTTAACTCTAACCAAATGCATTTTTAAATGCCGTTTGTTTATGTCTGTGATGTATGTTGATAGGTAATACAGATTACTGAAATTATATGTTTTTACTTCCTGCCCTTGACTCCTTGTCAAGATGTATTGAAACAAAGGGAATTGGCGCTAGATGGTTATAAAACATGATTGCAGGAAACACACATGAGAGAATCAACATCCAGATAAAGAAACCTGTGTGTTTGTAACACAGAAGCAATCTGAAGCCGGCCATCATGGCACAATTCCCCTGCGTTTGCTGCTTGAATGATCGCAGTGTGCTGATCCAAGAATTGCTGAACAATCGTTCAGGGAATCAATCCCTGCCCATCCAAAGTAATGGCGATCAAACAGGAAAATACCGACATGATGGATCCCTGTTTGATCGACATTTCCTTGGTGCGGGGTAGATCGCTTAAGGTGGGCTGCGTTTGGTTACCGAACAATTGATCATCATGTGCATGGCAATTGATAGTTTGGAAATTAAACGAAAGATCGGGCCATGCATGGCTGGCTTTAGTAGGATAGATAAACGCCAGCCATTCTTGAACTGTGAGCACACCTGAATGACAATATAAATGTAGCCCAAGGGCCTGTCCTACTCTGGTGTGAGGTCAGTTCAGCCATATTGGTCCTCCATTTTCTGTGTTTACTCTCCATTTTCAGGGGTTTATTATGTGCCTAGAAAATATTTTCCATTATCACTTAAACTGCAGACATGTATCTATTCCTCTTTTCTGTTCCAGGTGGCATGGGTCACTGGATCTATGCTATATACGATATAAATTGGTTGTAGGGTTTAAAAAAAGGACAAAACATCCAGAATATAACAGTACCAAGGCTTAAGCAATCTATATGGGTGCATGGGTGCAGGGCCATCGAACACCAAGTTTTAGTAAAGAGACCACTTGACTTCAGTGATCCAGTGATTACAGAACCCACAAGGGCCTAAGTTTGACTGCCACTTGAGCTGCGTATTCTTGTTCTTATCTATTAGATACATTTCTTGAATTCCTACTGATTTCCTATCAATCAACTTAAAGATAAATGTTGACCTAGATGGCCTATCTAAACTCTTGTGTGTGCAATTCCATAAGCCTGACTCACAATACCCCTTCTCAGTAGTGTCAGATAAGCATCCAACTACCTTAGATATCTTATTGAATATTAAACAATTGGACATGTTGGTAAATGTTAGTTGATCAGTTGTATATTGAATATGTTATGATTGCTATTCTACTATCTGAAATTAGCATGAAAGTATTTTTGTACATCCAACTACATGTCATCTATTTTTTATTCAACGTCATGTTTGGTCAAACACTCCAGGTGGTGTGACGGTTGAGGTTTAGGTACTGATAAACTGATTGAATACTCCAACTGAATCTATATTACATATTTAATTCATGTTTGGTTTGGTTAGAAGTGTAATCATATAACAAAGATTCACTAACCTTCCATACATGGAAAATCTTCATTAGTTCTTGATTTATAGGAATGAGAAACTTATATTTTGGCTGTGACCATGTGTTGTTTGTTGGTGACATAGATGGAAGGTTATTCTTTAAGCCTATGAAATATTTTTGAAGCTGTGGAAAGGTAGAACCATAGATATCATGAAACTATTAACATAACATAAATTCAATATGATAGAAATTAGACGGAGAACAGGTTAAACTTACAATATCAGTGACTATAGGCTCAATTCATAAAGCAAAACACATAAATAAAGAACCTTTACAAGAAAAAACATTAAGCTGAACATACAAAAATGTTGTAACCTTGTTTTAAACGTTGTCACTAAGCACAACCCGATTTAAAGCACAATCAGGTGCTTTGTCTCAGAGTAATTTTGTTTAAAGTTTTGTTCCCATTCCAAAAATCTAATTTAATAGATGCTGCCTAATATGAGTAGTGAAAAGAGAAATAACAGCATATTAAAGCGGACCTATACTAAAAAAATGATTAAGTTAAACTTATACATTTCTCTGAGCCGTCACAAAGGTAGAGAAGTGCTGTTCCCTCGAGCCTCAATATTTTTAATTTGTAGTGAAGCCAAATTTGTCTTGCTGCAATAACACGTTTGTAATGCTTAAAATGTATCTCTAGAGGCTTGTGACAGGAGTGTGACTAAGTTGGTTATGTCTCCCTTCTGGAGTATCTCTGCACCAAACAGGAAGCTGCCTTTACCACAGCAGCATGTGATCAAAGAGATGCGGACAAGTGGGAATTACTATAAGATAAGGTTTTTTTATATTTTATCTACACAATGGGGACTGTGAGGCACACGGAGGACATTAGGTGAGTATGACCCCGCTTTAAAGGAATGAGAAATATGGTGTAAAAGTCTATATCACACACTGAGTGCTGTTCTCTATAGCAAAAATAAATCATTGTCATAATGAGATTATACTTCATTATAATGAGATGTAACATAAATAATATTTACAGGCATAAAACATGACTAGATAATTACTGTATTGTTTGCACTATGAGAGACACTTTCCCTCCCAAATCGGGGAGAAATCTGTGTGTCTTATATTGCAAATGCTCAACCACCCGTGGCCAATTACACCTGTGGGTGGCATATCCTTAGCATTCTCCCCGCAGCTAAGGACTAAGCATCCACACTTAGTCGCATACATAGTTCTGACAGCTTCCCTGCTGCGGCTGAATCTCACATTCCAGGCTGTTTACATTCACTTGCGTTGCAGGCAGACGAACCGTCAGTGGACAAATGTATGTATGTGAACAGGCAGCATCAGCCAACTCACATACAATCTACCTACTCACGTCTGCCAATGGAGTGTCCCTGCCTGTGTATGTGAGTAGGTTGAAGCTGCCTGCTCCCATACTGACATCAGCAGAGTGGGACAAGGAGGCGGCAAAGCCTCTTACAGCTTCCCTGCTTTCTTTCATTCCCAGGCTTTATTCAAAGCAGCAGTAGCAGGTATTTTTACCTACATAAAACTTTCTGCTCTATAGGGCACGTCCTATACAGCAGAGTGTCCTATGGTCTGCAAAATATGGTACATTGAGCTTAACATTTAAGATATACAAAACATAAAAGAAATATAATGCATGACATTGCCTATCTGCCTATATTCCCAGAACCTCTATATCAGTGGTTCCCAAACTTTCCTTGCGGTGCCCCCCTTTTCTATTTAGGAACACTGTGGAGCCCCCTCCCTATTCAAACACAGGTTAAGAATGAGGGCCCGCTCCCCCCTGGAATACCTTTTCGCCCCCTAGTTTGGGAACTACTGCTCTATATAATTATTAAAATCTTACACTTCATTAACTAAGAGCATGGGATATATAATATGGAAAACCTCTGCAACTTACAATTCTCCTGTAGATGAAGTTTGCCAAAGTCTTGGATGCTGTAGAACGGAAATGCTTCCTGTATACTTTGCGCACCTATAAATAAAAGCTGTGTATTAAGAAACTTTACATTTCACAAAAACATTACATATATTAGGAGTATGCAGCAGTATTATACTTGATTGGCTCAGATTCAGACTGTAGGCAAATCTCATTAATCATTTCTACTGAGAAGTAGAACCCCAACTTCAAAGCTCAGTACATCCTATTGCTCACACTAGCAGTAAACTCATCTGTATCTTTCTGATACAATACTTTACTTTATGATTAACACTTAACAGCATATTTATTAAGCCCTTTGAGCTGATGAACATGAAGAGGTACCTGATATCCTTTCCAATAAGCACAAATAACTGATGCTGCCTCTCCCTTGCGGTTTTGGAGCTTCATGCGCCTCATTATTACACGAGCCTAAACCAAATAAAAAATAATCAAATAAGAAAACCATGAATCAATTCTAAATTCTATATTGTTCATATTGTCATTCACAGTGCTTACTTGATCATTATAAATTCAGTAAACATGATCGAAATCTCTTACCCTCCATCCTCGGACAAAGGCTTGTAGAATTAAAGCAGAGTAGCGGATCTTTTGATACTGCTGCCTTTGCTGCAATAAAAAAGAAGAAAGACTTAAAACAATGTACTAGCCAATAAAAGTATTAGGTATGCCCAGGCCCAGATGTACATATATACTGATATTAATAGTTAGAATGAGTAATTTGCTTTGGACATTCCTTGGATGAGTTACTTTGCAGTGTTTATGGAGATGTTGATGAGTAGATTGGCTGTTACACTGCACAGCGGTGCTCCCCTTTGTGCTTACCATGTGACACCGATGACCCAAAAAGAAGAGATGCATGGAAATATACCACAAGTGAGAATTTTCCTTTAGTGGAAAAGTCAACAGGATCAATAGAGCTAGATAGAAGGCTCTTGTACAGATCTCTGTATTGACCCCTCCCTTCAAGCTTCTGCATTTGTCTTGG
Source organism: Ptychadena robeensis (assembly GCA_036250615.1). NCBI lineage: Eukaryota > Metazoa > Chordata > Amphibia > Anura > Ptychadenidae > Ptychadena > Ptychadena robeensis. The sequence goes on along the minus strand of CM070033.1, from coordinate 42,324,897 downwards.
TGTTCTCCTTAAATTAAAAGAAAGGCCTGAGAGGTAGACCGAGCAGAGTCACTCTTGGCTGTCCTAATAAACTAATGGTCCTCTAGTTTAATGATGTCTTTAATAATGATGAGCAGCTTAGGCAATATTCATTCGCAAAACATCGCAATTTTCACCTAATGATCACAACAAATTTGAGAATTGATGTTCTCCAGTACTTACTACCTTCATGATGAAAAAGATTTTCACAAATAAATTGCTGATATTTGCATATTTCACAATAAACACTACTGTCTCGAATATTGGTGGTTACGAAGATAAAGAACTATAATCGAGATCTTCGTGAATTCTCGAAGTGCCGATATTCGAAATAAAAATTCTCGATCCGAAAATTTACATCAACAGCCCTAGTCTATAGCATGCCGTATCCTCAGTATTATTTATGCAGAATTGCTTAGCCTTGGCACCAAAGATACAGTAAATGTGAAGGTTCCCTAAGGCTGTATGTGTGTTGTTGGAAGAAACAGGAAAAAGGAAAATCATAAAAAAGGAAAACTGAGGGCATGTCACCATTTAGCGTCAAGTCAGCATGGGTATGTTGTAGTGAAAGTAAACCCTTTCTCTTCGAAGCACTGGAGAGAAGCTCTAATTTAAACACCATGTCTACAAAATAGTAGGTCCAAAAAATGAAATCTTTGTTCTTGGGTTTAGTAACAATTTAAGAAACACAACTTTAGTTTTCAATTTTTCACATCTTGCGGCAAAAAAATGTTTCTTTTCTTTGAGTTAATCGTTGGGTGGGTGATATAATATAAATCAATATATGTTTACTGTATTTGGACTGTTTAAGTATTTAATTAAATTGGAAAACATCATAAATGATATGTAACATACATGATTTCCTCTGTAGAATGCAGCAATCAGGATCTGACTCTGACGCATCAGCAAGTATTCTCTCCGCTGCTTCCAGCCGCGGAATGTCTTCTGTATGAGGGTGGCCAGTTCATCGAGCTTCTTTCTGCGCAGCTCTTCCAAGTCAAAGAGCTGAAATAATAAATCCTTGAGTTATCTTAGTTTTAAAAAAGATATAATTATAATTTCTAGATGAAATAATATTAGCCAACATATACTGCTCAACAAAATAAAGGGAACACTTGGAGTTACATCAAACAAATGACCAAGGGTGGTCCCAATTCAAAGTGTCGACCAGGAATCGATTGCGCAAATCGAAGCGAAGTGGTGCGAAAGATCGGTCTGAGATTCTTTGCATAACCTTGCCATGATCCATTGTTCATCGATTGCACAGGTATCGACCCGTGTATATTGTATTGTAAGTGGTTACACTTTTAATAATAAATACAAGACTTTTTTTAGCTAAAATACTGTATGGATTTTTAGGTCTACATTTATTACATTAATTCTTAGCTTTCTAAAGAAAATGCCTGGCTGTAACTGCTTCTAAAATGAGCCCCTTACAACTTTTATGAACATAAATGAAATGACATAAAGGAGTCTCTGTATGGGTAATGACCTTTAGCTAATATCTAAAAAATGATTACATTATTAATTTTCTACATACTAAAAGATAGTACAGACAAGTTACATACTGTTTTTGGAGTCCTTATAAAAAGTTTGGTTCGGCCATATGCAAGCTCTTCTATTGGAATGTTGACTTCTGGGTCATTTAACAAAGCTTCAGTTCCCTCTCTGGCAAAGAAAATAAGAGCATTACACATTATCGACAACTATCATAATAAAACCACATAAAAAGAATGTACCGTATTTTTCGGCATATAGGACGCACTTTTTCACCCCCAAAATTGGGGGCAAAAAGTGCCTGCGTCTTATACGCCGAACTGGAAGAGTACTTGTTATGGTTCCCCACAGATCCTGGATTGGCGCAGGGGTGCCAGGAGCAGGGAGTCTATGCCACCCAAGGGTCTTCTCCCAGAGCCCCCCTAACGGGAGATAGGCAGGGATCCCTTGAGGGGACCCTGTGGTCTTTTCCCGCACTCGGGTGGCAAGGTCCTGCTTCCCTGGCGTACCTCCCCAGGAAAGTGTGGAGCGAGGTCCCAGGAAGAGTCCCCTTAAGGGGGAAGACAGGAGGGTAGTCAGAAGCGAAGAGTCGAGTTAGGCAGAGTTCGTCACAGTGTAAATCGTTAGACAGCGCGTAGGGTCAGGGCAGGCCGGCCAATCGTACGCTGAAATCCAATAGACAACGCGATGGTCGGGGCAGGCGGCGTCACGACGTGTGAGCAATAGTCGATAACAAGTAAGCAGAGGGGTCGGGGTTCCAAGAAGTCATACCGTGTGTCGTGGTCAAAGCAGGTGTCGAGTTACCGGAGAGATCATGATAGAAGTGCCTGAGCAAAAGCTCTAACATTAAGTCACACGATAAGCTGTAATGAATCCATGCACATGGCTGGCAAGACCTGACAGGCGTTTTTATAGGAAGTGGGCCATCCCCAGCTCCGCCCCCATGGGAGGGACTTGGAGTAGGGCACACTTCCGTGTCAAAACTTCTAAAACTCTGTGATATGCTTGCTCTCGCATCAGTCGCTCCGCGCAGTGCGCACGGGTAGCGCGCTGCGCACCCGGCGCTTGCAGCACGCATGGTCTGTGAACTGCTGTGCTTCACGAGGCACACCCATGATAGCCTAGAGCCTCAATATCCCCCCACAGTGGTCCCCCCTCCCCCCCGTTCGAGGTTAATGCTTGGGTCAGGTAAGGAGGTCCGCGCTTCAGGGGGAGAAGGGACGGCGACGAGGACGGGGACCTGACGTACTATACATAGCTGACAGAAACCAAAAGCTGTGTCAATGTGATAACGCAGCCTTCAAGTGTACTAATTTTCTCCATGTGACAAATTGGCATTTTATGTTAATTTAGATACAGTAAGTACAGGAAAAGCTCAAGTAACATATCCCTTATCTATCTATAGCAATGTTTAGGTAATGCAGGTATGGCTTTGGTAGCCCTGGTGGCCCCTTTATTTATTGGGCTCCTCAACATTGGAGCCTGGTATATTTGTGTTATATGTAGAATATATTTTCATTTGCAACCTTATTCCTAAACTGTGTATCAACTGTGTGTGTTCATCTCTGGGTGCTTCTTATTTGTGTGCAATAAAAATGTCAAAATAAAACCTGAAACTTCCAAAGAAGTGAATACCTTCATGAAGCACTATATAGATAGTGGTAACCTATTGGGTCCCTCAAAAATTTATCTGATCCACAGACATTCGTATGTAGACTGCAATCTACTACTTATTATCTTATCATTTATCTTTTATATCTTATACTCACGCACACTGTACAATACATAAGTGTAGAGTGGAGATACAAACACAAAGATAACACACAGGCACAGGTTATGACACAGGAGGAGTAGAGAAGACCCTGCCCTGTTGGCTTTGCATCTAATAGTTGGGGGAAAACGAGGAAAAAATTGGTGGGGGATGGAACTGGGGCATGGTGTGATGTAAGGAATGAGAAGATGGGTAGGCGAGACTGAAGAGGTCGTTTTTTAGAGGGCTTTTTCAAAAGTGCTTAAAGTATGAGCAAGTCTAAATGGACAAGGGAGGGATGTTCCAGAAGTAGGAGCAGCCCTAGAGCAGTCCTGAAGCCTTGCGTGCCATGAGGTTATGAGTGTGGATGTCATTAAGTAGGTCACTGGAGGTGAGCGGAGAGGTGCAGTTTAGGGGTTATTTGTGTACCAGGGTTGGAGATGTAAGAAGGACAGGAGGTGTGGAGTATTAATTAAAAGCAAGGCACAGAATCACAGAATTTGATTCTCTGGACAATTGGAAGCCAGTGTAGAGATTTGCAGAGAGGAGCAGCAGATGAGGAGCGGTTAGATAAGATTTGAGGAATGGAGGTGAGGGAATAGATTACAGAGAGATGGGATGTGGAGGAGTGGAGGTAAGGGAAGAGTTGGAGGAGGATGGTTTGATGGAGTGGGGGGGGGTGTCGGTTGCAGAAATCTGAAATTCCGGATTGCTTCAATCTTGTCTTTAAAGTATGTGGCCAGGTCTTGGGCAGAGAAGGTGGCAGTGGAAGGAGGAGGAGTAGGATTGAGGAGAGAGTTGAAGGTGGAGAAGAAGCAGTGAGTGTTGGATGCTTGTGAGGATATAAGTGAGGAGAAGTAAGTTTGTTTGGCAGCAGTAAGGGCGGCATTGAATTGCTGGATTTTGGCCTTTTAGATGAGAAAGATGTAGATGTGCTTTGACCAGACTTTCTCCACTTGCGCTCTGCCTTGCGAACATCTTGTTGGAGGGAGCGAGTGTGCTTACCGTGCCAGGGATGGGGGTCGGTGGGGCGGGAAGATTGGATTGTGGCAGGGGCAAGTTTATTTAGGAAAGAATGAAGGGTGAGAATATAGTGAGAGGCAGCTTGGTCAGGGGATGCGAGATTAGAGATTGTGGAGGCAAGTGAAGATAAAGAATCAGAGAATGCAGAATTGTCCAGGTTGTGCAGGTCTCTGTGCCAATGTCCAGGCCGGGGAGGTGTGGGGGTGGACAAAGGGCAAGATGTATTTATACTGAAGGTTAGGAGACAGAGAGGGGGAAAGCAGAGTTGTCAAGGTGGGTGAGGGTGCAGAGTTTATGAAATGTTTAAACACACTACAGGCAACCTTTGCTTACCTTGCATCTCCTCCCCAACGTGGCCATGTTATCTTACTCAGCATCTTGTATCTATCCAAAAAGGCACTGTACACCTGCCGGTAAGCAAAGCCAGCCCGACGGACTCTAACATTCTCCAGAAGACCTAGGTACCGCACCTGTGTCTCCACAAGCTTATCATCAAACAGGGATGGCTTCTTTGTGCCGTTGGGTTTCAGACATCTGTTTTACAGAAACATAAGATTGTTTTATTTTTTAAAGGAAAAAACTATAAAAACACATACATATTTATGTCAGGTAGACAAAATGAAAAACAACCTTTGCAAAACACATGCATGATTGATTAACCGATTTACAGTTCAAGAAAAAAGTATGAATATCATGGCTCACAGGTCAATTTCTACTTCGTAAACCCATATATCGCTTAGTATAGGCAAATAGTTACCGAATATAGTTGGGGTTCTTGGCATACAGGTTCTTCATGAGTGTTGACACAGAGGTTCTAAACTGGAAGCCAACAGTAGGTGGACGTTTTAGTGAAGAGTTCTTTGGGTCTCCTTCTGGGAACAGAGATTTAAGCAGCTCGTGTTTGGAACTCCACATGGCTTGGGAGAGGTCTCTGAAGAGAAGATCATTGTTTTTGTCCAGAAAACCTTCAGTGTTGTAAGTGACCTGCATAAAAAATTACTGCTTCAGAACCTTACACTTATTAAGTGAAACAATTGCATTAACTAACCACAAGTCAAGATTGTTCTCATCAACCCAAGACTTTTGGAATGAATTTAAGCATTGCCAAGCAAACTATAATCTCCAACTAGTTATTTAAAATAAGCACACATTCTCTTTAATAAAATAAACCTCATATTCTCAAATTTCTGTATATCAAGGTACAATGTACAGTAACTCATAAATTCATTCAGAAAGTATTGCTTATTTTCAGGCAATTAAAAGTTTCCAGAAAAAATCCAGTGCATATATTATGATTGATCTCTAGTCATTTAAAGACAGTCAGGGAACACTGACTTTCAACAACATTTCCACTTACACACCAAACTCTCTTGCTGTGTTAACTGAGACAGATATCTGTAGCGTTTAATTCAAATCAACTGGACTTGCTGTGTTTTGTTTCTTGAAGACGTTTCGCTAGTCATCCGACTGGCTTTCTCAATTCAGAGTGACTGTACATGATCTTACTGGGAATATATACTCTGGGGTATACCTCCAATCCACATAATGTGTTAACTCGCATGAGGTTTGGGCCTCATGGAGGTAGGTGTTTACTCATTAGCATGTACGGAGCTGTGAGGTGTTATTAACCCACCCAGTCGTGAGAGGTGTTAAAATTGCATTGTAAGTGAGACATAGTCATGATGGAATAGAACAAAATGTTCTCACAAAAAGCATAGAATTGTCCAAAATGTTTTGCTATCCTGAAGTATTAAGATGTAACCTTCAGTATTAAGTATTGGAACTTTCAATCAGCTAATTTCCAGATATGCCAGTATATTTTTTATAACATGTTTACACTTGTTTACATCAAGTCCAGTCATGTTTTACATTACACCATCCAATTGTTGGCACAACATTGGAGACAAAGCATAACGCTGTCCAGCTATAAAATCACCTTTCATAAAGCAGTTTGTTTTGATGAAGTACCATTTTAAGGTTTAATATGTATCTAATATCTATCTATATATCTAGCAAGAACAATGGTATTCAATTAACACAAATTTAGTTTTTTTATTTGTAAATGCACTCTGCTTGGTAAGGTACTTGTAATATGTATTCTAGTGCTCACATGGTAGTAACAATACTTGATACTGTAGAATAAAAATTGGCAGACAAGTCTGTAATGGTGTAAGAGGCCATTGATCCTTACCTGTCCAGCATAGTGTTCAATTCGGAAAGCTTTGTCGGACAATGTGACATCAGTAATACGTTTTGCATTCTGTGTCGCCTTGCTCTTGAAGTGCTCATGGTCTTTGAATCTTACTCCCAGCTTGGTTAAAAAGGTGGAATCTGTGACATTCCCTGGGCGCAGGCATTCCTCATCCAGGACTGCTAATATCCCTTTGGTACTCTGCCACAAGATGGAGGACAAATAGTTATCATTTCGAAAGTTTTCAAGCCAATAATCATTATTTGATGTATACAGTACATCAGTACAGTACACAAGATAAGACGCACCTACTGTAGATGGCTCCTAGGAGAAGGAAGAAGCTGAAAGATACTGACGGCAGCTGTCAGCAGCCAATTTTTCTCTGCAAATACCCTGACAGTATACATTTGCTCTATTAGATACATAGACATTTCCCCTGCAGTTCTTTTCGTGATGATGTGTCTGATGTGTCTTATAAGGAAAAACATATTCCTTTTATCAGTGTATTTTCCCTAATAACATTAATTGAGCATTATTTTCTATCTTTTACCTGTTACCATGTACAGAATAAAAGCACTACAAAGCACAACTGTACAACATCCAACTGGCATAAGAAATACATTTTTCATTTAACTAATATGACACCCAATTACAGTTCTAAAAACAGCCCTGGAGGAGAACCATGCCCTGCTCCAAGTGGGATTCAGAAGAAACAATAAGTAAACAGAAATAAGTCCTATAAATGATATATAAAATTTTATATATATATAAAACTGCTTACATCCTCTATGAGACTACAGATGATTTCATTGTCAAAAAAGGTAATGCGAGTCCATTCAATTCCCTAAGAAATAAAAATAAATAAGTCACATAAATTTTTGCACACAGTGTAATTCGATTTTCAATAAAGGTCATCTAATTCAGGGTTGGGTTTACTCAGAGTGGATATTTCACTTTGGGCAATCACTATGGCTTTAAATATTCCCTTCCTTACTAGACTGCAGGTTTCTGTAGTCTCCTGATTGCAAGAGAGATGGTCAATGAGATCCTTGCTCTACATACAATTTGCATGTTATGTCAAACTTTTGGCAGCTCATTGGCCATCTTTAATTGTAAATAGCTCTCATTGATATATGGTATCTGTGTAGCTTTCCTGAAACAATGTTAAACATAGTGTATACTTACAGTAAAGTAGTAACATATTACAAGGATTAATTCATTCTCATTCTCATCTGAATGTTCTAAAGAGTGAAATTAGAAATGAAATTGTATTTTAAAATTCTCCTTACCTCTCTTTTGTATTCCTCCTGTTCTTCTTTCAATGTCATTTGAATAAAGATTTGCTGCAACTTCTCATTACAGTAATTAATAATGAACTGTTCAAAGCTGTTGTCCTAGTGAAAACAAAACGTTATTGGTCATACTATGGAATCTTTATTTAATTTTTTTAAATAAATCACATTTTCCATTTAGAAAATATTTCCATTATTAAATACAACCTCCTTTCCTTAAAGGGCCATGCATATATTAAAATAAATCTTACCTCTAATATTTCAAAGCCATAAATATCCAGCACACCCATCACTTTCTTCCCCTGGAATTCAGACACCTAAGAGCAAAGATAAATAAAACTATGAGCATGCGTTATACAGACATATATAGAGTTATAGTTGGAATGTACATAAGGATGTGCTGTTTTGGTTGACCTTGTACTGTAGCCATTCTCCTCCATGTCAATGGTAATGATATGCTACTAAAGTGACTTTTTTCTGTTATGCATGAAGATGCCAATATTCACTGATACATGAATAATTATCAGACAAAAAAGTTAGAGTTGTACCCTTGATTTCAAGTATTTAGGAGAATTAACTCCTGTATTATTGCTAATAATAAATATCTCTATAATGTAAGCCCCCCATACATGCTTCGATTTGCGCCTGATCAACTGCTGTGAGCATGCGCTGCAATCTGACGCAAAATCGGGAGCAGATCAACGGCACCTTCTTTAAAACGGGCTATATATCAGCCCACAAATCGATCCAATACATTACGGACATGTCCGTAATGTTTACATTGATCTCTTTACTTTGGATGGGGTCCACCGTCTCCATCCAAAGTAAATGCCGGCTCACAAAGGGTGCACGGGCGATTCTCGGCACGAATGGCCGTCCATGATGAAGTCATCACATCCAGTCATTTTGCCAAGAAATTTGAAGTGTATGGGGGGCTTTAACTGTAGTTACAAACTGGAAATTTTAGATTATTGTAATATTCATGACAGTATTTGTGTAATAATTAATGAGTATATTCACTTGTTAGAATAAACTAGTGCTGTAAAGTATTCATAATTAGTGATGATCGCGAATATTCGGATTCCGAATATTAATCGCGAATATCGTCAATTCGGAAATTTGCGAAGATGGTGAATATATTGCCGAATATTCGCAATTCCGGATATTCGGTATTTTTTATCCATTACACTTCCCTCTCAATGTGAGTGGACGAATGGGAAGGCTGCAACAAGAGCTTAGCAACACCATCAACAGATTTTTAAATGAATATTGGGGTGATGCGAATATTGCGAAAATCGTCACTTTTAAAATTCGCATAAAAATTCGCACCATGTTAAACATATATTGCGCGCGCGAAATTCGCAATAAACTGCCGATATTCGCAATAACAAAAAAAACCCGAATATTGCCGAATGCGAATATTTTCCGAATGTTTTCCATAAAATTCGCGGCATGCCGCGAATACGAATGTTGCCTATGCCGCTCATCACTATTCATAATGAAAAAAGTGAGGTAGGCATATGCAGAACAAAAAAAAATATTAACATTATAGCCTCACCTCAATTACAGGGTTCAGTGGAATATTTTTCTTGCAAAGTCAACATGCTCTGGTACTTAATTAAATCACTTCTCACATTTGGAATAATCCCTTCCTATCAGAACCTTCCGGGAACAAACCTTAATGCTTTCATTGATCCTCTGCACCAGCCAACTAAATAGTCGATCGTACATGTTCTTTGCTAAGGCATCCCGGGCATACATCCCCTAAAACACAAAGTAAAGATCAAGAAAATTAGCAGCGGTATTACAACAAAAAGTAAACTACAGATGTATGTCTTAGGGTCCCCATACACCTTTCAATTTCTCTGTCAGATTTCCTTCAGATCTCCTTTTGTTTTACCAAAACCATGTAATATGAGGGACTTTCTAAACCATCAAGTCTACTTGTGTTCAATTGCAGAGGTCCTGGCACTACATAGTTGTTGGTTGATCTAAAGGATATCTGACAGAGAGATCTAAAGGTGTATGGCCAGCATTAGAAGAAGTAGTATTAAACTTTCTTTGGCAGCAATGTCTTTGGGAGACAGATAATGGTTTTAGTTGCCTGATAATACAGTCCTTAAGCAAAAACCCCTGCGTTACACCATGGTCTTATGTTCTAATATCATTCCCCCACAGTAAAAGAGCAGCTCCCAATTCAAACAATAAACATATATTAACATGAAGAGTCTATGTCTAGTACTGAAATAGTCCATGTGCAACATTTGGACATCTTTTCTTCTAATTACAGTGTCTCCATGTAAGAAATTAACCATAATGCCCAGATGTTTCATGTAACTACAGACACACATAAACAGGGTCCAATGGCAACAATAATAATTTGCACTACTCTCAAAACACATAACATGAATAAGTCTTGCCACTCAACTAAAGACCTCTAATGAATAACACCCCATGTGGATTTATTGATAGTTGTCAGGATACTTGGGGCATTACCATTTTGAGTTTTTTCCCATAGACCCAAAGCATGCAGTAAGAATAACTAACATATATAATATATATTACTACAATGGCTGATTTGACAACCTAAACAGAGAACCTGAAGGACTGGGAGTCCAGCTAGAGATGTGATGCTGTTCAGATTCCATACCTGGTTTGCATTCAGTGTTGTCACAACTTTTTCTTTTCTGGCTTCCACAGTACGAATGCTGAATGCGTTCTCTAAAGCAGAGGCATCTAACCCAATAAGTGAGCCAATTTCTTTCACATCTGTATAGAAATGATGAAAATTGTAAATGTGGTCTAGACACAACAATGGACATTTATCAGTACTATACCAAGCTGATATTACTGTCATACTAATTGTTAATTGAATTTGTTAGCTTCAAACTCCAATTCATCATATTTCACTAATTTCACTGTACAATGATGTCCTGTCATTTATTTACACCTTTATGTTGCTGCTAAAATAAATTCACATTTACTTAATAAGATTGTATTGTTTTTATAATCACTTTTTATTAAATATACATACTGTATTTCAACTGCACTACTAAATCACTTGTTACATGTGATTGGACCCAACATTTTTAAAAAGTTGAAATTTTACAGTTCGACTTTTGAAATTTCCTATAAATATATATTTATGGTTCATAACTGTAAAAGTCGAAATCATCCTGCAGAATTTTGACCTATTAGAATGAAAAATTTGATTTTAGAATTGTATGACCAATTTAACCATCTCTACCAGAAAGACACATGAACTGTCTTCTGTTAACAGGAACATCTAGTCATACACATTAGAGAATCAATGGAGGGGCAATGGTTTGGTTCTTTCCAAAGAATTTAATAAAATAAATAATTGATGTTTCATCTATGTTTGGCACTATAGGTCAGAGAAACAGATGAATAAAGTGTCATGCAAAGCTTTATTCTACTGTTTCATGGGTTGGTGTATTCTGCACTTAGTACTGTGAGATTCCTTTTCATTAATACCTCAGAAATCCATCCAATGAGCACATCAGTGATATGGAAATAAAGGTAAGTACTGTACCACGTACATATGGCATAATAATTTGATGAAGTTAGTCTACATTACCATGTATAGACACTCATTACTCACACTGTGAATTAGTGATGTAACATGAAGCCATTCCATTAGCCTGAAATTGTCCTTTAATCTCAATGTTCCCCAGCTTTAGGACAACGGCAGCAATTTCAAGGATTGAAGAAACTTCAGTATCTTGGAATCCAATAATTTTCATGGCATCCTTACAAAAAAAACCAAAAAACACAATTATCCCCATATGGTAAATTCATGTAAAAGCTAATAGACTGAGTAATATTTGTGTAAATAATTATATGGATTTAAAAAAAAAACAATATCTGTCCCCTCTATGTAGTATCATTGTCCAAGTATATTGAAGCTCTGCACATCAGAATTAAAAGTCCAAAATCTTTCTTTATCTAATTCCATAGAGCAGCACACACGATACAAATATCCCTTAGGGGGGAAACCACTTCTCTCTTTGGATCTATGTAGTATTATTGTCCATTTACCCAGGCCCAATTACAATACTTCAATGTAATTTTATATATATATATATATGTATATATTAGCTATTATATAGTATACCATTATGTTAAGTATTAGATTATTATTATTATTATTTTTATAAGTCTAATAAAATAATAGCAAAATATACCTTAACAGCCTTAAAGTTTTCAGCATCGTTCATCCCAGATAAACCACTGGGATCTTTATTAAGGTAAACATACTTGCTGCAGTCAGGAACCAACTTGAGTTTTCCTATAGGAAAAAATATAGAAATTATATATCACAGTACAAAACTGAAATCAAAGTATATCAGTTGATTTGTTAACAATAGTACACTGATATTCAATAGGCTGTTAGGGATCATTGCATGATTCCTCTGATACACATCATTCCTCTGATACACACTAAAACCATGTGAAGGAGGGTGATCCACTATGTGATGTATGGGTATAAAGACATATATTGCTGCTATTTAGTTTCAGAATACCTTTTCCTCTGGCAGTTCCATGTTTGTGGAAATGACACAAACAACCATGAAAACATCATCTGAAGGTCTAATCCATTTCCACATTTTACATGTTTGGAGATTTCTCATCACTCATGCTGACTGCCCACTGACTTCCTTATGACTTCTTGAAATATTTAGTGTATAATTATCATCACTTCCTCCCTGATATGGGTATTGCTAAAGGTCTTAGCTACTCAATAAACTTAAGCTCCTCATACACCTTACAATCGTACCATACAATTTCTGTATGGTCAACTTTTGTTCTACCAAAACCATGTAATATGAAAATAGGTTCTGAGCCGAGTGTTTTCTCCCCCTTATGGATAGTAAACATTCTTTAATGTCCATATAGTCCAAAAAAGTAGCAGTGTAAGTAAGTACAAGTAAGTATGTGAGTCTAGAGGTTTCAAGAAGTCTTATTTTCCTCTAAGCACCAATTCCGGCTGAGCTGAGCAATGTCTAAACGGTTACATCTATAATATACCTACTTATACTGCTACAACACTTGGTACTCTATGATCAGTGGCTCCCCGTTCCCCTTTGTGGCTTTAGGGTGTGCCGGTTTGATGGTGATACCCACATACATGGCAATTTTGGGTCCCCAATTATGGTCTAATGACCCCCTGAAGAGAAATATATTAAACGCGTGTCGGGCTCAGCTAAGCCGGAATTGGTGCTTAGAGGAAAATAAGATTGCTTGAAACCTCTAGACTCACATACTTATGTGATCTGCTACTTTTTGGACTATATGGACATTAAAGAATTTTTTAAAATTTGTATAATTTGTTGTTGTGGCCTGTAAAGTCCCCCTGCCCTTACTACCCATAAGGGAAAAAGACCACCGAGTCATTTCGCATCAGCTCAAACCTATTTTCGCATTCATTTGGGATGTTGGCTACATAAGAGAGTGACGGTACCTTCTGTGTATATTACAAAACCATGTAATATGAGGACTAAACCTTCCAATCACTATGTATTCTATCAGGGAGGACCCGGCACTACATGATCAGAGATGAAACGCCAATGTTTAGACAGAATGCTGCAGTGAAACCATTGCTCTCTATAGTGAAGCAGTGTTCCCACTGCAGAGGTCCAACAGAAAGAGTCATTCCTATAGTTTTAGAATCAGCAATATTCGTACCCTATTCCATCTTCAACATTACCTTAGAATGAATGTGTCAATTTCATTGTTTTCATTCTATTACTGTCTATAAGAAGGTTTTTACTTCAACTGAAACTCCAGGACAAAGACTGGAGGGCATATTACTGGAACAGGAAGACACAGCTATATAACACTTCCTTATTCCACCGTTTTTTAAGCTTTTCCTCTCTGGGTCGGCTCAGTTTCATGATTAAATAAAAATTCAAACTGCTGGCAAATTAAACATTTACTTGTTTGCTACTCAAATCCTTGTTCCTGTTTGGGCTCAGAGATAGATAAAGAGTTTTCTGCATTGTACACAGAACCCCACATCCTAGAACGTGAGATATCTGTTCTTGCAGCACACAGTTGACACATGGTGGGTGATCAGCAATGCCACCAGAAACAAAGGTGACAATAAATAAAAAATTTTATGGGTTGCAGCAGTGACAGGAGTGACGGGGACAATTATACAATGGGGACACCCTTGTAACAACTCCAGGAAGTTAAGAGAATGCTGATGTATGTCAGTAAATAAGATTCAGGGGCAATCTTCTTATAAAGCAGGATACAGATGTGAAGATATGGGCCAGATTCATGGCCGCTTTGAGCGCCGTGCGTGCTCATGGCCATCTATTTGGCCATTGTTGTTTTCGAGCGGGACCAATCAATCCCACTCGAAAACAGCCATATCGGACATAACCGTGAATACGGCCGATGTCCGTTGCTTTGCCTAGAGACCGCGGATCTCCAGGCTCTGCCGATATCTGACAGCAGCGTGATGACGTCATCACGCGGCTGCAGGGAACATCTGCTTAAGTGTTCAGGTTCTTACCTAGAAGTTCTGTGCCTCCTCCTGCCAGTAGCTGGTAAAATATATGAAAGTTCCTTTCTCCTTTGACATGTTTCACCACCCGAGATTTCTCCAGCAAGTCTACAAAAAACATAAAATTTTGTCAGGAGTTTATGTAGCTTTCATTATGATCAGAAATCACATGATCAGTTAAGTTAACGTATATGTTTTCCAGCTGTGGCAGAATAGCAGTTGATAAGGAGCAAGACAAATTTCAGAAGAAAACATCCTCAGCAATAAAAAAATATGTAATGATTACGATTGTTATGATACAATGCAAGAGAAGAGTTAATCAATGACCACGTTACCGGAAATTCTTTGCTAACTGAGCCTTTTATTTTATGATCCAGGACACAGCTGGGCCTCACACAATCTGTCTATATCCTCCTCCCTATACAATCTCTTTTATGCATTGTGTTTCCCAGTGCTTAATGAATGTAGAAGCAGCATTTGAAAACCTGTAAATAACTGCCGCCTACTCTGACGGAAATAAGCTGAAACTTCCTGCTGTGACCTATCCTGGGATAGTGGACAAACATGGAGAAACAATGCACAAAGATGAAAAAATATTTTGTCAATACATTTTTAACCGTAGGTAAATGTTTAACCCTTGCAAAAAGTGAAGTTCAAAGAATTCCAGCTAGAAGGAAATCTGAGAACTTTTTAACCGTACTATATAAGCTGTATGTGTGAATGTATAAGAAAAATACTTACAGTTACTGATAACTCCTCCTACTGGATCTCCTTTAAAGTCAAATTCAATATCCATGTATTTTCCCTAAAATGGTAAAATGATACCTGGTTAGGAGCTTTGACAGCAATGTAAGGCTAGGTTCACATGGTCATTTGTAAAATCATTGAGGGCCCATTTACAATATATGCACCACATTGGTGCAAAGTAGTAGGCTATGCTCTGTGTTTAGAAAACCAGTTTTACCATTCACAGGGGTATGTTCTGTGTTGTGCCATGTTGTGTATCATGTTACAATGCACAGCTAAATGTATTTTGGAGGAACTAGTTTAAGCTAATGCAGTTCCTTCAATAATGCATACCACGTGTTTTGTCTGATGCACAGCACATAATGTACTAACGGAACCAAGCCGAAGGTGTGTGGGGGGGGGGGCAGCTTGACCAGGGGGACTGGCCTTGGGGACGTCATTATGGCGTCAGCTTAGGGGGAGTGGTTAGCTAGGGGAGGGCCCGGGAGTATATTTAGGTAGGGGTTGGCAGGAAGTACTTCCTATTTTGACCAGTATCTTCTTCCACCCTCACTCCCTAATGTTGTGTAGTTGGGACATCTGATATTGTGTGTGTACTGTAAGTTTGGTGCTTTGTGTTTGTTTTCTGTCACAGCATGGCAGAAGCTCGGCAGTGCCGCACATGTAAAGTGGAGTTTGAGGAGCTCTTGTGGTGTGTAGAGTTTTAAAAGGACAGTCACAAATACATTTAGGTAAATACTTTACGTTTAAGTGTTAGTCTAGGTGGGGCTTATGCCACAGTTATGTTACTGATGCTGTTATAATGTGAATGAAGGTACCAATTGAGCTGGTATTAAAGGGCTGGTGGCTGGCAAGGTTGTTGGAGGAAAGTTGATTTTGGTGGCACGGTCCAGGCACCCTCATTTAATGTAAATGTTTATTTTTAGGCTGTGGCCAAAGTTATATATATATATTTACACTTAAATTATATTAAATATTTTCCCAAAGAAACATGATTGAACTTGTTTAATTATAATTGGTATATTAATGTTTAAGTGACAAGCTACTCAGGAATCCTATGGTCATGTCAGCACAACAACGCAGCCATCAGATAAATATGAATCTTGCCTAATTTCCTCCGTTTTGTAAGATTAATGACACCTTACATGCACATGCACTATTCCAGGGCAGGGTTGTCAAAGCACAGTTGGCAAGGCCCAGCTATGCATTTTCTGGTATAGTTTACAAAGAGTGACAAAATATACTGCTCATACCAAAACTGTTTGTCCTCCTTCAGGACAGGGTTTGTGCAACTATCATCTTTGATTTACTGCCACTAAATGTACAATGTAAAATTGTGACAGAGCGTCAACAAAATTGCTGCATTTTACTAGTGTCTCTGTGTACAGGCCAGATGGACATGGTGAAAAGCTAGACCACAATACACCAAATGAAATCAGACATCTGCTAGAAAGACATATTGGGAGAAAAGAACTTACAAATCTGGAAGAGTTATCATTCCGAATGGTTTTTGCATTTCCAAAGGCTGAGATAAAAAGAAGAAGAAAAAAGTTAGGAATTCATAGGTAATTGCAGGCAATAACAGCTACGTAAAAATTCACTCTTTAATGGAAAATGTAAGGGTGCTCCTGTATTATAGGTCACAACTACCAGTAGTGACTTCAGTTCTTATCACTTTATCTCTCTCTTCTTATAAAAAGCTGGATCTAAATAGTATCTGTAAATTATAGTAGGAAGAATATTAAGCTTTTATTTTTAAAGGACTTGTTAGTACATGCATTTACCCTTTCACACCCTGTGTTTCAATATTGGTTAATGAGGCCACCCATTAAAGTGATAAGGAAATGCGGATGTGGGGAAAACCTGACATCAAAGTTAATCAACTACTAGATATCAGAGGGTGCTGGGGTTCAGGGTTTCTGTGCTGTGCAACAAAAAAGCTAAATAGATCTGCAATTTGCTCTAATGGTTCATAGCAATGTTTGTCTCTGCATTTGAAAATTAATTTAAAATGAAAGTTAACAAAATCCCACACATTGACCAATCAAAGGGAGCACTTAAACTGCTCTGAATTGTGCTTTTTTTCTGGGTGCGGGCTTTCCAATAGTGATGAGCGGCATAGGCAACATTCGTATTCGCGGCATGCCGCGAATTTTT
>CM070033.1:42253182-42307590 GCA_036250615.1 Ptychadena robeensis | reverse complement strand
AATTGCCGATATTCGCGATTAATATTCGGAATCCGAATATTCGTGATCATCACTACTTTCCAACTGAAGGTGCATGTAAAATGCATGCAACACCTGAATAGCACATCCAGCATTTCACAAGAACTTAACATATGTCCTGCATGAACTGCTCAGCTAAAAAAACAACTCCCTTCCATGGCTACAAAAAGATAGAAGAGAATAAAGTTCAAACACATGGACACATATTTGGTTGTTTTTTCCTAAAATTCCAGCACATTGTTTGTGTCCTTTTTTGTTTGTTAACATGTAGACTGTTCTTATTGTTCATTTCTTTCTTGCTTAAAGAAACATGTTGCAGGCTAGATCCTGCTGGTTAACATTTATATACAAAGTAACTCACAGGAAGCAGGAGACAATGCAAGCATTGCAAACCTTCACATTTGGAAACAAACAAAAATAAAAAAGGAATAAAAACAGAACAACAAACCGCAAATCCTGTTTCAAATTTAAATTTCAAGTGTGAACAGCAAGTAGTTATAAATAATGTTGAGTGGCATATGGTTTATTCATGTAACCCGTGTAATGTCATAAATATATTAAGGAACATTCGAAATTCGTAAAATTAGATTTTAGACTGTATTCTATCGCAATTATTCGCAAAGCTTCGCAAACCAGCTTTACAGCTTCTCTTCTTTATTCTGTGATCTTAGCCAGTACGAGGGATGTGTGTTTTGTGCATATCTATTCCCAATGCACACAAATATGCACAATGTATGCCAGTAAACAATGTTGAAGCATAATATGACGAATATCCGCCTTTGAGAAAATCCGAGAGCACATTCGCGAAAAATTGTGAATTCTCGAATGTCGGATATTCGTCGAATATATTTGAATTTTTTATATTCTCGCTCAACACTAGTTATAAAGCACCATGTGAGCCAACAATGGATTATTTTTGCTACAGCTGGAAAAAAGATATGGAATTTCTACTGATAATAATCATAATGTTTTATATAAAATATGATTTAGACTGAATAGGAATACGTAATATTATGAATCAATAAGGAACTATTGTACCAAAAGGAAACTCCTAAATCATCCAATCACAAGTAGGACCTAGACCAGGTTGTACTGTTCAGTGGTTGGGTTTATAGGACCTGACTTAAGCTAGGAACACACGGCTCGATTTTAGCGTACAATCGATGTAAATCAATGAAAATTTACATAGATTGTACCAAAATTGTAGTGCGGACACATGATACAATCGACAATTTTAGTTCGATGAAGAGCTTTACATCGATTGAAAAGTGATCGGACTAGTTGGAAAATTATCGTCGAATTGTACCATGATTGTACTACTTTTTCATTTTCATCGTACAATTGTATTCGATGAAGTGATAGTTTACTATTTGTCAATAGCATCGACGATTTTAGTCAATAATCAATGTTCTCTACATCGATATTGTACTACGATTGTATGACACTATAGCGCACACGGTACAATCGATAAAATACCAAAATAGAGGTTCTTCATCTAATCTTACATCGATTGTACGCTTAAATCGAGCCGTGTGTTCCTGCCCAGCATGGAGTGTTAAGATCACATGAGTGCAACAATGATTCTAGCTAGAGATGCCAAGTTTACACACAAATTGCATGCAGGCTGAAGCTGAGCCAACTTAACTCTGCAGTCACTGTGCTTAATTGACTCAAGTTAATCTACATCCAATCTGCATAATGTTAAATAATGGCATCTCATTAAGAATCTCTATTTCTATTTCTATTTTTGAAAAAACTTAAACTACCCATACACAGGTAGTGTTGAGCTCAAATATTCGAATAGCGAATATATTCGACGAATATCAGCTATTCCAGTATTCACAAAGTTTGGGAATGTAACCGCGGATATTCACAATTTTGAATATTAACGATATTATGCACTGGGCAGCTTATGGCCATGCATGGCGAATATATATTTGCAATGCAAAAAAAAACGTACAGGAATTGCGATGTGTGCCACTCACACATGCATTCCCGTAAGATACTTAGTAATCGACCAGAAAAGGTGGATCGCCAATGCGACCTATTTGCGGTGCTATTCTGATTGATCCCTCCAGGTGACCGCCTCCGCAATATCGCCCGCACATGGACATGTATAGGGGCCCTTGCAGCTTTTAAGTAACTGGCTCTCCAAGTTGCTACCAACAGAGATAAGAGCCAGCCAATGAAATTGTACCTCTTTCTAAATCCTGGATTCTAATCTGTGCAGGCTCCATACTAGCACAGATGGATTTGGCATATTCAGCCCACATTAGCTTTCTCCTCTCTATCAGGGAAGTTAATTTCAGTACTTCAGATGGTTCCTCACAATATTTACCAGTAAATAACATATCAACATATGTTACTCTAATTTATTAAAATAAATTCTAAAAATAACAAAAAACAACTACAGTATGCCAGATCCGTGTTTAATCAATTGATTTCCTAACTTGCCTCTGAAGAAATGGATTGACAAAATTAAAGAAGTCAACCTATTCTCTATTTGTTTAATTGACTACTTCAGATGTCTATATAAATAGACACACGTTAGAAATAGATAGATACACTTTGGACATACTAGTGAGGTGGTGTTTATTTTTTCTTTCATTACTTTATAATGATTCAGATGGTATGTATTTATTTTGCCTGTGAATTGAGTCCCCCCTGGAGTATTGAAAT
Organism: Ptychadena robeensis; assembly: GCA_036250615.1. NCBI lineage: Eukaryota > Metazoa > Chordata > Amphibia > Anura > Ptychadenidae > Ptychadena > Ptychadena robeensis. Next base: position 42,304,893 of record CM070033.1, on the reverse strand, counting down.
CAACTTCCTTTGGGTGAGGTGCTTCCAAGGTGGACCTAAGCACATCACAAAGTCACCCAGAAGTCCAGAGGAGGAGAAATAGCAACACGAGACTGTTATAAATGCTGGGAACAACTGGAAGACTGGAATACAAGTGTTCATAGACCTCCAAAATGTGTCTGTAAATCTTAACCCTTTCCAATCCAATTTTCTGCCACTTGAATACTCCTTCAGCTCTATTTATTGTTGACCTGAAAGAGGCTGATAATACTATATATAGCTTCCATACTCCACACTACTACGCATCAGACATCTTTCGATGTTGGGCAGAACCGTTGTCAGACAAGGTCAGACATAGGATTGGAAAGGGTTAACTGTTCTTATTATTTCTTATCAAATAAAGAGGAGGTCTTTCATAGCTGCTTGCCAGTAAGGATTTATACATTATGGATATTGATTTTGTTAATAAGTTTCATACGGCTTACCCTCCAAAACAGGATTGGACTGCAAGAGTTGTTCTTTCACTTGATTGACTTCTTCTCCCTTTCCGCACACAGCTGCCACATAAGACATCACCAGCTTACTGGCCTCTGTAAAGGAACAGGACATTATTTGGCAAAAAGTGTTTGTGAATATAAAAAATGAAGCTTAACATATTGTGTTTTATTCCGGAGTAGCTGTTTGTGTGTCTGATAGGAAGTCAATTGGTTCTATAGGAGGTTTCCCTAATTCCCTGGGCAGAAAGTGTTGGGACTCACACACTATTGACGCACTATTGAATTTAGTGTAAAAATGGTAACTGGAACACAAACATTAAAAAAAGGTTACACTGCAGTCATTATAAGGGGGATATGTCTGTGATGGGTTTTATTCACACTGGTCATTGTATATGTGGTAAGTCAAAGCAACAGGACTTTCTAGAGTCTTCTGAAGTGGTTTCCTCAATTATCCAACCTGCTTTTTTTGTATTCAGATTCTTACCTAATAGTATGCCCAGCAAAACATCTCCAAGAAAACGTTAGCAAGTCCAGTTGCTTAAGCTAGCAATACACATATTAATTCTGCAGTCGATTCCTGAACAATTGAGCGGCGTGTGGTGATCGTTCAGGAATTGAGTATGCCCACCTTGAAAAATTTAACCAAAAAGGTCGAAGTCGGACAAAAACTTATCGAAAAGGGATCTGACAAGTCCCACATCTAAAGTATTCACCAGGGACAGATTCACATTGATTACCTGAGCGATTGTGTCAATGTTACCACGTTACAATCAATCGTTAAATGATGGAAGAAGAATCTATACATGTATGGCTAGCTTTAGATTTACTGCAGAAGGTATTAAATAGGAGAACAACATTCTTATAAAATATTTTATAAACATTAAAGTTTCAAAAGAAATAACAAGAACATATTTTAGTGTACAAAAGCTTTTAAAAGATTTAAAATCATCAGTTATAAAGAAAATAATAAAAGGGATTGTATTGGTCACTAAATAGGTGGGAAGATTTTCTCTGGATTACAAAGCAGTAGCAGGTGTTTTCCACTCATTGTTTTCAGTGGTAAAAACAATTCAATGATTATGCCCTGTGGTGTTCTGAAAAAAAAACAACAGCCATTTACAGTCATCACTAAAGGTAAAGCAAGAAAGGTGTGGTATATTGTCTAAATTAGTGACAAATCCTCTGGCCAAACAACATCTTCCCATATGTTGAAGGCCACAAAACACAGGAAATTATAGACTACTAAACTATTAGCACACTAAAATACAAAACCATTACCAAAATTACATGTATTACGTATTGTGTGTGTTCAGTTGTTTGTTGGAACATGAAACCATATGAGCAAACTTAGGCCTGGTGGATGGATCCGGCCCATTTAGCTTTCTTTTCCAGACCATTGTTACATTGTTGAAAAGATGCTCCCCTCCATCTGTTCTCTGCATTGAGTGCATATAATGCCTGGAGGTGTCCAAACGTTACCTGGGGGTTACCATGGGGACGATGCAGTGATGAGATCATGACCCTGTGGGCGCATCCTTTAGGAATTATCTCTGCTAATTGTAGTGAAGGTAGTGAAAGATAACAATGTCCCTATCACACGACGCCTATTACACATCACTGCCATCATAAGTGATGGACTTGCAATTGGCACACATATGGTGGGTCGGCCATTACAGGCTCTTGGACCAGCCTCTTTATCAAATTTAAGAAGCCAATGTGGCCCACAAGTCTAAATGTTTGCCCACTCCTGCTTTAGCCCTTAACCCCCTGGGCGTTTCTGTTTTTTTTTGCTACATTTTTTTTCGCATGAAAAGCCACTGCTCGCGTGACTGCTGTCTCTCTCCCTGGCCCTCTACAATTAGACGCCGGCGGTGATTAGGGAAAAAAGCCACGCCCCTCCATTAACATGGAGGTTTATGGCGCCGCCCCCCACCCCATTCGACGTCACCGATGACGCAGAAAACACAGGGCCAGAAAGGCTCTGTATGCCTGCAGCTTTTTAGAAATGCTGCAGGCACACGGAGAGTGCACGGTTGTGCCCGATCCCGGCGGTACTGGCTTTGGGCATAATAACCATAACTAAATTTCAGATAACAAGTAAAATCAACCACTTCCTATTACATAGCTATTGCTTTTGTTGGAGGCAGAAAGTTTCCTGAATTTACTTTAATGTGGGTTATTCCCTTAGTTCACAAGCTCTTGTTTTGTAGAGCTCTGCCTATTACTGTAGGTCACCTCTGCCCGGTACAACTGGCAATAATGCTTCCTTAACAATTAGCTTCTCTCCAACTTTATCTCTTTGTGTCATACTTGTACCTGACATTACATAATTGTTTTCATAACCCTTACATGTCTTTTCCATGAACCATATATCTCAGCATGAGCTGCTTCCTGTAGAACAAACCCAATGGACAATCTAAAGACACCATGCTGCCAAATCTGTTCTTTCTTGTGGGTGTTCCTCAATAACAATGACTGCCCCTATAATGACATGTTCTTCTATGCTCTACTAACATACAGGGCTAAGGCCCTATTTCTGCTGCGTCCAATACCACACTTTTTTAACTAGCAATGGATGAGCTTATGGTACATTGGAAAACGCACTAAAAATGCATGGAATCCGATGCAAAGAAATGGAGCCTAGCATGTTATATTTTCAGGAATATATTCCACTTATCCCAAAGAACCATACCATGTCCATGACCACCAAGTGCTTGCTGTATGTTTTTGCTGTACTCACTGATTATATTGAATATTTTAGGACAATTAAAGACAAACAACAAATTAGAGTCTTCATCTAAAGAGAAAGATGCTAGACAATAATCTTTTTTAGACAACCACTCTAATGGCTGACCAGATGCCTGGCTGGATTATAAGGCAATGAGAAACAAAGCAGATGACTAGAAATATTGCAAATTACAGGGTTTATGTAATATGAAATCAGGACTAAACGTAGGTTGAACTTTATAAAACATTACCCTTAGAAAATACAGGGCAGATGAGGAGTATTTCAACAAGTACTTTTTTGCTGATTAGGAGCAACATTAAAAGATGGATTTAATGGAGAAATATCAATAAAATGGAAAATTACATTTTATTTTCACATAAAAAAAGCAGCACAAAAAGCATAGTCCGTCAGATAATTTCACTTAATGTATGGGGGAGTGGGCCAATCATGTAATTATCTGAATTTAAACATCTGAAAAATATGAACAGAAATGAAAAGGCGCCATGAGAAGGTATGTATAGTAATAAATATAGGTGGCTTATTACCTTCCTAGACTACAAATGCCATTTTATTATCAAATCCATAATGTCTTTATCAAAGTGTATTTACCAGTTTTTCCAGCACCACTCTCCCCTGTGATTAGGATACACTGGTCCTTATCACGGTCTCGAAGTGACTTGTATGCCTCATCAGCCACTGCATAGCTAAAAACAAGAGGAAAAGTCAACAAAGTTCCAGCTAGACCATTTATAATTGCTATTACAAGTAAACATCGCTTATACTGGTTGACATTACATGAAACGTGAAAAATAGATATAAAGCTGGTACAAAATATTCTTATATCCATGAGCTGTCCCAAAATTTCCATAAAATGAATAGTACATGCTGGTTTTATCAAAATGTTTCATTTTAATAGAACAAAACAATAACAACAAAGTAATGCTTAATATGGATCCTGACAGCAAACTGAACAACAAAATTAATTTAAAACAAAGGTAACAAAAAATTTGTGGTAACAAAGAGAAGTAGAAGAAAAAAGCGATGGTAAAGCTATATATGTTGCCTCTACAATACAGGTAAATATAAAACTTGATATCCTTAAAAAATAGAAGCTACCCATTCAGGCACAACATGGTCTGGGATGGAGTGATAACTCATAATACCCATCAAATGTCATTTGACTCCCCTAAACTGAAACACACAATCTTTAAACCTAACAATAGGTCCACAAAATAAGTAATAGTGTACTTCTATCAGGGCAATCATAAAAGCATAGTGGGAAAGCCTGGGGTACAAACCTATGAACTCTATCCAGGGTTAAATATCAACAAATTTATATGTGTTTTCCACAGTTAAGATATTAGGAGAGGAGTGTTTGCAAAGACTTAAGACCCCAACACACGTAACAAGCTGTGGAGAGCAACGTGATGACGTCATCATGCTGCTCTCCATCGCTCACAGTATTGGCGGGCACCCTTTGTTTCAGTCCCTTATTCAAACTAGTGGCATCTGCCAGAGATTTACGGACATGTCCATTCTCTGGCCGACCGAGATTTGGGGCGACAGGGATCTGTCGTCCCATGTGGGCACCCACGATCCACGGCCAATTTTGCTGCCAACCGATGGCCGCGAACATAGTTATGTCACTGATCAATCGTGCACCAATTGATCGTGGAGTTGATTCACTCCACCTTGGGAAATAGATCCCTGGTCGATATTTTGGGTGAGGATCAAGGGTCCTCACCTAAAGTAATGGCTATCCAACAGGGATTTACCAACTTAGCGTATCCCTGTTCGATCCTTTTTTTTTGCTCAATCGTTCAAGGTGGGCATACTTCGATTTGCAATCGCTCGATCAACCATCGATCGGTGCAAACACACACACTGATCGATCATTGGGGAAATGATTGCAAAATCGATAAGTGTATGGCTAGCATAAGTGTAACCCTGGGATAATGAAAGAAGGAAATGGTGAATTCACCTACATCTAAAGTATTCCGAATGGCTGGTTTCCAGTGATAGTAAAAGGTTTTGCTGTTGGAGGCCATATTTGTGTACTGCAGCTTGTGGGGTGGCCACTGTCCTTTTTTCTATAGCAATAAAACCACTTTTAAATAATGGCAACACAATGTGAACAGCAATTTAAGTAATGATGGTCTGTAAGTTGTATGCTATCCACTATATCCACTATACAAGCAGTAAGTTAATAAATGATCATTTAAAGCGGACCTACCACCAGGAATCTATGTTTTCATGAATGGCACTAGAAGTGCCAATAATAGGGAGGAATGCAGTGGAAAAACCCAAAAACTTACCTGTAATGAGCAATTTAGGAATATAATCAGCCATTCCTATTCACTTCCTGGTTAATGGGCTCAGCAGAACCCGGCACCACGTCACAACAGCACGTGATTTATCAGTGAGCTGCTTTGAAAATTCCCATTGAAGATCACTGAACGCCCCCAGTGGCCACCCGCGATATTGCACCACCATGTGTTTCATGTACACTGAAAAATCACGTGTTGTTGTGACGTGCTGCCGGGTTTTGCTGAGCCCATTAACCAGGAAGTGAATAGGAATGGCTGATTATATTCCTAAATTGCTCATTACAGGTACGTTTTGGGGTTTTACCACTGCATTCCTCCCTATTATTGGCACTTCTAGTGCCATTCATGAAAACATAGATTCCTGGTGGTAGGTCCGCTTTAAGTTATAGTTGTCCCTTTCATGTATGGCTCTATATTAAGCAAATATAATGAGGGCATGGCGCTGTCCGTGTTAAAGCTTTTGCTACATATAGTCATATGTTTGTGAACACCCCACCAAATTGTTGAGTTCAGTTATGCCCATTGAAGGGTACTGCTTTAGTGTAATGCTTTTTGACTACAGTTTGGGGAAGGCTCCTGTTCCAGTATGACACAAAGCCTAATCACACATCCAACTCCAAGACAGTTTGTCAACATTTTCTTTGAAAAGCTATGGAAAATGTTCCTGTATCCTCTATCTGATTCATAGTGAAGAGCACGGCCCATTGTAAAAGGAAATTCTAGGACTTTTTACTGGAATAAATTTTTTTTCTCTATTGATATAACCACCAGTAAATATTAGTTGGTTCCAGTAAACCGACGTGTGTCTATATTTGACCATTTCATCAGAACTTCACAATCACCCACTATTTAGACTGATGAGTTCAGACTGAACACTTAGTATTGGATTTTTCAGAACCTCCATTAAACACATTTACAAACATCATATGGAAATTACATTTCAGTTGTATGAGAATTGTATATTCTCTATATTTTACTGAATACCCTCTCCTCTACATTTGCCATCTAACCTGTCCTCTGAATGCATATAATGAATACAAAAGGCATGAAATACATCAGTAACCTATTTGTGATTTCTAAATGCTTATGGGTCATCAGGCTGACATTATTATCACAGTTTGAAAATACAATGAATGTAACTAGTGTTTTTCCAAATGGGCCTCATATTGGATAAATCTGGGGTTGCTGCAGTTTGTCAGGTCTAGGTTCAGCAACAGTATGTGCTCCAAAAATGAGGTCAGCTGATAACTGAATATACTGAATGACCAGGTTATTTCATCAATGGGTTTTTTTCTTCCCTGATGGCACGGACATATTCCAAGATGACAATGCAAGGATTCATCTGTGGGATGTGCTGGAGAAGGCTTTGCGCAGTGGTCAAACTCTACCATCATCAATGCAAGATCTTAGTGAAAAATGTATGCAACACTTGATGAAAATTAATCTTGTGACATTGCAGAAGCCTTTCGACACAATGCCACAGAGAATACATGCCGTAATCAAAGCTAAAGGCGGTCCAACAAAATATTAGAGTGTGTGACTTTGGTGTGTGACTTTGTATTATTCTTATCTGCCTTGAACAATTACTAGGCCTACTTCTGACACATCTATGTAAGAATACTGGCATACCTTCAAGCCTCTCTTTTTCACATCCCGATTTCAGTAAATTACCTCCTAAGTTCCATCCCCTCTTGTGCAGATGGTGTGTAGGATGGGAAGTTAGGAGCACCACCCTCCCTCCTAAGTCAGTCAGCTAATAGGAGGGAGGGGAGGTTTTTTAAAAGCATGCATTTTTTATAGGCATGTGTTTCTGCATATATACAAACACGCATGGTTTTTTTTACATCTGTGTTTGCATTGTTCATTTGCATTTTTGAACAAATCAATGAAAATGCAGGAAAAGTGAATTAATAATGCATACAGCAGGGAGTTTTTAAAAACACAACGCATGCAGTGTGAATGGTAACATTAGATGTAAAAAAAATTATGTACGTTTTAAAAATACAACGCATATAGGTGAAAGGGCCCTGAATATCAGAATCTCAGTTTATAAGCAGTGCTTAATGACTCAGTGGAGGGGCAACCCTAATACTACACTCTTGTATATGTGGTGTGCTTTTCCACTTCAGTATTAGTTTTAGTATTCAGGTATAGAGAAGCAAGTAATGTAATAGTGCTGCACGCACAAAAAACTATCCTACATTAAATGTTTGCTGTCATCTCTCAATAGACCGTAAAGTCTACCTGTACCTAGCTAGTTACACCATAATGCTTAATAACTGGATCTTTTTATGACACTTGCTTTCTGTGTATTCAGCTATACTTAGGAATGTGCCCTGGCTCTCCCAGCAAATATGGAGTTAATTTCTGGACTTCAGCAATTTCCTATCAATTCACAGGGGTATGCGGGCAGACTATCCTGGCCAGACAGCACAATGCAATTATACAGATAGTTTTATAGATTGACATTGCAGTTTCGGAGCACTTAGCCTGCGTGAGACAGCAGGTAATGGAAGCTATAATGGATTTGGTCAGTGGCTGAGACATTGAATGTTAACTGGTAAACCTCATGTGCCCCTTTTTTCTTAGGAAACGTGCCAGAAAACAACCAATTCAACAGCAACTATACTGTAGGACCGCTATAACAATATTTCTTGATTCTGAGATGGGAAGAGGGTTTACTGTAAAAGTATGTGGGAGTAAAAAGCTCTGCTTATTCATGGTGTCACCAACCTCCTTCCTTCACTGATGAACTGGCTGGCAGCATCACTCAGTTATACAGTACTGCAACTAAAGGATAACAACTTACTTAAATGATCAGGTTGTGAAATGTTAATTTTATTAATTGTGTACTGAATGTTTTTTTATTTGCTCCTTTCATGTAGAAACCTTCTGACTGGCGACACCATGACTTATTTAGGGCTCATTTACATGAATGATTTTTAACCACCCAGTAAGCAAGCAAAAATCACAACTGGCAGACATGACATGAGTCATTCGCTGGTCAGTGTTCGGTCTTCTGCCTACAATAACTGTCATCGGGTCTTTACAAAATGAACCCTGACCCCTCATGACAGGTCGTCTTCCCCGTTGCTGTGAGAACGCCCAGGACAGCATCCCAGGAAACGACACTGAAAGTGTAAATTAGTGTTTGTGCTGCCATGTAGAGATGGTCGAATTTTTCGACTTGCAAACTTTGTGAGCTTATTGCAAAGCCCCTGAAAATGGTATCATCACCAAACTTGCTGGAGATGTAGAGAAGGGTTGGAGGAACATTTGAAAAAAAAAGTTTTGCTCTAGCACATGGGGTTTTTGCATAAATTAAGTTCAAAGTTAAAGTCGAAATTCTGATTTTCGAATTTTTTACTTGACTTTGAACTTAATTTGTGAAAAAACTATTTGTGTTAGAGACATACTTTATTTTTTGCTGCATACCCCCAACCCTTCTCTACATCTCCAGCAAGTTTGGTGATGATACCATGCTCAGGGGCTTTGCAATTAAGTCGAAACCGGCGAAATGGTCGAATTTTTGAAAAAAAATTTGACCATCTCTACTGCCATGTGATAGGCTAATTGGCAGATGCTAATTGACACAACAGATACCAGTAAAATGCAAAGTAATAAAATGGCATTATATATCACTAAAAAATTTTTTACTTAATGACAACCCATTCTAGAGGTGGCCATACACGGTTCAATATTTCCATTCAATTGACTTAAAAAAATAGATTTTTAACTCTATGAATGTAAAACGATTCCTGCACACCTGGTACGATCAACCAAAAGTGATCGAAATCGAACATAAAACCAACAAAAAAAATCAGACATGTTGATACATTTAAGTCGTACAAGTATCGAATGGTTTTTTTTGTTCGATACATGGCCGGCCTGTAGCAGACTCATTACAGGGTGGAGACGTCACCACGCTGTGAGGAGTCGGCTACAGAACTGATGGGAATACTGTGCGTTCCACCAACACAGATGATTCCCGTCAGATTGTAGCCAAAAACTTGGAGGGGGAGGAGACCCATCCACATTAACTGCCTACAACAGGATCAGTCACAAAAAGAACCAGCAGGACCAATCACCGCACATTCTGACCTGCCGGCTTTTTGGGTCGAAACTTCAAGGTGGGCACCCCTGTAGTTGTAGGCGACCGACCATTATGCGTTTGGCAGGAGTGTGCCGGTTAATCACCCCCAACTATGGCCGGGAATCGGCACGTCTATGGCCGGCTTAAGCTCTTCACAACCCTATTTTCCACAAATGTAAACTGCAGGTCTAGTTGTTTAATTTTTGTTGTTTTAATGCAATCCTCCTGTGGTTTCATGTGTTATATGACTTCTGAACTCATCAGTTAATACTGCATTAAAAAATCCTTAAAGTGCAGATGACCGTCCTAGATAACGGATTGTGCTGACATCAAGTTGTTATTTTCCTTTACATAAATGGGAGTGCGTGACTGCTGAGCAGATAAACATAGTACAAGCTAGTAATCCCAGGGGATGTGGGAAAAGGACAATTCATTCTAGTTACTATAGTGTGGAATATCTGTGTTATACCTGTATATGGGGCAGGGCCTAGGTCATGGTTATTACTTGCTAAGTAGACATCACTTTGTGATGTGCATGCCCAGAGAGATATGTACCTAATGGCTAATAAAGTGAGAGAATGAGAGTGGTGGTGTATAATGTGCGTAGGTTGTAAGTGTTGACTTTGATCTTCAGCCATAGCTAGTCATTCCTCACACATGATATGGAATGGTATTCCACAGATACGTCTTTAAAAAGTATTTATATATTGCATTTCTGATTAAATGAGTTTGCTGCTAAAGCAAACTGATACTAGAGAATCTATTGATTGGAACTTGCTTATCTTCGGTGTTTTGTACTTTGAAACAATGCAGGGAATGTGTCTCTACCCTCAGATAAGCAGATATAAATGAGACAAATGAACATAGCTTGGTATATAGCTCGGCTTTTATAAATTTATCTTTACATTTTATTTATTGTAACGAAAGCAGAATAACTACATAAATTGTGAAGTCCAGGCTCAAGTATGCATCACTCGACTGAATCAAGGTGCACCACTTTAGGTCCCCGGTTCCCAGTCAATACTTTGGAATTGACATTTGATCAGGATTTACAGACATGTCTGTTACCTGTTCGACTGACCTGTCTTTGAGTGGGATCGGTTGATTCCGCTCAAAGACGGGATGGCTACAATAGATGGGCGGTAGATAGGTGGCCGTGAACTCACACTTCGCTCAAAGCGGCTATCGATCTAGAGCACATTTATGCATGTATGGGGGCTCAGAAAAAGAGAAGCAGCATAAGAATCTGGTCAATTGTTGCATGAGAACAGGAAAGATGGAGAGAGAAATAAGCCAATCAGTCTATAAAAAATGTAAGTGCACCTTTTATGTTGACACGCCACAATGTATGGTAATTACTGTATGTGGCATGTGTGGTGCGCAGTGGTGTTGCTAGGTTTGGGGTCACTAGATGCCAAAAACCCATGGTGTCACACGATAGTGGTGTATAAGGCTTGCTGCGAGTAATATGGGTTTAAAATTGTGTAGCAATTTTGTTCATACATATATAAACCATATATACCATATATATTGTACAGGACCACCAGGATGGCTCCTGCCAGAGAGGCATATTACCCCTTCTTACATTCAGTGGTCCCATTGAGTGGTGTATCCTGGAAGGAGACTTTTGGTTGCTGAGCGTTATTTTGTTGTTAAGTTTTGGTTACGGGGTCCTGGAATGGGTAGGAAGGAACTGGATAGGCCTTCCAGGGACAGACTGAAGTCAAATATTACTAGGCTAAAGTGTTTAAAATAAATTTACTCAGCCTTGGACAGTTCAATTATTAATCTAAACATTAATGCAAGTATATGTATAGTCAGGGATCTGGGGAGGTGCTGCAGGAACAGCCATAGAAGTTCTTACACACACACGATGCATGCAGAGACTGTTCCATTGGTTGGAAAGTTTTGTTCACCCCCCCGAGTGAAATAGTGTCAACAGGTGCAGATCACACTCCCTGCACTGGGCTAGTGTCACTATTGATGGTGTGTGCATTACTGACAAAGTATGTGTACAACAAAACCTTTTAATAAAAAAAAATATAAATGGCTCAACAGTGCACTTGACCCGCGTTACACTGTGGTGCAGCACTTACACACTGTACTACATGACATAGATAGGAACCCGACCTATACCATGTTCACTTATTCAACTTACATGTGTGGCTTCAGCTGGTACAAAACACTGTTCCTGTATTCTTCTATCTTCTCTGGGGTATAGATGGAAAGTTGTCTGTAGGGGTTTACTGATATAACCACATTTCCAATGTATGTCTAGGAAATATGAAGATATTAAGAAAAAATAAAGTGATAAATAAACCTAATAGCAAAAAGTATTTTTGAGTTAAGTAGAGGACATCCTATAACCCCTTTCTTTTTGGTTTCTTTGGTGTCTGTTTCCTATTGTAGATTGTAATTCCTGTCTGGTAAAATGGTTCCGACAACAGATGAAGTAGGGAAAAACTAGAAATCTCGGACAAAATTATACGGACAGGGAATCATAAACCTTCAGTGCCCTTAGTGTCTTTAGATCACTGGTGAATATTGGGACCCTTTCTGAGATTTCTGACCCACACCATTAAAGGTACCCATACACGTTTAGATGTCCCACTTGATGCTTTACATAAGGACCCTGGTCAGATCTAAAGCTGGCCATACACCTGCAGGATTCTCTGTCAGATTTCCTTCAGATCAGATCAGATCTACCAACAACCATGTAATATGAGGACCTTTCTACACCTTCCAATCACTATGTATTGTATCAGGGAGGTCACTATACTACATAGTTGTTGGTAGATCTGATCTGATCTGAAGGAAATCTGACAGAGAATCCTGCAGGTGTATGGCCAGCTTAACAAGGATTTACCATCTTGGAGGTCAAGGTGGGTAGCCATCGATTCCCCAAAGATCCAACAATGATCAATCTGCAGGAACGCACACACAGATCGATCTTTGGGGAAGCTATGGCATATCTATATGTGTTTTTTGTCATTGTCCTCGTTAAAGTTTTTCAGATCGTTATACTTGCTGATTTTACTGCTTCCAACACATTGCCTTGGATCTGCCTGTTCACTTGCTGCCTTATGTATCCCACCTATTGAATGGTGTAACCATCACTTTGCTTGTCAGTGGTTTAAATGGTAACAATAATCTCTCTTTGTTGACAGATAGATAAAGAAAGATAGACCATCATACCCTATTATTATTGTCAATTATTAAAGGGATTGCGCAGAGAATGTACAATTGGGATGCAAAGTGATTACTGTACAAATACAACAATGTTTTTATTGCATTAAATATTCATAATCTCTAAGAGATAATACAACAATGTATGCTTACATAGATTTCATCATTTTTGAATCTTTCTTTCAGGTTCTTCAGCAGGGAATCCTCTGAGAGTGAGTCCAACAGAATCATATCCCCCACACCAACCATGCCATCTAGAAAGGATGAGCTGAAATCCATGGTTGCTGATCTGCCTGGAAACTGAACAAAGGTAAAACATAAATATAAATGTTCGAGCAACAGTAAAAACACATCATCACTTCTGGAACTATCACTTCTGGAATCTACAATTAAAATATCATGTGCTGATGGCACTTACTCAATAGTTGTTTGGGGGGGGGGGGTGGGGGCAGCGCCCACCAAACATATAATTGGATGCAAAAAATGAATGAGCATAATTGCTTGCCAAAAATGTGAGCATCCAACTGCATGCAAAAAATTGTGCAAGTATAATTCTATCAGCCCCCATTCTCAACAACATTTCTGGTAGCACCTCTTTTGCAAATTTTGCGTTAGGCCCCCTAAATGCTAGAAACGACCCTGGTTGCTAATAACAATTCATCTTTCAGTAAACCCAATTTAATCTTTCAGGGCCCACTGTATTCATTACAATAGGCAAGCTTGCTGATGGTGGCACCCATTAACTGATGGGGTGGTAGGTCTACAAGATAGGTGGCCCTTTAATTTTAAAGTTTGGCACCCATTAAAAGTCAACCTTAAACAGTCAATATACCATCTGTGTACATTTCTAATTATTTGTTACTTGTAGCGATGAGCAGCAAAGGAAATATTCGCATTTCAATATATCACATTTTCACCTAATATTCACAATAAATTTGAGAATTTGTGTACTCCAGTCATTATTACCTTTATTGCGCAAATCAGCACTTGTACATGCGCATATTGTGAACGTAATGCACTGTAGTTCCGGGTAATGTAAAAAATCTCACATATTGGCAATTATGAATATATAGCACCAGATCTTCACGAATTCCAGATTCGCAATAAAAATTTGTGATTAGAATATTCGTGATCAACACTTATTAGTTGGGTCATACTTCTTGTGGGGATACCTGACTTATTGCCCATTGACATTTTGCAAGATAAGCTGGAAGTCAAAACGCAATTAACAATGAACTAAAACCATAGAGGCGCACAGGGGAAGATGTGTTACTTACTCTTAGTAAACACTTACATTTTCCATTTACAAAATGCTCTTGTTACATTTTCTGTTATATAACAATATGGTATATATATGGTGTATGTTTTCACATACCCATTCATATGCACACACCAATACCATTTTATTACATGTCATTTACAATCACCTGCACTGGATAACAGCTGAACACATAGCAACAAGTCATTTTATTATGACAATTGAAGTTTGACATGCAGAAAGTAACATCACACACTCTCACCATACATGTGAACCCTGCTCTGCTATGGCAGTTATAAAACCACAACAGTCATTATGTTGAAGGTATTTATTGAATACAATTTTGCAACCAAACTTTTAACCTTGGTATCATCACGCCTTGTTCCCATGTCATAGTGCTGTATCAGCATAGATTATGCCATTCAGCAGCATCTCTAAAAGGCACCAAGCAGTCTTAAAGGAATCAACATACTATAACCCAGGTGCTCAACCTGCGGGCTTTTGGGTGTTACTCGGCAGCCCCCCTCCACTTGCAGCCTCCGAAACCTAACTGTTAATGCATAGGGCATAGGAATTCACCTGTTTGCCAACCTCCCTCTGACAGATCCTCGTCCTCGTCTTCTTAGAGTGGGAAGAGGAAGAGAGGTGATAGACTTATGTGATAGACGTACATTAAAGCCAATCAGCAACCCAGATGGCACCTGAGCATGTCCTTCGCCTCCTCCTCTAGTGTTGGCGGTGGATCAGCAGACAGATGAACAGGGGGGGGGGGGTGACTGTATAACATGTATTGTGGCACATAAAATAAGCTTAGGGCCTTTGATGATATCTATGAGGCACATAACCTTTGATGATATACATGACACAAAATGTGCATTACTATACTAGAGTGTTCCCTAATGCTTGAAGTATCATTTAATGCAAAAGTTTTGTTATTTAACCCTCTGGGCATAACAGGCTTTTCGCGCCATTTTTTTATGGCACAAAAAGTCGCTTCCCCCGCAATCGCGGCAGAGTACACTGTACTCCGCCGTGATTGCCGGCTCTCTGCCCAACCCTCTATACACCGCCGGTTTTAAATAGACGCCGGCGCTGTGTGAAGAGGAGAGCGGCACCCCCTCCATTAACATGGAGGTCAATGGCGCCGGACATGGGCCGGAAAGGCTCTTCTACAGAGCCGCAGGCACACAGCGAGGCGGCGTTTGTGCCTGATCCCGGTACGGGAACTCAGTTCGGGCATAGCGCCCAGGAGGTTAAAGATGAAAAATATTGTCTTCTAGCTATGCCTGCTGTCATTTATTCATTAATCTCCCTAGCGCACTGCCCGTATCGCACCGTTTACACACAGCCAGTGTCATTATTGACACCAGCTCCGTGAGCGGGAAAGTCGGCGCTCCTCCATTAACATGGAGGTCTATGGCCGAAACCCCGGAAATGAAGACAATCGCTGCAGCTTTCCAGGGAGGCATCGGGTCTACCCGATGCCAGCTTCCCCTGCGGTTGAGGCGAGCCTGAACAGCGGACAAGCTGGGCTCATTTTAACCGCTAGGGAGGTTAAAAAATGGATATACAAGTCAGTATAGATTAAAAATCGTGCGGCCCTTTAGTGATGCAGAGGGCATATCAACTTAGTTGGCCACCACTGTACTATAACCTAGTTTTAGGATGATATTAAAGGGACAGACTATCTGAACATTTTTTTCATGTAGTGCAGGTGCCCCGCTGTATTCCCCTATGGGAAATGACATGCCAGTTTATACTGATGCATTATGACTGGCATGAGGGGGTGGAGCAGCACACGCCACAGATCCACAACAAGTAGCATTGTGAATTCGATGGCATCCTGTAGGCACACTGGAGCCACGTAACCCACCCATTGGTAAACCTGATGCGTTTTTGGGTCGGGTTTGCTAATGAAATGTATAGATAACGGTATTGCCGACAACGCCCTAAACTGGAACAGCGCCAGAACAGCGGATTCTAGGGCTGCACAGTGTAGACCCAGACTTTTGAAAATCATTCATCTACATGTGCTAGGAGGCAGGAAGTGATGTGGATGGGACAGGGGAAGTATGTCTGCCACCCACTTACACAGAGCTCTGGAACAGTGTGGGACATCACAAACTCGCAGCAAAAAAAAAAGCCTCACTGATTATGTTCATATAGCATGAAATTACCTGATTCAACTGCAACAGGGATATCCCTCATCCCTCTAGCATCAATGGTTGAGAATATTGGAACTTTTTATCCCACTGGCATTCATGTTGGTTTTTTTTTTTTTTATTATAACCTTGGATTGCTTGACCCCTTACAGAGTAACTTTTACTCTAAAAATATACTACACATATCAAGTATTTAGAGATAAAAGAACAACGATTGAAAATATTAATGTTGTAGATGGTTTTAGAAAGTGATACAACTTATAGC
Organism: Ptychadena robeensis; assembly: GCA_036250615.1. NCBI lineage: Eukaryota > Metazoa > Chordata > Amphibia > Anura > Ptychadenidae > Ptychadena > Ptychadena robeensis. The sequence goes on along the minus strand of CM070033.1, from coordinate 42,288,398 downwards.
ATCCAGAGGCTTGATAACAAGGCCATGGCTTTTATCTCCCCAATCTTTCCAGTGGCCCTGTTGGCAAATTGATGCCGCACAAGGTATTTGGTATACATGATTAGCCATGGAGTGCAGTCTTAGCATTCCGGTAAACCCATAAAGAACCTGCTGTTCTGACAAAAAAATGACTGTAAGCATGGCAGCAAGCCAGGCAGTTGTGAAATCTAGCCAGAGTTAACAATTGTAAACTCGTGTTTAAAGTGTTACTGTATTACTAGGAGGAAATTCTTGTACAGAAAGATATTGTATTGTCTGCAATAAAGGTTCAAGTTTGCAATATGCTTGCACAAGAAAAGCTTAGAGTACAACAATGGCATTGGCTGGCTGCAGCAATCATGGCATCTTCTGGATGTAGTAATGAATACATTCTTATGTATTCACTAGAATTATGTTGTTGCAGGCTGGCCAATCAGAGTAGCTAAATATGCAGAACTTGGGCAAGACAGGTATAAGAAGCTGCATTGTATCTCTAAAGGCCCCCATACACCTTACACTCTTTCCATACAATTTCTCTTTTTTCCATACAATCAAATTTTGTTCTACCAAAACCATGTAATATGAGGACCTTTCTAAACCTTCCAATCACTTTGTATTCTGTCAGGGAGGACTCGGCACTACATAGTTGTTGGTAGATCTAATGGAGATTGTATAGATCGATCTTAAAGGCCCCCATACACGTGTCGGATTCGCACCGGATTCCGGCACGATCGATTCCGGGCGCGTGCACGCCAAACGATCGTGCCGGAATCGCATGCAGCCCACCTGGTCCGATCGTTCGCGTCCGATTGATCAGGGGCTCAGAATCGGATCCGACGGAGAACCAACATGTTGGTCTTTCTCATGCGATTCTGTCCGGATCAGGGGGAGTTGCCATTTGTGAGGTGGACAATCGGACACGATCCGTCCCGGAATCCGTTGGACAAGGTGGTATGCTGCGATGGATACTCTTAATTGGCCGATTGATCACACCTGCGATTCCCGGCAGAATCGATCGGATGATGAATCAATTGGACATGGAATCCGACACGTGTATGGCTAGCTTAAGGTGTATGGGGGGCTTATGATGGCGACACCCTCTCATTTGATTGTACAATTACAATTGATTGTAAATTTGCAAGCCCATCTGTGGGAAGAGAGTTGAGGATAAATCAAACCTAAATTTTGAAAAACTCTCAGACAATATAGTCCATCTTTTACATTTAAACAGGCATGGTTAAGCCTAATGAAAGCATACTGTAACAAATCTCAATGAGCAATGATTCTTACAGCTGTCAACCGGAAAAAGCAACCTAAATAAACTTGGGAGGAAGGATGTGAAATCCAGGATACAACAAACTCAATGAATTGTCACCAACACACTAGGAGCATGGAACAAATATAATGCAGTGCGGAAACTTCATGCATGTTCTAGGTAAACATCCTGACATGAATATTGGCCAGAATACAGTCCTGTATAGCATTTCCAAAGCATATCTAAATGTCTATTATATCTGTTCTTAGTAAATAAGCAATATTTAATATGTGGTAAACAAATAGTGTCATAGTCCTATTACTTTGAATGGGCTGTGCTGTTCCAGCATCTGTTTACAGATGGCCAAATTTTTTTTCAAACATTCGACCAATAAGACTTTCAGTGAGTTTATTGCAAAGCCCCTAAGCAAAGTATCATTAACAAACTTGCTGGAGATGTAGAGAAGAGTTAAGCGTATACTACAAAAAAAAAATAAGAAAGTATTGCTCTAGCACGAATAGTATTTGCATAAATGAATTGACTTGACCTTAATTTATCCAAGAACTACCTTTGCTAGAACAATCCTTTTTTTTTTTCAAAATATTCCCACAAACCTTCTGTACATGTCCAGCATATGTTCAGGGGCTTTGCAATCAACTCACAATTTAGCTAGTTAAAAAATTTGACCATCTCTGCATTTGAGTTCTAGCCTTTGTCCAAAACCCAGTGTAGGCAGTATTGTTACCGGTGGCATAGGAACCACTATAGCAGCCATAGCAGTGCTATGGGGCCCATATTCACAAGAGGGCCCACCACTCCTGGAAGGGCAGGGATTGGAGTGACAGGTTGGGATTGGAGGGGGGGGGGTCATTTCTAGCTACACCCCTGATTGTTATAGATATGCAAACTTTTACCTTTTTGTCACAGCTAAGCCCTCCTCTCCAAATTAAGCTTCCCCTCTGACCTGGAATAAAGTAAACACTGACAAATGATGACTATAAGAAGGACGGAGGATTCCTGTACATGTGGTCAGTTTGTGGTTGCGCTAACACTGGTTATACATAGTTATATTATACATTGTAATTCACTGTAACTGTCATTAATGTTGAAGGGATGAAAAATTACACATGAATCTGTTTTAAAAAAATACAGTGCGACGCATCACTAAACACGGGGGTGAACTGCCGACGGGTTAGAATATGTCACCGCCATTCATGCATTCACAGGTGGGAACTACACCATTAGACAGCATATGTCTCCATTTTTCATGGCCAACATATAGCTGTATTAGGGCATTAGAAGAGAAATAAATGGATCTCAGGAGACATACTGAAGAGGTGTTCACTAGGTGTTCTAGAACTATTAACGAATGAGTTGCTAGTCTACATGCTGTGTTTTGGTTGAATACATTTTAGTTTCCCTTTCCCTTCAGTGGTGATCAAAGTTCAAGTAGGTAAATTCCCAGTGATGGTTCCTGGTGAACATATGCACTGGAATCAGCCAGGCCTGATGGGTAAAGGCCATTTTACAGACCATTAGTTGTGTAGTTTCAATTTGCATATTGTAGAGGAACAAGAAAAGTATGCAAAACTAGCCTAGTCTAGTGTAGCAGAAGGAATGCTATTATGAGCTGCTATTAAATATTATGGGACTGTTTTTCCACAATATAAAAGTCATTTTGTGCTTTCAATCACTTTCCAGTAATTGACTACATGAAAATGCTCATAAAATATATATATTACAGTTCTAACATTAGTTGCTGAAAACGTTATCATTGTTCCAATAGGTAAAAGAACTAGAGAAGCTTGTGTGCTTTTATTTTATCATTGCAGATGTGTGCAGACCCCTTAGATTTCTAACTGATAACTGATAACTGGTCCTGCATTGCATGGGATGACTTGATGACCACAGATGCAGAACAGAAGCAATTGAAACGCATTTATACATGAATGGCGTTTTCATGCAGTAAAATATATGTTTTCCCATGAAAACTACATAGGTTGAGATACAGAATATACTGCACTAGGCTCAGCTCCAATTTAAATCCATATTACTAAAAGCCCTCAAAGTACCATTGTTTCAGCAACTACTCCATATAGTACAACACAGGCAGTAATCATTGCTCATTTCAACATGACCTTATCCTGCACTGATTCTGTAACCTTTAGCACTGAAGTTTTATTATATTCTGTGTAGATTGACCAGCATTGCAATCCAACAAATGTTATCTTGGAGCATGGAGGAGATATGTCATGTGTCATGAACTTTCTTTATCTTTCAAATGATCAAAAAATACATACAGTCAAGCCCATAATTATTCATACCCCTGGCAAATTTTGACTTAAAGTTACTTTTATTCAACCAGCAAGTTATTTTTTGACGGGAAATGACATAGGTGTCTCCCAAACGATAATAAGACGATGTACAAGAGGCATTTTTGTGGAAAAAAAAACATTTCTCAGCTTTTATTTTACATTTGAGCAAAAAGTGTCATGTCCAAAATTATTCATACCCTTCTCAATAATCAATAGAAAAGCCTTTATTGGCTATAACAGCAATCACACGCTTTCTATAATTGCAGACCTGCTCCTCACATGTCTCCACAGGTATTTTTACCCATTCATCTTTAGCAATGAGCTCCAAATCTCTCAGGTTGGAGGGTCTTCTTACAATCACCTTAATCTTTAGCTCCCTTCACAGATTCTCAATCGGATTCAAGTCAGGACTCTGGCTGGGCCACTCCAAAATGTTAATGTTGTTGTCTGCTAACTATTTCTTCACCACTTTTGCTGTTTGTTTTGGGTCATTGTCATGCTGAAATGTCCACTGGTGCCCAAGGCCAAGTTTCTCTCAGACGCCTGATGTTGTCGTTGAGAATCCTCATGTATTGCTCTTTTTTCATGGTGTTGTTTACTGTGGTTAGGTTCCCTGGTTCATTGGCTGAACCCCCCCCCCCCCCCCCCCCCCCCCCCCCCCCCCCCCCCCAAAGCATTAGGTTCCCACCACCATGTGTGACAGCGGGAATGGTGTTCTTTGGGTTGAAGGCTGCTTCTTTTTTTATGCCAAATGAAGGAAACATCATTGTGACCAGACAATTAGATTTTTGTTTCATCTGACCATAACACAGAAGACCAGAAGTATTTTTCTTTGTCCAGATGAGCATTTGCAAAGGCCAAGCCAGCTTATGTGTGCCTTATCTGGAGAAGTGGTGTCCTCCTTGTTCTGCATCCGTGGAACCCAGCAGTGTGCAGTGTCCGTTGGATTGTCTGCCTTGAGACATTGCCACCAGCAGAGCCCAGATTCACCAGGATGGCCTTGGTGGTGATCCTTGGATTCTTTTTCACCTCTCTCACTACCTCCTGGCCAGCACATGTGTCACTTTTGGCTTCCGACCACATCCTCTGAGATTTTCCACAGTGCGGAACATCTTTTATTTTTAATAGTACTTTTCGCTGTAGCCACTGGAACTTGAAAACATTTAGATATTGCCTTGTAGCCCTTTCCTGACTTGTGAGCAGCCACAATGCAGAGCCGCGGGTCCTCACTGAGCTCCTTTGTCTCAATTATGACTGTCCACAAACCAACTGCAGAGAGTTGCTGTTTTTCACCTGTTGAGAATAAAACAGCTGTTCCCAATTAATCAGGGTAATAAGGATGCTTTAGAACAGCTTGGACTATTTGGAATGGTATAGAACTTTGGATTTTCCCAGTGACTGTCTCAGTTTGTGAACAGTATTAATAATTTTGGACATGACACTTTTTGCTCAAATGTGAATATAAGCTGAGAAATGTTTTCTTTCCACAAAAATGCCTCTTGTGCATCGTCTTATTATGTTCTGGGAGACACCAATGTCATTTTCCCTCAAAAAATAACTTGCTGGTTGAATAAAAGTAACTTTAAGTAAAAAATTGCCATGGGTGTGAATAATAATGGGCTCGACTGTAAGTACCCAGGGTGTCTTTGAACCATGACAACCTGTTCTGCCCCTAGTCCCAGGGGCATAAAACATTAAGCTTTGGATTGTTCTTCACCTGTGCTGAGGTCTGTAGCTATACCCAAGGCATACTGAGAAAGTGGCGGCCTTGTGTATAATTATATTAAATTAGGTAATTAGATTGCCAGGTATGAAAATTAAAATGGTTAATTGGCAGTTAACAGCATCACATCTATTAATGTTGAGTCTTCTGGATTTCATTATGAAATCTATTTAAAGGTAAAGTTTGTCTAGAGCATTAAATCATATTTTGTAAACATTAAGATTCTCTTTACATTTGCAAGGAAGATTATGGCTCCTACTACACAAGGCAGATTATGGCTACTCGGTGCTGTTCATAGATTCCCAAAGCCAAATTCCTGTTGTATATCCATTTTCGCCTTCAACTTTCAGAGCATACTGGCTGTTCTATGATTGGTCAAGGAGGATTAGGGGCTTCCAGGATTACAATGTACAGGCGCTAAAAAGTGCCTTTTCTTCAGAACCGAGTGGTGGGGCATAACAGCTGCAGCATTGGGGGAAGGTTATTTTTTATTGGTAACACTTTTATTTGTTTTATTTAAAGTGAACTAGTGATTTATGATAATATCCTGAACTTAGCAAGTGTAATATATCCTGAACTTGCTTTATTCAATCAAATACAAACAATGTACAATGTACATGAGGCTCCTCCCTTTCTCTACCATTAGGCCCATCAAGGGTCAAAGACATCAGAGGAAGAAACCACATGCATAGTGTCCATGTTTGTTTGAATAAAGTTTATTTGAATCCTATACTGAGTGCAGCATATTTCCTATATTTTCTTACTAGAGAGCTGGAAATACAGATCATCTCTGCTGTTAAATTTACCGTTGAGTTTAGTAGGTTGGTATATCTGATGTTGTTCTCCATCTCTTGATCTACTTAGCTTCTCCACAAAGTATAGGTATACGTTACAGCCTTTTTCATCTGAAAATGCTAGCTGACTGGTTGTCACATTGAATGAACACATTCCCATAACCTGGGTCTATACAGATCGTGTATATGATTTGATTTTCCTTCTTATAGCTAGTTATGAGTGGCATAGGCAATATTTAAATTCATAAATAATTCTACTCATATTTGATATTCGTGAATATTCAAAATTTGAGTGTATGGCCATGCATTGTGAAAATATATTCACAATTATAATCGCACCGTGATTACCTTTAAGATGGTATTTATTTTCACATTGCTATTATAAAATCGCAATGCATGGCCATATGCTTCCCAATGCATAATATCTTAAATATTCGAAATTGTGAAAGTCCACTGCCATATTCGTGAATTCTCAAATAGGAGATATTCGTTGAATATATTTGCAATTCGAATATTTGAGCTCAACACTACTTATAGCATTATTTTCATTCCTCTAGGTTGTTTCTAGCTAATGCCACTGCTGCAATCAATATATTAGCATATCTGTCTAGTTTTCCCTTATTTTAAAAGGCAGAAGTTACAGAAAGTGATGTCACAGATGTCACATTTGAAATGTGGAATTGCTGAGGTATAGTCACTTCTGGTATCGGGAAGTTTATCTCCCCTTCCTCCTATTTGCTAACTGGCTAACTTTAGAGGGGTCTTTACTCTGCCTCCTAACTTGTCACCCCATACATCATCTGCACAAGCGAAGTGGGTAATGCTCCCTTCCTCAAAAGTTATCCCGATATTTTCCTGGGATCTATTGAAATAGGGATTTGGCCGGAAAGTCACATAAAAAAACAAGACCAAAATGGGAGGCTTGACAGGTATGATATTAGGAGTTTTTTTAATTTTTAATTTATTGGTCTTAAATTGTATCCAAACTTCCAATGTTTCTTACAGAAAATGACTAAAGCCCCCCATACACCTTTAGATCACTCCATATAATTTCCATTAGATCTACCAACAACTATGTAGTGCTGGGTCTTCCCTAATAGAATACATAGTGATTGGAACGTTAAGAAAGGTCCTCATATTACATGGTTTTGGTAGAACAAAAGTTGATTGTACAGAAATAGTATGATAAGATTGGAAGGTGTATGGGGGGCTTCAGTCATCATTTCCAGCAATAAGACAGGTTTGCACAGTTCTATGGAGAAGGGAGGGTAAAGCAGGGTACAGACGCCTTGATATTCGAGCCGTCCGATGAACGCTGCAGCAGCGTGATGACGTTATGACACTGTTGTCAGATATCGGAGAAGACGGGGAGAGCAGAACTGCATCTCCCCGGCTCCTCCTCCTCAGCCGAGCTTTGTCTGGAGACCAAGGCAAAAGTGGAGTGATTTGTCCAGCTCGAAAACAGCTATAGGGGCAGATTATGTCAGATAGATGGCCGTGAGCGTGCACGGCGCTCGAAACGGCCATCGATTTTACCCATATCTCCACGTCTGTACCCTGCTTAAGAAGGAGAAAGTGGAGTGTTTGTGTGACCAGCTATTATAACAGATAGCTATTCTAAGACAACCTTGATCATCTTGGGCGATGCACATCTAGTATTAGTTTAAAGCTTTAGAATAATCCCTGAGGAGAGAGATATAAATTCACTTCACCTTTCCTGCACTCACAGTAATGGCATCTCTTTGCTGCTAATTAGTGATGAGCAGCATAGGTAATATTCGTATTCACAAAAGATCGCAATTTTTTTGCTAATATTGAAAATTTGTGATCTCCAGTCATTATTACCTTCATTGCACAAATTGCCACTTTTACATGCTTATATTGCGAAGGCAATAGTTCCAGGTACTGATGTAAAAGATTTACAAAGATTTAGCACTATATTCAAGATTCTCGAAGTTCGCAATAAGAATTCATGAATATTCGTGATCAACACTACTGCTCATAAGAGCAAAGGAAATTATGATGTCTACCTATACAAGGTACTAGTAAGGTAAAGTGTTGTCGTAGGTGAGCATTACTAAGTGCCAGCAAAATAAACATATAGAAAATCCCTATTGTTTCTTAGTAAACATATTGCGTAGTGTTTTGGAAACTTTTGTTCTTGCCATGATGCATGATGACGCCCTTACTTGGCAAAGAGGATACAAGCCTGCCGGAGTGTCAGGAACTGGCTGTCTTTTTTTGGTGATTCGCCATTGCAGTATCTAAGGGTCCCCATACACCTTTAGATTTCTCTGTCAGATTTTCTTTAGATCTCCTTTTGTTTTACCGAAGCAATGTAATATGAGGGACTTTCTAAACAATCACATCTAACTGTGTTCAATCGCAGAGGACCCGGCACTACATAGTTGTTGGTAATTATATCTAAGGATATCTGACAGAGAGATCTAAAGGTGTATGGCCAGCTTTAGGGGGTTTCTGGAGCACACATAAGGAGTACACCAAACATTCCGGCAGGGTTGAGACTTTCCTGTCACATCCAGCACTGGTGGTGTTGTTGAGGAATCCCCACCGTTCCTATTAACCAGGGATTTCACTAATTTGCTGAAAAAAGAAACCTCCTTAAACTCTCCATAAAAATGTCTGGTTAGACAATGGATTGCTCGTACAAATGCAAAAGTGACCAATGACAGCACAAAGTCTACCTGTAGGCCTTTTTAACCCCTGTAAAATTATAACGCTCTGCAGATTCTTTCTATGCTTCTATCAACCTTTGCCTCTCTGTACAGAGTAATAAAGCTAATCTTATCTAGACATTCAAATAAAAGTAGTAATAATCTGCCATTTACATGCCATAAATACATAAAAAATACATGAGTGACCAAAGATCACATCGTATCTAATGATCCTCTCCCAGGCTGTTATCATAGACTGCCAGGCCTTGGAGTATTCTGTAGAAGTGGGGAGAGTGGTCCATCTTCACATAGCATCACAGTTACTACAGATCTAAAGGTGGGTTTACACGTGTAGATTTTTTTCGTGCGATCAACGAAGAACAAACAATTTTGTGGTTGATTGAACAAAAATCAAGAATGGCCAATTTGTTTGATCGATACATTTTGAACAAAAACTTAAATTTAAAATTTTTATTTGTCGTAATTTCAAATGTATTTTCATTCAATATCGGGATTGACGAACAAAAAAATCGAATGTTTCATTGGATAAATGAACAAACGATGTTCAACAACGGCATCGAACAAAAAATCTAATTGGCAGTTGATTACCTTTACAGCTCCTACCAGTGCCTTCTGTTATTTGGTGACGGGAGTTCTACATGTCCACGCAAAGATTATGTTGGCTCATTCTTCAATTCTTCTTCTAGTTTACATCTTACAGGTGGTCCCTTATTTGACTTAAGCCTGCCATACAGGGGTTGATGCCCTGAGACGAATCAGCTTTCGAGCTCAGCGCGATGATGTCATCACTAAAGGTGCCCATGCACACACAGATATGGGGTAGATCGACGGCTGCTTCGAGCGCTGTGCATGCTTACGGCCATCTATCTAGCCCATATCTAATGCAGATCAATCCCACGCGAAAACAGGGATATCAGACATGACAGTGGGTCCCCATCCAAAGCATCGTCTGAGCTGGATGATACAGCAGTGCTGCGCCTCCAACTCCTTCGATATCGGGCTCAGCGCGGTGACGTTATGTATCTTGTAATAGGCTACTCTTTGAATTGGGTATTTTAGCCGTATAAATAAAATCTTTTAAATATCAATATATAGATAAAATTATAGATCTAAAACATGTCTACATGTCCATAAAATGTATTGTTCTTAAGAAAAACACCACAAAAGTGAAGAAAAACAGATCTGTACACTATAGCAACTGATCCGACCACTATCAGTGATGACTGGCCGTACATCATATACATAAAACAAGTAGAGATGGTTGCCAAATTTAAACTACTTAAAGCCCCACATACACCTTAAGATCGATCCATACAATCTCCATTAGATCTACCAACAACTGTGTAGAATAGTGGCCTCCCTGATAGAATACATAGTGATTGGAAGGATTAGAAAGGTTCTAATATTACATGGTTTTGGTAGAAGAAATTTTGATTGTACAGAAATTGGAATGTGGAAAGATTGTAAGGTGTATGGGGGGCTTTATTTGGGGGTTAAATGATCACATCACCAAAATTGCTGGAGATGTAGAGAAGGGTTGTGGGGACATACATAAAATTTTAACTTAAGTCAACATTCAACTTGACTTTGAACTCAATTTCATGCAAAAAAATGTTCTACAAATCCAACAATATTGGTGATAATACCATGCTCAGCGGCTAACCAATTACACACAAAGTGACCTAGTAGTCAAGGTCTTACATTGTGAATGCCAGCTTCATTGTGTTTCATAATCACTGGACACATCAGATATTGATACATCCGAGGTGTACTTTGTGTCAGACCCTGTGATGTGTGTTAGGTTGCTATGGTTATATTGTATTGCTTGCATGTTTTAGATACCACTCTCAGGGTGATACCTCTTATGACATTTTCTTGATATAGATAATCAGGGTGTTCACATTTTACAGCACCTTAAAGCAATTAGAGAAGGGCATATTGGAATATCAATGGAGGCAGTTTAGTTGTTCAGAGACTAAAGGTTGCCATACATGGGCAGACTCCTGCCCGATTCTTCGGCCGACCGACCGTGGTGCCCTTTCCAAGAAACAAAATCGAGTGGCGAGATTGACCAGGAATCTCCAGCAAGTCGGATCGCGCGGTGATCCCACATGTTGGTAGATTCCCAGCCGATCACATTACAAAGGGTGCCGACCGATCCTCTGAGGTAAATCACGCTGCAGTCTGTCCCTTATCTATCAAGGGAGAATCAAGGCGTGTATGCCTACCTTAAAGCTACCCATACACGCAGCGATACCCTGCGCGATCCTAGAACGGACGATTTTCATCATCACGCTGCGGCTGGTCGTTCAGAGAATTGGATCTCATCCTTTTTTTGCCAGTGGATACTTTAGATGGTGCACGCCAATCGATTGGCAACATAGTCATAATCATGTAATTGGATAAATGTTCCCACTACAGTCATTGTGGAATTCTGCAGATCTAAAACTAGCCACACATGGTTCAATTTCAGCGTATAATCTACGTCTAAGATTTTGTAGTTCGATGAAAAAATCGATGTACACCACATGGGGAGTGCGATTATTGTTAAATTTCGACTGAAAAGTTCATTGAAGTAATCTGACATTGTCCATTGAATTCATCTTACGGTTTTAGTTTCAATCGGAAGTGATGTGTTAAAGGTAAGTCGCCACACACATCGCGTATCATTGACTCGACCATAAAAAAGCTGCAAGGAATGTAGTTCAAAGATTGTACAATCGACCAAAATTTTCCAACCTGTCCGATCACGATTCAATCGTCGATTTGACAAACATCAATCAATAATCGTTGATTGTACCATGTGGGCAGAAAAACTTTCTTTCAATCGATCAAATTTTTCATAGAAAAACGTTGATTGAATGCTAAAATTGAACCATGTGTGGCTAGCTTTAAAGGTGTGTGGCCATAGAGCAAACATGTATCACGTCATATATATATATATTTTACAATGACAGCTGTTCATTAAACACGCAGACCATGTGTGCTTTAGCAATATTGCATTGGCAAGGCAACTTGGGTGTTCAGAAGAAAAAAAAAGTGATAGCCTAGACAGACACGCACAAACAGACCTGGCCCATTGTCACCTTAGTGGAAAGACTTTGAGGTCTCATCCACTTGTTCCCTGTGTGCATAATGCCTATAGTAGTCCGAACATCTTTGCAGAAAGGAGCGTAGGGGAGCCAAAGCATCTTGTCACTAAGGTCTCTGCATCTTGACTGAAATATGGCAGGTATATTTATATATTTTTTTTTATCTCCCTGGTAGTATTTTTGTTATTGAAAACAGCAAATTAAGGCTAGGGCTCCAATTGTGCTTTAATCCCTGCATTGGAAGCAGGTATTTTAGCGCAGTGCACAAGCCAGCCCTTGACAGCAATGGGGCTATGACAGGACTGTCTACACAGCCCATCATAGTCCCTGATCCATCAGTCCAAGCCTCCATTGCGTTAGCTTGATGGCTGAAGCCAACATTGACTATCTAAATAATTCATGACTAATATGCCACATTAGTTATACATGTGCCCATTCATTTAAAGGAGCCGGGTTATCGGCTGTGCCATGTAGCGTGCCCAAAAACGTGGCCCTAATGGAGTGGATAGGTGGGACATGTGGTTGTTGGCTGCACTGAGGTCAACACATTAAAGTGCATAGTGGAGCCCTAGCCTAAAGATAACAATGCTGTACGTACCAGAGATCCTCAATGACTCCTGGGGATGCGAGGAATCAGGACACCTATACCACGTCGTGGCCCACGAGTCAACCCCTGGCTTAGATATTTCCCTCATTAACAGTTCTTTTCATTTTTACTCTGCTTTATACTTTTTTGTTTTTTCAGACCTTCATGTGTGGTCACACAATCAATATTTCTAACAAATGGCTGAACTAGTCCAAGTATAAATGTTCCTGTATAAATCAATACATTATTTGTCATCAGTTAATGAGTTGACCATTAATCTCAGTAACGAATACAGAGAGGAAGTTATTCCCACTGCAACATTTCATTCATGAGATAACAGAACAACCAGATACAAAGAGGTTGTGGGAACCTCAGTCTTGGATGATTGTACAGTGAATTCTTCTTACTAATGAAGAACTACAAAAAAAAATCTGATTCCCTAAGGTGGACGTTATCCATACATAGTCTGTTCTACTTTGTTCTTGGCAACTAGAAAAATCACAGCAAAGCTGCACTCACCTTTCCACCAGGATAAATGGATATTCAGAAAGCTGTTGTGTAGTTGCTTTGCTTGTGTTGTCCCAAGGCTCTCCTAAGACTCCCAGAGGACCTTTAACACCAAGTTACAGGAGCAGAATCCTTGTGTGTGCTCACATGGAGCTGTCCATGGTGTCTGGCAGATGGAGGTAATGACTGGCAGCACTTAGCCTAGCACATCCCATCCAATACCACACCTATTTCCTTACCAGAAGGTTAGCCTGGAACACCCCCTGCCTGACAGCTGCCAGCACTGCAAACCAATACACTCAACTCTATATACAAATGGAAGACATGCTCAGACACAATTTTCATTTAAAGAACAACTCAAAGTTTATCTATTTACAACAAGTGAGAATGTACCATATATGAGTATGAGCTGACCCAAATATAAGCAGACACCTAATTTTAACAAAAAAACATGGCAAAACGGAATGGCTCGAGAATAAGCCTGGGGTGGGACATGCCGCAACTAAGGCTCAGAAACACAGCAAATGTTCTTTTGTTTCAGGATGTCTTTATTTCAACTAGCCGATTTCGGAGTAAATTGCAAAGCCCCTGAACATGAGAAGAGTTGTAGGATAAGTTGTAGAACTGAAATTTTGTCTTGACTTTGTACCTAATTTATGCAAAGACTACATGTGCTAGAGCAATATTTTTAAAGATGTTCCCATAACCCTTCTCCACATCTCTACCAATTGTGGTGATGATACCATGTTCAGGGGATTTGCAATTCACTCACAAATTCCATCCAAAATGTTGCAACCTCTGTCTCGAGTATAAGCCAAATTTCATTTTTCAGCACATTTTGAGTACTGTGTTTATAAGGAACATAGAGATTGCTTCAATATCTAATGAAAAGCATTTTGGTTACACCACTGTATCTTATTAGACATTGAAGATGGATTCAATATCCAATCAGAATGAATGAATACAGCAGTGTCACCAAGATGCTACTAATTGGGCAATCTCCAAGTTCCCTGATGTCCCCTTCTCTTATCCTCCTGTAAAATATCCTAATAAGAGCTGATAAAGGTTTAGACCAGGTGGGGGCAGACTAAGGCCCAGGGGCCAGATCCAGCAAGTTTAGCTTTTCCAGCCCTTTGTCACCTTGTTGAAAAGTTGCTCCCCTCGGCCTGTTCTCTGCAATGAGTGCACATAATGCCTAGAGGTGTCCAAACGTTGCCATAGGGACAATGCATTGGTGTGATCATGGGCGCATCAACAGGCAGTCTCTACTAATTTTGTGCAGGAAATGTCCCTGCCACACGTCGCCTATTACACATCACCATTACCATTAGAGATGCTGGTGATGCAGGGAATTGGCACACCTATGGCAGGTCGGCCAATACAGGCTCTTGGTCCGACCCCTTTATCAAATTTAAGACGCCAACGTGGCCCATGAATAAAAATGTTTTCCCACCCCTGGTTTAGATACCTATAATTAGTGCATTTAGCAATACATTTTATGAGATTAAAGATGTTTCCTTTAGTCACAGAGTTACATGTAACCCTAACTGACAAATACTTTGATCCAAATGGGTATCAAACAACTAATATATATTTTTATATCATACATTTTTGTGCTTTTTTTTGTCTTTTGTTGCATCTAGAGTTGGTCAATGAGATGGCAAAACTTCCACATTAGCATGCAAATTGTATGCAGACTGAAACTGAACTAATTCATCACAAGAGCAGATGATTGGCTCACTTTCAGTCTGCATGAAATTTGCATGCTGATGGTGAACTTGTGGCTTCTATCTGACAATCTTCTAGGGTCCATTCACACATAATTATTAAGAGCTTATTCACACTAGCCATGCTGCCCTTCCATTTGCATATTTTGACAACACCGGATGCGGTAGCGATGACACTAACGCTATCACATCCTCTAACCCCGCCCATTTCTGGAAAAAAAAGTATTTTGCAGTGCACTGCAGTTGCGTCTCCCATACACTTGTATGGGAGAGACTTTCACGGCACCTGCAAAGATGTGTGCTGCAGGGTGTTTTTAGTAACATGCGGCATTGTGTGTGAACCACCCTACAGCGGCAGCGCTCACTATGCTATGCAATATGTGCAGTGTGGAGCAATTCATTCTGAATGGCACCTCAACACACCTTGTCAGAGAGTTGCATGTATGATATTGGACAATGCACTACAAGGAACTATGGGCCTTCAATGTTTACTTTATGCTCTCTAGTGTATTATGCAGCAGATTTAAAGGTATCCAGTGATTTAACACTGCAGAATCTCATGTTTGCATTGCCACATTGCAAAGATCCCTCATGTTGTATAGTGTATCCTATCTGTCAGTGCATTTTACATCACCCTGGTGAAAGTCCATACAAACTAATGTAATACGACTTCCAAATATGGAGCAAAGTATCCTGTAGCTGAGCAAACAACGGTTATTGCGGGGTAAGGTACGGACTATATGACCATCTAACACACCCTTCCTACATTTACAGCTTGTGATATTAAGCCTGCCGTAAAGGATTAACTGCTTATCTGTATGTTGAATATTATACAATGAAAAATGATCAGAAATACTCCGGATTCTTTTCTACTGACCAGATTTAAAAGGTGTACAGAGCAGCAAATCAGTGCAAAAAAAAATAGGGTTGACAAAAAAACATTAAAGATGTTTTAAATAGGATGAAAGAGGCCAAGAGCAACACAGGTTCAGTACTAAATAAATCACTGTCATTATTTTTAGGACCATAAGTCGCACTTATGGGGGGGTGCATGCATCTTATGGTCTGAAGGCACAACCACCCATGGCTTCTCAGCTGTGGTGGTCACGCATGGGCTCCCTGCCTGCTCTCCCGGCAAGAAGATTAGCCGGGAGGTGGAGGAGCTGTCAGATGCCACAGGCGGATCCCTTAATCTGTACTATATTGTTTATATCAGTGGAGCCCCACTAATATAACCAGCAGAGAGAGATAGATGAAAGAGCTGCCAGCCAACATCTCTGCACTTAAAATCGGGCACTGTGTTATCACAGCGCGCGCAGTTTCTACCTTCGCCCCCCCCCCCCTTTCCTTATGTGTGAGAAAGAAGACATGATGTGCTCACTAGAGTCATCTTGTGGTTAACCTGTGCTGCTGTGATTAACCTCCTGGACGTTACGCCTGAAGCCAGTAAGGCGAAAAAGGGTAATTAATCCATCACAAACAGTAATAAAAGAACATTGAAATATACTGGCAATAATAAAAAGATAAATTGAGTAGAAAAGCAGTGGACGATGCGGACAAGGAAAGGTAGAGCAAGTGCGAAGAAAGAAAGATCAGGGGTGGGAAAGCGAGGGGAGCAGAACAGTATAAATGGGGGGGGGGGGGGGGGGTAGATGCAGGGGTGACAACCTCCCGGTATGAGGGAATAGGTAAATTCACTGAGTGTACAAGGCCTTCCATTTTTTTTAGATCGACATTATATGTATGATCCTAATTTATGCTGAATAAAGACCTTTTTATTAAGTTGTTCTCCCGATACTATAAATTAGGTAGTGGTGGACTGTGGTGTAACAAGTTATGGATGTTCTTTTATAGGACCACCCAAATAGTTTTACTAAACAATTTCTAAAGTGGGTGATGATAGATATCTTTCAGCCAAGAAGAGTCCCTGACTTGCTGCCACTTCGCAAAAGCTATTTTTGGTAGCCAACACACTAACAAATGAATAATCACTAATAACCTTTAATGCTGAGGATTACACTACAAGGAACAGTAATAATTAGGAAGTGGGGATCTCTCCAATGGGAATGCACCTTAAAAACTGTTGAGCTGCCAATGCCGTACGGTTGTTCGAGACAGAATTCCCCAATGGTAATGGTAATAGGGGGGAGTACTTCTTTATGTTACCTATGTTAGTAATTTTGGAGTCCTTTTTCCAGTAAAAGAAATTCTGTTTCAGAGGTCATGTAAGCAGTTATTTCTCATTTACATATGCTAATTGCCTGGATGTAAAGTTGACATTTTGGCTGCAGTAGTTCGAGTCACGCTCCTGAAACAAGCATTTAATTGTCACATTACCATGGCCATCAAGCAGAATACTTATTCTGGATCAATAATTCAGAAAGTATTGAAGACTGAGGACCAGACAACCAGATCCATAATGGAGGTGAACTACATATCAGTGTATCAGTGATGGATCCGCCTCCAGCACTCAGGACATACCATAGATCTAGCACTGCCATAAACATTTACTAGTGAACTGAATGACATGGTGACTGAACTGGTAAAGAAATAATTTATAGCCAAGACATTGCTGATGTAGTATATATTCTGGCAATGGGCAGACTGCTAACTTCCCGGTCAGTATCTAATGATTGTATGCAGTTTGTTACATCTTAGCCTACACAAATTTAGTTAATGAAACATTGTATAAGTCACTGTCAAGGTCAGGTTGACAGGCAAACATCTAGATTGAGAAGAAATAACTGTAGGAATGTGCCTTCTTAACAGCCTCAGAATAGTGATTCCCAGTGATTCCAAGAGAAAAGGGAAATTATTATCTGGGTGTCCATGGTTAAAATAAAAGCAACATTTTATGACTTCCTCCTAATATTAGGTATTGTTCACAACACACTAGTGCTATACAGGTGACTATAGCCCAGAACAGCTAGCCCATAGTGGTCAAGTAGTAGCCTACAGCACTGTGGTCTGTTACAAGTGACTGCTGGAATGATGGATTTCAGTTAAAATGCACCTAAACCCACCAGATAAACGTTTGTACCTCACTGGCCACACCCCTTTTATCGGGGCAATATGTAAATAAAAGATAAAAAAGCCTTACCTGTAAAGAGATATTTGTACATTTCCCCCCCATCGCTCCTCCTCTCTCTGGCCCATTCTGAAGCACGCAGCGGCAAGAACAGTGCGTCAGATGGCACAATCATAAAGGGTCCACCATACAAAGACGATACCCACTCAATCGACGAATGATCAAGCAGGGTGTGATGACGTCACCACTCTGGTTGAGCATTCGCTGATTTAACAAAGAATTAATGTGCAGCACTTTGCGCAATCTCTTTCGGTACTTTTGATGGGACCCCATCTAAAGTATGGCAATCGAACTGGGATTTATCAACATGTTGGTTCCCTGTTCGATCAAGCTTTTGAAAAGTTGATCCTGTGTTTGGCCACCTAAACTGCAGCTCTTCACATCTATTTACCTTCACTTTGTATACATTAAAAGACATTGTATCTGGCAGCCCCCAGTGGCCACTCATGTTACTGCAGCCTTTACCTGAAAGACTGGAAACTACAGTAAATATGGCGACTTGCACAGCCTTTTTTTTTTAGTGTGTTTTGAAAAGCAGATCCAACAACATTGACCAATGTATTATTCCATTACCATATATACATTGTTAACAGAGGTGGCAGTACATTCTGTAGAAGAACATTCTGGTATATAGGTTAACTCCAGCCTTCCCTTCACAGAATGTCTTAAGCTGGGAATAGACGGTACAATTTACCGTCTATTCCTTATCCGATTCTCTGCACTAGGAGCGGCGTGATGATGTCATCAAACACACCCGCTAGTGCCGAGAATCAGACTGCACTATGCATCTGCAGCTCATTACTTCGTCCGTCCCCAGCCGAACTAATGGGATCGGGTTTAAACTTACCGTCCCTGTCAGATAACTGTGCGATCCGACAGGACGGCTGATTTTACCCCAATCCACGTTAGTTGCAGCCTCCAATTCCTGCACGACCCGATCCCTAACGGATGTGGGAGCGCGCACGGCATCGGATCATGCAGGAACGTCTATGCCCAGCTTTACATTGCAGTCAGTGTCTCACAATGTGCATAAGAAGCTGCAGTAAATCAGTTAGAGCCCACCTCATTTCCTGGACAAATCGTATCATCTAGCCAAAATACCCTTTCTTTAAAAGAAAGAAAACCAAACAATAATATAAACACATTAAAAATGACATGTCGCACGAACAGACACAAAGAAGGCTTGATCGTAAATGGACATGTCAGACTGACGTATAGTTAATGTACAGTGTACTCCGCCGCGATTGTCAGGGAAACTGCTTTTAAGGCCATAAAAAATGGCGCAAAAAGCTTGTAACACCCAGGGGTTAATGACCCACGTGATCTGTTGGTGCCATGTAGCGCGGTTGATAGGGCTCATTGGATGCATTGACGTTATCGCAGTTATTCCTAGCCGAAGGCTTAAATTTAAGGTATTACCATATTTACACCCTGTCAAGAGTTAAAAAAGGCAAACTACAACCGCAAATATGAATAAACTTTTTAATAAAAAATATACATTTTATATTAAAAAAACACAAAATGTTCAAATGTGCAAGAATAATTAAAGGTACCAGAAAAGTGTTGAACAGGTTGTCATATATAGGAACACTTTACACATTTAATGGATCTGCTATGTCACAGAACCAAGGAAAGTCAGTCTATGTCCGCCTTGGTTTCAGCCCCCTCTGCACAATAATCAGCCTTGTGGTCACAATTTAGCCCCATGAAGTTTTCATACAACTATCTCCTGTTTGCTGGCTGTCCTGTGTTTCTCATCAAGAATGTATGCGGTCTGCTTACCCAAGGAAAAACTCCCAACGCAAAACACAAGGAGACTCGAAGAGCCAGGAATTATCTGCCAAATTATAATTTCGGAAAATAAAGACCAAAAGAATATCTGAGAGGGATATTCTTGTCCTACTCATGATAATGAAGAGCGGTATTCAACTCTGTATGATGCAGATATCAATATGAAAGGATAACAGTTTTTACAGAATAGCATTTATTAAATAAAATAGAGCCAGGTACATGCACAGGCTTCTGTGCTAAAAAAAAAATTCAACACAACTGTTGCACCAGTAATAGGTTGTTAAAGTTTAAAATGCAGCACCGACAGCAACTTCTGATATTGTATGGTCAACACACACAGGCTTATCATATGAACACTACCAATAAAGTTGTAAATGTGACATTTAGCAAACTTGTAAAAAATTTTTGGGGGAAAAGTCATTCAGCGATATAGATTTTCTTTGTGCACACTGCCAATGTAGAAGTGGTACAATGCCGATAGGTAGTAGGACAACATAGCAGTGCAGCAGTTACAGAAATCAGTGGCTGACCAAAGGCAAAATGGAGCAGCAGTGGCAGAACCTGGAGGTTAGGGATTTTGAATTCCCATCGTAGTAAATGGTTTAGAGTAACATTTCCCACCAGAGGATCATTTCCTTGGAAAGCCACAAAACTAGCAGCAGGGTTGGTGTTGCTTTAACACAGGTATAGGAAACACTGCCTGAAACACACTGCAGACTTCATTCTTAAAGCGGACCTACCACCAGGAATCTAGGTTTTCATGAATGGCACTAGAAGTGCCAATAATAGGGAGGAATGCAGTGAAAAAAACCAAAAACGTACCTGTAATGAGCAATTTAAGAAGATAATTCGGCAGCTCTTCTCACTTCCTGGTTCATTGTAGGCAGAAATAGGCAGCACGTCACAGGAAGCAGTGATCTGCTTTGAAAATTCCCATAGATCACTGAACGCCCCCCAGTGGCCACCCGCGATATTGCACCCCCAGTTTCATGTGTTGCCTTCAGCGAACCAGGAAGTGAGGGGAGCTGTGTGGTAATCTTGTTAAAATGGTCATTACAGGAACGTTTGAGGTTTTTTTTACGGCATTCCTCCCTATTATTGCCATTCATAAAAACATAAGATTTCTGGTGGTAGGTCCACTTTCAGGTAACTCCGTTTGGTTAAAAATACATCTCTAAAGAAAGCAGAGGAAGAATTGTTGCCCCTGTAGCACAGTTCATGTTACCTAATGTAGGAATTACATCAGTTTCTAGGGAACAGATGAAATTCAGTAAATAAATTATCAGTAAATTATTTTTCTTAAAGAAGCCTTAGCGTTGCAGCATCAAGAAGGCCTGTATGGGTTGTATGGTTTTACACACAAAACACTGATATAGAATAACACTTCATTACGGATAAGTGCCAGAATAGTCCCTGTGTATAATGCACATGGCACCTGCATATCATACAAGGAGGCCCCAATCTCTGGCATTGAGGTAGGCTTCAAATATCCCTTATATGTTCTCCGGCACCAATATTTTTTAACAGAATAATTCATACAGAAACAAAAAGACAAGGGGGAACAAAAACAGTTTACAGAGAAAAAATTTTCACAAACTCATCATTTGGCCATTACATCTTTGGTTAATCAAGTGATGTATTTTCCATCTTTCAATTGAGGAGGAAATGTTTAAAAGTTCAGTCAGGTTATCTTTGATGTCTGGAGAGATTTCAACTTCTTTTCCCAGCAAAAACAACATTACCAGGGGCAAAATATGAAGGATAATAACCAACATGGATGCTTAGAATGTTTTCACTCAGTGGATCCCAAACATTCCTTGCAGTGCCCCCCTTTTCTATATAGGGGCACTATCGAGCCCCCTCCCCATTCAAAACACAGGTTAAGAATGAGGGCCAACGCCCCCCTGGAATACCTTCGTGCCCTCCAGTTTGGAAACTACTGTTTTAACCACATTTTGTTAGAAGGTCCTCTAGATATTTTGCCAAAACTTTCTGTTCCACTAAGAACTGTATGGCCAACACTCAACAAAATTGCTTAGGGGTTTCTAACCCTTTCCCAAAACTATTCAAAACAAACACAACTTGGAAAGAATAAGACTGTAGAGGTGAATACTGATGGGTGCTCTTTTGAAATGCAGCTTACCCCAAGAAAAGGCGGTTTAATCTGCCATTATTAATACACCCCAATGCATTTCCAAAGGAACACACTACAAACAAAACAGGTCAAACACTCTAAACTGAACTTGATTCTGCTCAAGTAAATAGGATTTTGTGGATCTGACATGCCTTCTAAATGCATGCCAAATGCGATACAATAAACCCCTTTCTATTGGAGCCTGAAGGATGGAATATTCTTCATGAGCTTTCCACCCAAATTAATGTAAAATACATAAAAAACATGCAATATGACACAATGATGTGCGTCTTGCCAATCGATACAAAATGCTGAATGCGTGCACCAACATACCTTGAGCAATTTCCATTGATTGCACCAGAAAGCAAAAAGTAATAAATAAAAGTATAGGTCTGCATAGCCATAAAGGATGAAAAATCAAACTACAACAGATATATACTCAATACATAAGCCAATCTGTTGTGGCAGGTATAGGATATACTTAAAATATTAAGTGTATGTTTAAACAAAGGCTTTACAGGACTGGACAGTTTGCATAGTAGCACAAAGTGCAGAATCACGAGCTCTCCAGGTAAACAGCACCAACAGATCTAACAAAAGTGGAGCTTTGTTCTGGAGACATGTCTTCATTAACAAAAATGCTCCAAAGTTTATCAGTGGCTTAGGAGTTCAGCTATATCTCAGATATTTAATGTGAAGGCTTTTATAAAAAGAAATCCAAATAACCTCAACGTTGAGGCGACCTTAACAAATGTTTTGGTTGTTGATTTTGAGGCTCCACTTCTTCGTCGTCATTTTCAGTCTCCATGTCACTTTCCTCCCCAAACAACTCATCTTCCAAGAAAGAGCCACCAAGTCCATATTCATGTTCGTGTACAGATACTTCATTTGGTGACAGATGAGATGAACCTTCCACAAAGTCAGCGAATCTGGACAAAACACCAGGAAGGAAGAATAGATTACAAAATAAAATGTAGAATACAAACATTTACAGACTACATACTTATTTAGCAGTGATACGAAAAGCATAAATTGCAATATATTTATCATTTTGACTGCACTGCAAGTCTGAACAGATCGTTCAAAATATAATTAAAAAACACAAGAACAAAGTGTGCTACCCTAACCAAAATAAAGGAAGGTGTGAACCAATAGTTAACTGTTCTAACTAAACTTTAGATATAAAACCGGCACATCGGTCATGGCAAACTGTATATCAAAAAGAGTTTAGGGGTGTCACCCAATAAAGTGGTTATGAATCAGGGTTTATATTTCAGCGCACCTTGAGACTCCCAAAACAGAGGTGAACCGGATATATAACATCACATTTTCCTTTTCAAGGGTGAAAAGAAGAGTAGCTATCCTACCAACTCAATAGTGGTATCAACTACCCTAGTGTTCTTCCGGTTTTTACGCAGTAAGTGTAATAAAAGCAGATTACCCAGCTTCACTTCTTTCCCTTTCATATTGCATGCAGGTCAATGGTGTGGGTGCCCCCCCCACCCCTTTCCTTGTAATACAGATGGTGCTGAGGGGTGGAACAAAATCGGTGAGATCTCCAAAATATAGGATAATCATGGACAGGTAAGTAACTCAGAGTGTAGCTTGGCTTGTGATTTGTTAACAAACTTTCCATGAGCTGTGAATGCCAGGTAGGTAAATGTTGTATATCTGGGCACTGGAGGCAATAAGATAGAAGAAAAAAAAAAAAAAAACACTACAAAAAGTACTCGAAGTCCCTTGAAGACGACTATAGAATGCGGCCACCATTGCCACATAATATTTTATTATTGTTGACAAGCATGCTAATGTGAAATATACATAATATGTGGAAAATTTTACATAAAAGCAAGTACCATATTCTCCCTTCTTCTCTCTTCCCTGCCAAGGTATATCATGGTTCTTGTATTTTCAGTGTGGGAATACCTAGCAAGCAAGGATATTTGTTTTCTGTTTTTTTCTTCAAAAATAATAGAACTGATAACATTTAAAGTTAAAATATTTGATTCAGGGAATCAGTACAGAGACATGCATGTTTCATTCACAGTTGCAATTCTGATCAAACAGGGATGAACTATATTCAGTATGTGTAACGAACTTTTATTAGATCACAAATCTGCAGTCTTGCTGGCAGCTGTAGGAGGAGAGATGCATGCAGCATTCCCCTTCAATCCCCTCTTCCCCAGTGTGTAACAAGTGACCTCTTGTGGCTGAAATGGATATTGCATTGGGGATTCCTCTATCCCCCCCCCCTCATAGGGATTAAGGCAATCTATTTTTTTACCTGCTCTAAAAACTGTGTCTTATGGTTAGGTCTGCCCCAATACACTGCCGCCAGAATGATAACTGTCCTGAGGAATTGCTCAGCATTCCAAACTGTCCACCAGCATGTTTTAGTGTTTTCATAACAAGCTGTGCTAGAGAGCCACAGGTCTCTGTATTCTCGCGGTCCTTAATGGTTGGTTTGAAGTTCGAGGTAGATATAAAATAGAGTGTCATTCCCTGATGTCAAGCACTTTCATTGTCCTGGTAGTAAGCTTAGTGGGTGAACTTTCAAAGTAACTGCTCAATGATATTCTATTGCAAGACATTGTCATCCCCAGAAGGTTTTCAAATGTTTTATTAGCAGGTTTAGCCACAAAGCAATAAATCAGTTAGGGGATACTACTACTCTTGCTGAGCAGAACAGGCTAAACCTGGCAGGTGGCTGCAGGAAAACGACAGGGCCCTCTTGTGTGCGACAGCTTGCAGTGCGGTTAGATACAATCCCCATTGAATCTCTCTTGAATGAAAGCTCGATAACCACCCGAAGGCTACCCAGTGAATGCATCATGAGGTGTTCGCTGGGTAGCCTTCAGGCAGTTATCAACTACAGGCAAGCCAAGGTTCACATGAAATAGGTGGCACTTCTTACTGAACAACATAATTAACAAATTCAGAAATAGATCTAAACAATTACCTCTTTGGTGACTGGATGCGTGACACAATCCTCCATGCCTGAGAGTCTGGGCTACCACAGTATTCCCGCAAGTCATCTAATGCTTTCCGTGTTTCTACCTCTCCTTGCCTGCGGTATTCTTCTTCTGTGAGAAAGCGTGGGGGGCTGGGCTTTGCTTTAGATTTACACATCTTTCTGGAAAGTCAAAATAAATGTTTAATACGGTTAAGTTCTACAAATGTAACTTTTGGCCAAGCATTTGTGTGGAACTTATTCCTGGGCAGTTTGCACATAGTGCGCTTTTTTGAGAAGCACAGCACGGGCGATTGCGGCGGATTACAATGAAATACGCAGAGATTTGCTGCCTTTCTCTCAGTTGACTGTGTTCTCTAAAAAGGCATTAGAGAATCACCTGAGGATTTGGGCAGACAAGCGAGTTTACCTGCAGTTAGCACAGAGTGAGTTTTATGAGCAAAGAAACTCGCCTCAATTTAACTCTGGCTAAACACCTGTCCATCTCCCTCAGGCCGCCCGTCGTACTGGATAGGGGCGGGTCGGCGTGCAAAGCTTGCCTCATTGGTAGTAGTGGCCTTGGCGTTGCCCCTGTGTGGAGGAGGGGGGGGGGGTGTAGACCGTGACCACCCACCAGCACCTAAGATGGAGGCGCAGTTTGCGATGCCCATTAGAGGGCAGAGTCTAATGACTCAGTCCCTGGATGGGATCTCTGGGCGGCGGTGCATGTGCGCGGGGAGGATGAACACACCCGTACGCCATGGGTGTGGTGGGCATTCTCCCTCCAGGCATTGGTCCCTGTGGGGGCCCATCCGCCACTCCCCCGGGCAACGCTGCGCCGACTCTGCAGTCCAGTGAGCCATCCTAGTTTGACCACATCTCTCTCTCGACAACGGTAAGAGGCATCCAACAAGGCTGATCTACTATACTTTGATCATGGAACTACTGAATCAGCTTCCCTCTATACAGTATGTATCTTTCAGGTGAAGGAAGCATTGGGACACTATCCCCTACAATACCCTTGAACCATATCAGTGAAAAAGCAACGTGCCTGCTCTGCTGTGCTAAGCTCTAGTAAGATGCCATTCCCTTATTTTGATTCACTGAACTTCTAGCCTTCATTTTCTCAACACTGGGATATACCCAACTCTGTCTCCTTGGAAACACTTATCATTTAGGGGCACACACATGAGCAATCACATAGTCACGTTTCAGGCAACACTGGGCTTTAAGGGGTTACACTAGGAAATACACAGCGAGTTTCTTTTTATAATGTCTTTCTTTTTTCTGTGATGGGTTTTAGTAAGTTTTTCACTTGATTCGTTGAGGGTAGAGTATATATCTCAACACACACATATAGGAATTCTTTCACACATGCCCCGCTTTCACCCACATTTATTTCACTAGCATGTGTATGCTCACAATGGTGTCATACACTTATGATTCATTTCCTTTTACTACCCTTATTATCTAGCTCACTTCTTTAGCTCACTCTAACACCCCTACCACTCTTTCTCTTTCCTCCCTCACATTTTCCCAAAAATCCTGCATGATCTATAACAGTTAAATCAACTAGTAGGTCACTAGCACCACATATCCACACCCCACTTAGCATCCACTTCACAGAAATATAAAAAGGTATAGGGTTTGATAGACCCACACATTATAGGTTACACTCACTTACAGCACATTATTCACTTTTTCACGCGTCATTGGGACACAACACGATCCTTCACTTAACCCCACGAAGTTAGCCTTTCCTAGTCCTCTTCACTCTCTTCTCTAGAAGCTCATGGCCAAAAACAGTCTATACATAGTCTTTCTTCTTCTTCCTTCTCGGGCAATTAAGCTATCCTATTTGAGCTACCTGTAGCTGATTCTAGGACACATTGCCGGATTACGCTACCTCATTGGGAAAGACGTGGTGCACGCTCCGCCCCCTGCAGGATTTTCACCGGCTGGGGAGCTCCGTGCGCTGGACGCCCACTGCTGGCCCCGCTCCGGTTTCCCCCCCCCCACCATTGTCTGGACCCTGCCCGGGGACGGGACCTCTACCTGGTGAATCCAAAATGTTGGGTAATTATCATCTGCCTAATTCAATTAGCCATCTCATAACAAATACGATCATATCTTTTTTCGATGTTCTGCTTACTGACAGCCGGTGTACTTTTCCTTCCTTTTCGTTTCCAGAATTGACCTACATATACATATATGTATAAAAAATCCTCCTGATGAAGCGGTTGCACACCACAAAACGCGTTAGGGTCTACACAGGTCATATGTCTTACCATTTGGATTGACTGTGCTATGTTGTATAAAATTATCTATGATCTAGTGGAATGTTTTTGATCATGGATATGTAATTTGAAGCTGTGATTAAAATTGTCACATTATTTGAACTATTCAATTCGCATTGACTTACTATTTACTTTGTGACATTTAAAAAGTCCCTAGGTGTTTGAGAATATTCAAACCGGTGCCACCATTGTGAGTCTAGCCATTGGCGAAACTCTTGTTTGTTAAATTTATTATTTGGGACTTGATCTAATCATTACGGTTCTCGATTCACACCAATTGTATTCTCTAAAAAGGCATTACAGAGAACCTGAGGATTTGGGCAGACAAGCGAGTTTACCTGCAGTTAGTACAGAGCGAGTTTTATGAGCAAAGAAACTTGCCCCAAGTTAACTCCGGCTAAACACCCAGGTTCATAAAGGAAGCTATTAACAAATTTCAGGCATTTAAATTTAGTTTCTATAACTTTTTAAATGAGAGCAAAGAGTAGATAACTGCAATTTATCCTTGGCCAAAATGACTATTGTGTGATGCAGGAAGAGCTTACATGCTTCCTACAAAAGCTTTCAGGAATTGTAATCATGTAAGTGTTCCCGGCAGCAGTAATTACAAACCACATAACCAGGTTTGTTATGCTAATCAATATTTTTCATAAAAAATCTATTCCATCAATAACACAATGATAGAGAATCAAACCTGTAAAGACTGTATGTCCAGTGCACGGGGTACTCGATCTGTTTTGTGCAAAATGCAATCGCCATCATTGACAGTGCTACATGGCGTACTTGGACACCGACATACATTAACAAGAGACCAATCAGTTGCAGCGTCCAATTCAGCAAATTGATACTCCTCTCATTTTCTAGTGGCCCATATCTGTAGCACACAGCAAAGCTGACAAATCCCACAATGCAAAGGTAGCCTGAAATAAAAATGTGAAATACATTACGGTCACAATCATAGAGAAAGAGTGTGTAATGCTTTTTTATACAGTTGCGCAGGAATCACAAGTAGCAAGTCTAATAACTGACCATAGATACAAGGTATATTCACTTAAGCAAATAAAAACAATAAAATAAAATAAATTGCCCAAAAAAAAATACAACTAAAAGGGTACCATAAGCACATACACAATAGTGACAATTTAGCTCTTACATACCCAACAGATACTGCCAATATTCTGTGCAGATTCCCTGAAAGTTTTTCACCACCAGCTGGATTACGTAAAGAGAAAATGACCAACCGCCAACCAGTAACATATAGAATGGACTTTTCTGAAACAATGAGAATAAAGATTTTTGTATGACCCATTTGACATTAGGCAAAAATAACTACTACAGTGTGTGGCGTTACATGTACATGTTTTTAGAACGCTGTATGCCCCTTATTGATGTTTTAGAATAGTATAAAGCTACTTACAAAGTCATTAACAATGGTTTTAACCCTTTACATGGCAGTGTGTTAATATAAACAAAATCATGCCTGTCAGAGTTTTTGATTGTGCCGAGGTTTTAGGTTTATAAATAGACCAACCTATCAATAATACACAATTGTACTGAACTGCTGACAGTTTACGGCATAACATTCTTAACTTCCCTAGCGCACTGCTAAGGTACAGATTTCTGTACCAAAAGCACACCATAGACTTTACTATAAAAATAAAAGAAGTTTTTTACATTGTAGGCCTATAATTTTTTAAAGTATGTTCATACAGGATATAATAACATGTTCAGATGCTTTGTGAATAACTCACAATATCAGATAATGAAGATTTCAGTAATTCACTGTATCAGGTAAATTAGCACTGCATGAAGAAGAGGAGATGCCATTAGATGTGCTTTCTAGTGACACAATTTTTGTGACTGAAATTGGGTACTGCAGGGGATTTTTCCCTAATAAATTCAAAAACACATGAATTTTTTTTTATCTGATTTCCTGCTCTAAAAACTGGGTGCGTCTTATAGTCTGGAAAATATGGTACATTATATAGTGGTAAAAAGGATCCAAATTTAAAATCATCAACTTGTAGCTTACATTAAAAATAAATATTAGACCAAGAGTTTGAAAGCCAAACAACACAAAGTTGTTTTTTTGGTAAGACTTATTGGATAAAGGGACAGACACCGCTACACATCAAATCTTACCTTAGGCAACAGTTTGGACATCATAAACACAAGAATGAGCATCGAGGCCACCATTCCAACACTTACTCCTGTGCTGTAGTAAAAGATCTGGCTTCTGTAGGAGAAAACCAAACATCATGAATTAAACAAGATTTCATAAATGTATGTAGAAAATATTACTTTAAAGCATAGAAAAAACAAACATCACATTTGCACTAAATTAAAAATGCATTACCGACAGCAGTTCATTACTACTTTACCACACACATTCAGATGCTAGGAGAACAACACCTTACTCATCTCTAAGCTTTATCCAATCTGTATATGGTGATTGTAAGGTGGTAAAATCCATGGAAGTGAATAAACACACATGACAAAGGGATTAAGATTCGGTTACTGCAAAAGGTCTAACCAACTTGATGTAAATTGGATAGGTTGTTTAATCCTACACCCTGCACTATAGTATAGTCTGTAGATTTAAAGGAGTATTGTACAATCACAATTGTTTGTGACCAGTCTAAAGCGGTGAACAGATACTAGTTGATGGACGCCCAAGGAGGATCTATCCTGCAAATCTGACATTTATACTGCTGTGTGGCAAGGTGTTTCAGAGTCAGAATGAGAGAGACAACCAACCTGCCTGCCTGAGGGATTATATGGGGGGGACCGGGAAAAGTGCCAGAATTAGCGAGCATACTAGATCCTGGGCTATTGGGGAATCTACAATTGTGTTACCCCAAAACCAATGACACGGGCGAAGTGGGCTGGGAGACCAACACTCCTCCATTCACATGGAGGTCTATAGTGTTCCCCCACCCCTTCAGTGCCGCCATGATGCCGAAGGGAAATAAGGATATGGAGTGGTCATGTGATCCCGGCTGATAAACTGACAAACTGGGTTTATCATGACTGCTAGGGGAGGTGAACCTTGGCATTCCAGCTTTTTTCGGGGTCTTGTGACGCTTTTTAAATGTGATATTTAAATCTCCTTGGTGTACTTGGTAACTTTACTTTGTAACATGTATAGCTGCCTGGACACTATTAAAATTGACTACTAATTGTATCTAGGGCTAATTTGTGATGTATAGTTTATATTTGTAAAAAAATAATAATCATGATCTGGTTTATTTTCAGGGAAGATCTTATTTGCAGGTAAACAGTATTTTCTGAACTTCTCAAGCTACTCATGGGAAAGTGGTTAGTGCCAGACTGTAAAAATGTCTCTCTAAAAGTTGGTCTGAGTTCAGAGAACGGGGTCTGCAAGTATATAGACACTATGCTGGAACTAAGATCTGCATCTTGGCACTGGCCTTTTGGCTTGGCTGGAGGGAGTTGAACAAATCCCAGCTGCATGGGATGCTAAACTATGGTTCACAGGATGCTGGGGATTTATAAAATAAATTGGTGTATGCAACCTACCTATGAATCACATGTGAACTGTAAAAGTAGGAAGGGTAAGTTAAAGCATACTGTTCTTAGCTAATTTGCATAAACAAGTCCTTAAATAAAAAAAATAAATAAAAAAAACTTGAATTGCCTACCTACTAAGGGAATCCCCATAGAAAAACAATAAAAGACCAAATAGGAATACCACAAACAGTTTGGGGTCAAACCCTAAAATGGAAAAAAGATAAGAATTATATATTTGTAAACCTACTTAAAACATGAATTTGATAACTAAAGAGCTGTTATAAAATATAAATGTGAAAATAATCACACTGGGCTTGACCTGTGTAAGCTAGAAATCAGTAAGAATGGTCTGCATGTTTGTACATGATAATTTAAAAGCCACAGGTAGGTAAGCAGGACTTCCTACAAGAATGACTTACTAATTTACAGATCAAGTATAACAAAAGTTTGAGGGGGGCATAAATGAAGATATTGCTATACCTTCAGGCTGGACATGGAGGCAGCGTCTCGCGATCCGTCAGGACCCCCTACGTTAAGCACAGTGCTTGGCGGGGGTCAAACGGATTACATATACTTTACCTGCCCGGCGGATGCTCTGTTCCCAAAGCGCTGAGCCGATTCGCCGATGCAGGGGTTAACGCAGGGCAGGTAATGTAGATCCATCAGATCCCCCGTTAGGCACTGCACTTAGGGGTGCCGACGGATCACAAAACACTGGGGAGACAGAGCCTAAGAGTTAAAGTCTCTTTAAAATGTTTGTCTCTAGGACATATACTGGACAACTTACCTCGAGAAAGCACTACACTATAACAAGTGTCTGCCTCATTTACATGCACTTTAAGGCAGGTTTTGTTGCTGTGCAGATCCACATTAATGTAAGTGTCATTCAGTTTCTCCTTAAAAAAATTGAACAAACTGAAAAAACTGAAGTTCTCAGTTTCCAAAAGCTGCTCCTCACTATCGACTTGTGTCACTCGAATCATCTTGGTGCTGTTTACCCGTATCTGAAAAACAGTTACATATATTAAATCAGTATTATGCTGATCAACCTTCATTACTAGATTGAGTAGGGAAACCAAACATCTTCCTTTCACTCTACTAAAAGTTTGAGATGGAAACGAGTCTGAGAATAGTAGGCAATGCCCTTGCCGTAATAAACTCTGTATTGGGATTTGAAGTGGTTTCTGTACCACCGGTTCACTGTGGTTTCTGTACCAAAAGTGATGCAGTGTTTTGCCTTACCGCCCCCATCGGTGTCACCAATCACGCAGATGAGGGCGGAAAGGCTCTGTGTGCCCGCAGCTCTGTAGAAATGCTAATTGCAGCGTCCCTTTGCCCGAACTGGCTTCGGGCATATCCCTAGG
Organism: Ptychadena robeensis; assembly: GCA_036250615.1. Lineage (NCBI taxonomy): Eukaryota > Metazoa > Chordata > Amphibia > Anura > Ptychadenidae > Ptychadena > Ptychadena robeensis. The sequence continues at coordinate 42,256,530 of CM070033.1, read as the reverse complement.
GGGGTTAAGGTCCCCATACACGCATATATTTGCCTCAGATTCGAGCACTGAAGTCACGCCGTGTGCGCTCATCTAGCGCCTATCTAATGTGGCCACCAATCCTGCTCAGAGACAGGTCTATCAAACAGGTAATGGGCATGACCAGGGTCCCAATCCAAAGGATTGACCAGGAATCAACGGGCACCCAAGCACAGCATGGTGACATCACCACGCTGCACTCGAACAGGTCATCTGTCGACCACTTGCCACACTGCGTATGGGCACCCTTAGTCTTAAAAATGGGGCTGTATTAGAACTTCCATACCCAAATGTACTGCCTTAGGTCCCATACCAGCAAAACATCAAACTCTATGCCCAGGCCATAAATACAATGCAAATTGCCTATCTAACTAAATCCAATAGTAAAAGCAAGATGCATTTTACATACTACAATGCTTACCTGTACTTTAGTCCAAATGTCATGCCATTTGGGTTCATATGGTTTTTGATAGCAGAAATTCTGTGATTCTGAATAATTACCAGGTCTGCCCTCCACAAGTTTCACAATTTCCAGGTGGTTTTCTTAAAAACATAAAACAAAATATAATACCAGCAAGAACACTTGCAAAATATGCATGACTGAAAAGTACCTATAATTCAAAGTAAACACATGTAGTGCAGCCCTTGCTTTCACCTACCTGGGAACCAAAAGAATAAATTAAGGAGCATTTCACACATGCGGCAGATTTTTTTTGCCAGTAAAAGTAAAAAAGTTTTTTCGGTCATAAACCCTGCATTTTGCACTGCTCTATGCTTTTGTCTTCCATACAAGTGTATTGGAGATGGTTGCACTGTGTTTGCAACCTGTAGAACATCACGTGCAATCAAATGTTAATAAAAGAAATATCTTTGGCCAAATAAATTTACACTGTGGGTCAGATTTGGCCCCTGGGCCAACCTTACTTAATGTACGTTTTAGTTTTTTTTAAGTTTAAAACCATTTTAAATAAACATAATATTCACATCTCAGCAGTTGGAAATACTGGTAAAATGCTATACACAAAAAAAACAAAAAACGTACTTACCTTTCTCATGTTTTCATTTCCAACAACAGGATCTTAACTACTGGAGACCAGATGCCACTTTGGCCAGAGAGGAGCATCTCTCCCCCCTCCCGGATGTGCACCCCCCCAAACTAAAAGAATTGCTGAATAAATTCCATGAATATATTCACAAGGTCATGCTCTTCCAGAGGGTTCTGTAAGATTATTGGGCAGTTTCTCTGCCTACAAGATATTATCACAGATGCTTGGTTTACTTTTGCAGTTTTCAAAACAGAATTTGAATCGGCAGAGATCACACGCCTCTTCTTCACAGCAAAAATTCTATAACATGAACAGAGTTGAGAAAAAGACCTTAATCCTTTTGTTCTACAAACCTATGAATACAGAATCAACCCCTTCAGTGCTAAGTTTCAAGAAGTTCAGTGAATAGAAAATATTTTTCTGACTGTTTGGAGTGGAATGGAATCTACACAAGAAGAAAGTGATACGAAATGGGAGGAGGGAGTGGCAATCCATTTAAATTGTTATTAAAGGAAATGATTATTATTTCTACTTCCTAAATGCAACAGAAAGTTTGTCCAAATATGAACAATTAACCTAAACTTGGGATAAAAAACTAACATGAAAAGTTGTTATTCTAAAATTCTACTTGCATATTAAAGTTTTATACCAACAAGTAATTCTTTATGTAGAAAACGTTGATTAAATCAAGCCTTACTGACTAGGGATTTAAGTTTGTTCGATTTAAATCAAATCCACCCTGCATCTGATGCTCATCTCTCTCCCAGCTCTGCGTCCGTCAATCTCACAGGACTATATCTGGGTGGCCGCGATATACAGCTGCTAGGACACTTGGGATAGATGTCCCAGGTGCCCTTGTGGCTGCATGATGCGGATTTCTAGGAGGTGGTAGGTCCGCTTTAAATGCTCTCCTGTTGTGCTCCAGGCAGGGTCTGGTATCCTTGCCTTACTTTGCAGGACCATAGAGTCTGCATAGCTGTGAATATTACACCACTAACGTGAGAGAGCAGGGATCCGGTATGTTCTGATCCTTTCAGACAGTAAATGCCACCATACACGTATCGATATTTCCATGCAATCAATCTAAAACAACTGATTTTGAAGTCAAGCGAAGAAAAATCTATCAATGTCCACTTAAAACGATCGCCTAAAATGGTCGAAATTGAAAATTTTGATCGAGGGGTTATCAGACACGTTGGTACATTTTTAGCGATCGTACACAAATCAAACCAGCTCTTGGAAAATCGATCATTTTTGATTCGACGTTGACAATAAGCATCTTGTTACTTATCAATCGAAAGCAGTATTCATCAGTATTCAACATTCTATCGATCGAAACAATCGATCGCACATGCGCAAGACTTGTGACAGATCGATTACAAACAGATCAATGTTCGATATAACGATTGCACACTTCAATCGAATCAAAGACCGATCTGCAACATATTGACACATGTATGGTGGCCATAAGTGACCCTTAACCAGCTGCAAGGGTAAAACCAGTGTTTAGTCTGGCTCTTCAGCCTTCTTGTTGTGGCCTCCTCTCTCTCCCACCAGCATGCACACTGGGAAAGAAGAGAGCGACATGAAGGAAGAGAGAGCATGGTTAGCTGCAAAAACAGCTCCTTGTTCTCCTCCCCCAGCCAGACGTTAGAGCGGACAGTGGCTACACCTGGGGAGAGACCTGCGCCGACCTTCACCCCAGGACACAATAGCTGGTGGAAAAGGAGTAGCCAGGACAGAGGGACCAGACTTCAGGCTTTGGACAGCTCAGGATGTTTTTAATGCTATGTCTCAGCATCCGTCCAGACCCCCTACCCTTGGTGGGGGGTTCAGATGGCGCACCTACACTTTACCTGCTCGGCACATGCTGTGTTCTCACAACGCTGAGCTGTTCCAATGCAGGGGTTAATGTAGTCCAGTACGTTAACCCCTGCATCGGCGGCAGACATTCGGTGGCCAGCTAAAGTGTATGTGATCCCCCACCAAGCACTGGACTTAACGTAGGGGTTCCGATGCATCACACAACGCTGTGGAAACCCCATTAGTAACTGAGGGTGGGTCCCTAGGGGGAGTGGGTGTTGTAGTACAAAGGGGGACCCAGCCACATGTCCACCTGTTGTGGGTTAATGCACTGTTCTGTTTTACAGCAAAATGACTCCTCTGTAAGTAAAACACTCGTGACTAGTAGTGTCTGGGACGGTACTAGAACATGCCCTCCCTGGGTACAGTACTAGGACATGCCCTCCCTGGGTTCAGTACTAGGACATGCCCTCCCTGGGTT
>CM070033.1:42217459-42237220 GCA_036250615.1 Ptychadena robeensis | reverse complement strand
GACAAACATGCAAAAGAATAAGAAATCAGGAGGGGGCAAATAGTTTTGCACACCACTGTAAGAATATAACCTAGTAGACTTTATATGTGTACATATAGATATTTGTAGTGTGCTATTGTATACCTGTTGATAGACAAATAGATATATATGCTGTTTATGCATAAGTCTCTATATGTACATTTACTAATGGTCAGTTTTGGGTAGTGTTAATCATGTATATAGTATACATGGTATAGTCTGGATATACTATATATACATACACCTTATAAGCCATATTGTTTAGCATCCGGGGTGCAGGAATCGAGGCTGCTGGGTGTGCTAGTAATCTATGTATTGTGTTATAGTAGTGTTGTTATGTATTGCGTTATTAGAAGTGTCTGTAACTTTGTATAATGTCCATTGCTTTGTCATCTCTATGTTATCAGTAAACCATTTTATATATAAGCATCTGTATGGGTTGTATGTTACTCATGAATAGTGATGGCCGAACTTCGGCGGTGTACGTCCGCGAACGGGCGGAGCGGACCTTTAAAAAAGTTTGCGGCCGAACTGTCAGCCTTGCGGGCAGTTTGGCCATCACTACTCATGAATACATGAAGGACTGGATGGTCAGACAAGGTAACCAGGTTATATAACAAACAAAGGTGGCCATATTTCCCCAAACACAGAGGAGCTTAGAACCCCCCTTTATCACTCTAGTAGTTACTCCAGGCAACGCTACATAGCTTTAAATAGAATATGGATGCATTAACTTAAGTTTCCGAAAACACATCTCAACAAATCACAACACTTCTTAAAGAATGTTTTATGGGCAGATACGACAGTAATGACAGAAATGCAGATGTTTGGAAATAATGCATAGTGCCATATTTGGAAAAAACTAAACCGAGCAAATCGGCACAAATACCTCATACCAACTTTCAATCACATTGATGGTGATTAGGCTTCTTTTGTAGCCATGGACATGGACCTTGTAGACATGGAGTCACATATGAATTCCATATACCAAAGTATTCTAGAGGCCAATGTGAGACCATCTGTGTAAAGCTTGTCTGAAATTGGTTTGTGCAACAGAACAATAATCTCAGGCTTAATAACCATTTAAATAAAGCACTATTTAACCATCAGGCTGCATGTACAGTAATAAATACGACTGCGGATCTTTGGGCACTTTAGAAATTGGAACAGCTGCTCTCCTGTACAAAACAAGCATCTCCAGCCTCTCTCACTGTCTCTCGCTGTCTCTCACTGTTTATTATAATGATCAGTATACAATTTTATTTTACTCTGTTTAACTGATTCAAAGATCTTTATTCTATACACTGTTCTTTTCCTTTATAAATATGCAGACATTGAGAGAAATCCAATAAACAATGCAAATTCTTTATGGCATTCCAAGTGTTAAGAACCGCACATTTTTTCTTATGATATGTATTTGGTGTCATTCACCCTCCAACACATCACAGAGCTCCTCCATCCACAAACACCCCGGGCGATGTCACCTCCTACAATCAAATATCTTAGCCCACTATATGTCTCTAGGTTTGACATTTTCTGAGAATTTCTACCCACTCCTCCCATGCTTAGGGCAGAGTGCAGAACAGACTCATTATTTCCTATGACATTGTTTAATTAGGCTGTCTGAGCACGGCAGTTATCAATGTTTTATTCTGCATTTTTACATTATCTATGTTCCACGATTAGAATGTACTGCTCTGTAGTATTATTTAAGCTGATCTCTGAGAAAGCTTGTGTTGTCTGTTGGAGCGTGACTACCAGTGAACAGCAAGGGTTAAATGTCTGTTTAGGTCTAGAGGGATATAAAAAGGATTTTTTCTACTTACTTTGTTACCTGAACTTCAGCAGGTTCCTCGTCTGTGTATCCTGTCCCAGGCTGTTACTTCTCTTAAGCAGGGAACACAGGTTTGTGGTTCCCTGCAGCGCCGCGATGACATTATCCTGATGCTGCTTGACTTTGAAGGAGCTGGGGGCACAGCTCTGCTGTCTGTCCAGCTCCGATGACATTCTGGCCCATATCTATGCGTGTGTTCCCAGCTTTAGCCTCTCTAGGCCTGGGTCACAGGCTTTGATCTTATTCCACACTGGCTATTGGGCCTCCATTGTAAGTGAGCCAGCCTGGGAGCTGCCTTGAAGAATGAAATGGCACTGGCCTTCAAGGGGGCAAGGGATAAGGTAAGTAGGGCAATAACGACTTAGGATTTTGTCAAGTCGAGTAATCCACCACTAAAGTCATAGTCGAGTTGGCTAGTCATGTGATAATGTTATCACACAGACGCAGCGGAGGAACACAAGTGCCCAACGATGAACAATTTTGACAAGTTCTCGGTAACATTAAAAGTCAACACAATATAAAAAAACAGACTAATACCTAGAATTGTGAGGTACATTTAGGTGCAAAACAGAAAGTGGGTACATCCTAAAGTGCAAGACTCACAGAATGAGTCAACACCATACATTGTAGTTCACAAAATGCACATTGTCATTATAAAATAAAATAAAATGTAAATCTTCTCAATGTCCTGTACTGTACTCTGTTAGCTTACGGGTGCCATTTCAGATGGTCGTATTTTTATTGTATTTCATCATGGACTTGTAGATTGTTTTGTTTGTGTGGGCTAGATAAATAAAATATTTCCATACTTGTGTGTCCATCACCTACTGCCACTGCTGCCATGTCTGTTATATTGTGTGTAAATTCCCACTGTTTTTATGAAATTACTATAATAACTAATTAAGTTAAGGAACATGTGTCAGCGTAACCCAGAGATAGAGACTGCATTGTGTGTACAAGATAAAAAGCACACAACTTATTGACTTCTCTCAGGAGTCATTGACATGTGCCTCATTGACTAGTGAACTTTTCCATCAATGCCCTAAAGGTAAGTAAACTGCTGTTGTCCTAAAGTAAGAGGAGTTTATGATATTTCGTGGATCAGCTTTAAAAACTTTGTTCCCAAGGCTTGGTATCTTTGGAATTTTTAGTTCTTTGGGACATGGCGTAGGCATACAAAGCCTAGCATTTGGGAAAATATGTTTTGGTGTGATGAGACCTAGGATAAATCTTTGACCACAATTCCAAATCGGTATGTTTGAATATAAAATAACACGGTATCATCAGAAGAACACAATGTCCATGGTATGGCATCTGGGGTGACCTGAAGGGCCCTCAAGATATGACATATTCTTTCCAAGTTAGGAGTGGTTTGCCAATTTAAGATTAGCCATGCTGATAGATGGTGACCCAAGAAGACAGAATGTTACAACTAACCTACCGGATGTTTACTCTAAGTGTACAAACAATACTCACCACGAGCTACAGTCTGGGCTACTTACCTGTTTCCATTGTCCCTTCTCCGTGATGATCCTTCCCGAATCCACCTCTCTGTTTTTATCAATGAGGCCATAGAGGTGGGGGGGGGGGGGGGGGGGGATATTGACCTGCAAAATGTCCTTCAAGAAAGCATTCCTTTTAGAGTATGCCTATTCTCATAGAACCAGCTAATTGTATATTTTTGTCAATTACTTTTTTTCCTTACATATTAGTTTTTTTCAATGGAATTAAACGCCACCTCATCAGGAGCATGCCCAGGCGTTGTAGGGATTCCATATAGGCATGTGGAGGCCACACACACACTACTGAGCCTCATTTTAACTTGTGTTAAGGACATTACATCAAAGTTGGATCAGCCTGTAGTGTTTTTTCCACTTTAATTTTGAGTGTTACTCCAAATCCAGACCTCCATGGGTTGATAAATGTGATTTCCATTGATAATTTTTGTGTGATTGTGTTGTCAGCACACTCAACTATGTAACTATGTAAAGAACAAAGCATTTATTATGGATATTTCCTTCATTCAGATCTAGGATGTCTTATTTATGTGTTCCCTTTATTTGTTTGAGCAGTGTATAATAAAGATGTAATAAGGAATAAGGTATGGCTCTCTTCCCAACGGGATTATAGAATATATTTACCAAAACATGAAAACAGGTAGATCAATTTCTGGGGTAGTGAGAGCATGTAGAATCTGGAAGTGATCTCATTTAGCACAAGTTGCCAGGGGTATAATGGTATGAATACTTAAAAAAAATAATGACAATCCCTGGTACTAATCATATCCAAATATCAAGTCTCTTGCTGCCTCTCTGGCATCATTAAGAATGGAATAAAGTTCATTATGAGGAACTGATGTAAATGGCATTGTCAGGCTGAGCTGGAGCTGAGCATTCAGGGTCATAACTGTTATCTGGTGACTCACTATAGAGTGCACATTCTAAAGAATGAAACCACAATCAGAATGTAATGATTTATTGAAACATAATGTCTTAATAAAAACACATATAATCCTGTAAAAAGTACAACTAAACCAATTGTTGACTTTTTAACATAAAATCAAGCAAATGTTAAATATTTATTCAAACAGTAGCTCAAAATAAAGGTAATACACCTGGAACATAAAAAGTCACTATATAGCAGTGGTTCTCACCCTTTTTAGATCCGCGACCCTGGAAGTGGTGCCACTTACTGTATTAGGAATGTGGAAGTGCGGAGTGTCACTTTCCACATTTCAAACGGAAGTGACACTCTGCTACATTACTTCTGGCACAAGGTAAGTGTAATGTCCCCTCCCTCCTATTATTCCACCCCGCTTGTAATGATAATGTGAAGGGAGGGAAGTTAGGAGGGATAGTAATGCTCTATCCCTCCTAAGTTAGGAGAAAGGGGGTGTTACTCTCCCTCCTAACTTCCCACCATGCTTGTGGGCATCAGCATGGCTGCTTATTAGCAGCAGCTCTGATGCTCTCAGGGAACATAGCAACCCCTTTGAAATGGTCATTTGACATAAAGTGTCACTGAGCATGCAAAGGAATCTGTCATTCTTAAGGGCTTGGACACACTACGGGGGCTGTTTGCACTTGATCCTTTCTAGTTGCCCATCAATTGATTCATTTGATATTGCTGAGGCAGACCACAACGTGTGAGTTTACATTACAACAGGCTGCACATAATGGGAATGAGCTCTTATTCTTAGATATTCTGTCTGGAGTCTGGTCTTTTCTGTACTTTTGCATGGGGGTCTCATTAAAGCTTTCTATGGTCCTCAAAAAGAAGGCTATGCCTATAAATCTAATGATGGAAAAGGTTTACAATAAAGCTAAAATGCAATCAAGGAAATAAATGCACAGAGGCATCTGTTTCATCTGTTAGTTTTACCAGAACCAGCCCAGCGAATATAGGCCAAGAGCTGACCATTTGATGCTAATTGATGTTCCATAGTACCAAAAGTGACATAGTAAGAACACCAGGTAACTTTTACAGCAATGTGTGTGAAAGTGAATGAATCTTTTAGAGATTGCACACCTATCCAAAAAGTACATTATAACCAGGTGTGCACATAACGTTTTGTTGAGCTCCTTTAGATGAGTACCAGGAGACGGTGTTTGGTACTCACCCCATATGTAGGATGGTCTTCCTCACTGTCCTCTGCTTCCTGCATGGTAGGTTCTGCTGCAGATGGACCTCCCTGTTCCTGATTGAGCCTTTGATTAGCTGTCTCCATCCACAGGTCACCAGCTGGCTTTGGGTCACATGTAAATCTCACAGTACAAAATGTTTGAACACCCAGATCTCATACCTCAGTAGTACAACCCTGACATTTTCTGGCTGATCCCTGAGACTACCTGCAGTCCAAATGTCACCCATTCATAGTCACATTCCAGCTGTCTTTTCTCTTGTCAGGTTTTACCCTTATATATGCATACTCTGACTTTCATCCCCCAGATCTCCAACACCCTTTGACGTCCAATACTTTTTTTTAAAAATCTTTGCCAAATATATATATGTATTCTATAAAAAACAGTAATATTACCTTTACTTATCTTTTTGTTGACTATTTGATCAAGAAGCCACATTTTAGATGTTTGATTCAGGTGAATCACCTTCATCTGCAAAGCCCCCCCCCCCATACACCTTTAGATCACTCCATACAATTTCCATTAGATCTACCAACAACTATGTAGTATAGTGGCCTCCCTGATAGAATACATAGTAATTGGAAGAAAAGGTTTGGTAGAACAAAATTTGATTGTACAGAAATTGTACAATCAAATTGGTAATGGTAAGATTGTAAGGTGTATGTGGGGCTTTATTAATATTTAAATTACATTATATATTTATTGTTTAAACCATCAGTCGTGGTGAAAACTATATGTTTCCTTCTCAAGATAGAACATGACAAGATAATTTAAGTAAATATTTGCACCTATTATTGTATGATGATTCTCAGCACTAGAGAATCAGCCTACTTAGTTTCAGTAGGGGCAGGTCACCTGCTCTGTGCCACTGTGTCAATAAAGCCACATCAATTGGAAGTTAGGAAGTTAGGTATGTAGCTTTTGAAGACTGCTGAGTGCTTATATATATGCAGTTTGTAAACAATATTTCATTTTAAATACAAAACCAACGTACGTACCCTTTATTGACATTAAAGCGATTTTAAACTCAAATTAAAAAAACATACATACATAAAACATTGACACAATATTTACCTGTCAGCAGTTCAGATGCTGGAAAACTGCTACACAAAAAAACCCACACTATATTCAATTCACTTGATGCAGTTCTCATGCTGGCATCTTAGATCTTGGAGACCTGCAGACACTTCCGCCTTCACTGCCCCCCTCTCCTCCCCCCTTCACTCCTCCTCCCCTCCTGTCTCTTTTCTGTCTGAGCTGCAGAGACTCGTAGGGGTGTGTGTGTGTGAAGAGGGGGATCAGCTGCTGCTGATTTCCTGCCTGGGAGAGATGTCCCAGACACCACTTCGGCTGCCTAGGCGCCACATAAGACAGTGGGAGCACTCTTAACAAGCTCCCCTCCAGCTGTCAGAATAAGATTTGTTTTTTACAATTAAGGATGTCAGCAATATCGGCTGAGCTGCAGCCAATAATGCTGAGTGACCTCTAAGGTGGTAGGTCCGCTTTAAGTGCACAATCCCATTTAACCTCCCTAGCGCACTGCTGAGGTCCAGATTTCTGTACCAAAAGTGCACCATAGACTTCAATGGTAAATTTTTCTTTATGTCGTAGGCCTGTAACTTCCCAAAATATGTCCGTACAAGGGTCCAATAGACATCCTGACTATAATAATGTTTGAAACAAACAATTATGTAAAATAATTTATTTTAATTTTTATAAAAATAATGAAAAAAAAACACATAAATTAGGACACAAAACTATGCTGCTATGTACTAAAATAGTCGCCAGCAATCAAGTCCTGATGGCACCAGTGTGCCCATTTGCACTTAACCCTCTCTAACCTGGTGTTATAAAATCACACCAGGGAAGAAAGGGTTATGCAAATGGGCACCATCTGGTCGGCATCAGGGACTTTATTCTGGCTGATTTATTTAGTACATGAGGGGGGAGTTTGAATTTGTTGATAAGCAGTTTTCTACATAAAAAAACGCTTTGACATGCCTATTTATGCTACAAATCTCCCGCCGCCTCCCCGGTGACGTAATCATGTCACCCGAGTGGGTGGTGAGGGGGGGGGAAGACACGAAAAAGCAGCCGAAGAGGGAAACAAAAATGTCGCTATGGGGACCCGGGAACAGCGTGTGGAGTAGCGCTTCCCAGAGCCCGTCTTGTGTGGAGGCAGCAACTCGTCCAGTGCCGGATAGAAGATAGTCTGGAGAGCGCTGGACGAGTGGTGTGCGCTGTCCACCTACTTGCAGTATGTGGCGGTTAATCTGGAAGATAAAGATCAGATACATTGAAACCGCAAGATAGAATGCACAGTTGACAACACATCACCCCCCCCCCCCCCCCCCCCCAAACGTCCCTTTGATATGAATTCTGTATGAAGCACACATTGACAATGAGCAATTACTCAGTGATTTCTTTTGTAATTGCAGTATAACAAGCCCACTTATAATAATTGGTGTATGCTACAGAATGCAGTGATTGGTATATTCTGTATATAGCTCCTCTCTCAGTATCTCAGTATGAGATCTATTGCTGTGTGATGCAGACAGGGAAAAGCTCTACAGATTACAAAACGTTTCCACCATTTGGATAGTTTAAAAGTAAACTTTTTATTAATGGGTTTAAGCCATTCTTTCCCACTTCAAAATAGAAAAATAAGTTCATATACTTTTCTAAGTGAAAAAGTCAAGGCTGGTGTCACACTTTCTCTGTCACTCTCTCCCTCGCCTTTACTGGTGACAGGCGGTGCTACAATATTAGGAGTGGAAAACTCTACCGATACATTTCCAGAAAGAAAGAACTAGTGACCTTGGCAACCCCAAAGACCTGGATGTCCATGGAGGACAACATTGGTGGATAATTGCAGAATAATTTCCATAGTGAAGAGAAACACCTTCACAACAGCCAACCAAGGGACCAACACTCCCCAGAAGCTAAGCATATTGCTATCCAAGTCTACCATCTAAGAAAAAAACGACGTGAAAATAAAAAGGGTGCACTGCATGGGGTAAGCCATACGTCTCAAGAATAGAAGGCTAAAAAGGCCCACAAAGTTCTGGAAAAACATTTTGGACAATAAAACCTCTACCAGAATGATGGCAACTATGCAGAAGTATGGAGAAGGCATGAAACAGCTCATGTTTCAAAGCATAGCGCATCATCTGTAAAACATGGCGCAGGCAGTGTGATGGCTTGGGCTCGCATAGCTGCCAGTGGCACTGAAAGGTTCTTGAATGGCCAAGTCAGTCACTTGATCTGATCTCAATTGAGCTGCATTTCACTTTCTGAAGACTAAACTTCAGACAGAAAGGCCCACAAAGAGCAGCTAAAAGCCACTTCAGTAAAGGCCTGGCAGAGCATTACTGTCACGAACCAGCGGGTGTGGACCCACTGTGTTACGAGTGCTACCTCCTCTAAGGGCATTGTCTAAGTGAACCCACTTGTTCTTCACAATACCCCTGATTGGACACATGACCAATCTTTTAATTCCCAGGAAGTGACACGCACTTATTCCCTAAGAAGCACTGCAAAATAGCATGTAGACCAGGACCCAGCACAACTGACATCATCGTTTAACACGGCGCCCAGGACCGCAGCAGTAAGTAGGGGGATAGTGGCGGACGGCAGCAGCCGTTACAATTACAAAGGAGGAAACCCAGAACCTAGGGATGTCCATGAGGAATTTGAACTAAGTATTAAGGAACAACTTATTTTCATTTTTTTAATTTGCCCAATTAATCCCCTGAAATTTAATTCAACCTACTGAAGCTGAACGTTAACTGCATTTGTGTTGTTTCATTTTAAAGTCATTGTTGTAATGTACAGAACCAGAATAAAAATGAAGTTGTCTCTGTCCAAAAATGTATAGACTAACTATGTCACCTTCCACATTGTCCCATTTCACTCTGGGGTCTCCTTAACAGGTATAGACATGGTACAGGCCGAATAAAGAGTACTTACACACTATTCAGGCTGCCAAACCACATTTTTCCTGCACTTGTGTTTCCTATTTAGTTAATAAAAAATGCATTCACTGCTATATACTTCATATAATATGTATATATATATCAACATTATATATATATCAATAATCGGTAGGGACCCCATAAAATTATATCCCTGGGGTGGTCAGATTTTCCCACCCGAAAAACCTAATTGGCACTTTAACAGCAACACTGTATTGTGACAGATTTTTTTAAAAAGTATTTTTTAATAACCGTATCATGCATCAATATTTACATTTTAAAATTCCAAAAACCATTACAAATGGAGATTTCTGCCTTCACAGCCTGAGTATTAATTACAATGTGATCCTTAACAAAAGATTCAGAGCTTATGAAATGTGCTATATACAAAAACTTTTTTCAATGTACATGGTTAGTTACTCGCGTTTTGCCTTTTCAGAACATTTTCCACCTTTAATGTGACCTATAAGCTCAACTCAAATGAAAAACAAATTGAAATCTTTTAGGTGGAGGGGAGGACAAATATAAAAATAAAATAATGTAATTTCATAAGACACCTTTTGATGTTATTACAGCACTCAGTCTTTTTGGTTATGAGTCTATTGGCATGGCACATTTTAGCTGTGAGTCTATCAGCATGGCACATTTTGGGTATGAGTCTATCAGCATGGCACATTGGGACTTGGCAAGATTGCCCACTCTTCTTTGCAGAAACACTCCAAATCTGTCAGTTTGAGAGTGTATCTCCTGTGCACAGCCCTTGTTTAGATCACCCCACAGAATTTCATCAGATTTAGGTCTGGGCTCTGGCTGGACCATTCCCAAACTTTAATTTTCTTCTTGTGAAGCCATTGCTTTGTTGATTTGGATGTATGCTTTGGATCGTTTTGATGCTGAAATAAATTAATGATTGATTACAGGACACTGCTATCACTTGCCATCAATAACCCAGTCAGTATATCTTTTAATATTCATCTCTGTAAATCATAATTGTGTAAATGTTAGCACAGTTGTGATGCTGACTGGTATTTAGAACTGTTCATTAATCCCCCCATCTTAACTAAGGCCCCAGTTCCAGCTGAAAAAACAGCATGCCACCACCATGCTTCACTGTGGGTAGGGTGTCCTTTTGGTGAAGTGAAGTTGTTTTTTGCGCCAAACATATCTTTTGGAATTATGTCCAAAAAGTTCAACATTGGTTTCATCAGACACATGCTTTTGAGAGACTTCAGATGTGTTTTTGCACAATGTAGCCTGGCTTGGATGTTTTTCTTTGTTAGTAAAGGCTTGCCACAATACTTTACAATACTGCAAATCACTAAAAGAACACCATACCCACAATGAAGCATGGTGGTGGCAACATCATGCTTTAGGGCAGTTTTTCTTTGGCTGGAATTTAGGAACTTATTTTACCAGGGGTGTTTAGACTTTTTATATCCACTGTGTGTGTGTGTGTGTGTGTGTGTGTGTGTGTGTGTATATATATATATATATATATATATATATATATATATATATATATTACTTTTGTTTTATTACTTTTTATTTTATAAAAAAACAACAACTTGAGCTATGAAAGTTTGATTGTAATAATTAAATAATGTGCAGTGGTAATATTATGCAGATGGACACATGCACAGGTTGACATGCAGCCTATAGGACTATAATGATTAATGATTGATTACAGGACACTCCTTTCACTTGCCATCAATCACCCAGTCAATATATCTTCTAATATTCATCTCTGTAAATCATAATAGTGTCAATGTTAGCACAGTAACAAGTATGTGTGAGTTTTCCTTAGTCACTGGAATCTGACAACTATCATGCCTTATATATCAGAAGGCAGAAATGAATACAGGATGGTCAGTTTTTTTGCTGTGCATTTCTGAGATAGATGCTTTTGATTCGGCCCTTCCCCCAGTCCACCTACACAGACTCTGACATACAGAGAAAGAGTCTTATTGCAATGTGTATGTGGGTGGAAAACAGCAGCGAGAGCTCAGGCAAGGGGGAACCCAGAGAAATAAGCAAGTAAGCCAGACACAGAGGCAGAGGGACATGAGACTAGCAAATCCATACATGAAGATATAGGCACTCAACAAGGAGACCAAGGAATAGCCCAGGTCATCCACTATGCAAGAGGCTAAGCTGTAGACAAGCACAAACCAGAATACAGCTTCATAGCAGCTGCATCATCAAGAGGTGGAACTCAGACAGTATTTACAGCAGACTTCTGGATATACCATCCATACAATACAAAATATTCCCCTACATGGCGGAAAGGGCTGGCAGATCAGACGACTTGAAGCGGGCATCCAAAGCAAGGCAAGTAAGTTAGCAGAGTGTAAAGATGTATAATGATGTCCATTCATTGGCTTTAGTCTACTATATGTATTTATCATGCCGTGTGACAATTACTTATCTCTTCTTCCATTATTGAGTCTATCTTTGAACACATTGTACAGGATGCGATGCAGAGCCATTGTCTGGCATGTTCACGCAGTTCTCTTGACTTGTGAATAGATTGTGTAAGGAGGAGGGCATTTGGCTAATGTCTTCATAGCTCTGATGTATGAAATGTGCTTGATGATCTTGTAGCACATTATATATGGTTAGTATGTGTGTAAGTATAGACATGCTTGTCTACAGAAAGTTTTATTCTAAAAGCTAAGTGGGCCAGCCAGTGTGTTGATGGAGTTAAAGCTTTCTGTCTTCAATTACCAGGATCTGCATACATGTATCTCAGCCCTTTATACTATGTACAGAATAATGGCAGTGGACGATTGGTGGCCCATAGTCCCCTTTTTTTCCAGATTTGTGTCCCATTGGGGGGGGGGGGGTCCTTTCACTTTCTGTGAGCAGATCTTTCCAAGATAAAGCAAACCCCTTTAGGACCGTTGCCACCAAGAATCTACCATTGCATAAATCCTCTCAGCCCCAATAACAATGGTCACTAGGACAACTTAAGATCATGAAATTGTCTGGAGTGCGAACCCTTGCATACTCTCAACGAAAATGAATGCTTTTGTTGCCTTATAATTTATCTTTTTATAATCAACCCCAGGACTTAAATATGCAGAATGTTTCCCCTTTTTTTTACATCACTTTGGTGGTCCACAATTTTTTGGGGCTCCATCAACAAAGACCATCCTATATACCTACCGTCACACGCCCACGCAGTCCAGCAATAATATACCCCCACCCCTCTATCAACAATAAATTAAGTTCTAAAGCCTAATCAATCCTAAAGGCCCCCATACACCTTACAATCTTAACCATACAAACCATACAATTTCTGTACAATCCACTTTTGTTCTACCAAAACCATGTAATATGAATACCTTTCTAACCCTTCCAATCAAAATGTATTTTTTATCAGGGAGGACCCGGCACTACATAGTTGTTGGTAGGCCTAAAGGAAATTGTATGGAGTGATCTAAAGGTGTATGGGGGGCTTAAGAGTCAGTGCTTGCTACTTCAGCAGCAACACACAAGAATGTGCATTGATGCCTGCGTATGTGTGTTTTGTATGTGCTTTAATTAATATTCTGTAAAGGAACCCTTAAACTATAGAACACAGCAACATTTACAAAGGTGAATAGAATGGGAGATGTTCTGTAGTCTAGACCAGTCTAGGTTAACCATGCTTCCAGTGTCCAGTGTTACTCTAGGACAAGAAATATGTTTCAGGCAGGATCAACAAGTAAAAAACACACACAAATGAAAAGAAACCAAAAAAAATAGCAAATGCAACAGCACATCCAGGAACTGGAACGCTGCAATATACATCATCATTCCTAGGTTTTCTCCTGGTGATGGCTAATCTACAAGTCTCTATATTTGAAACTATTAAACATAGGTAAAGACATGTATGTAGAGCATTGCAATAATAACAATCATACTAACAACAATAATAATAATTTGGCATAGCCAGAGAAATGTCCCTGACAAAACACACTAAACATTGAGTGTGTTACTTGTAACACCCCTATGGAAGAGGCACTGACAGATCCCTGTAATTGTCAGCTGCTGGGCTGGATGTCAGGTCTTGGTTCTTCCATGCAGAATCCTGGTGGGGTTATAACAACGCAGACTATGTTTAATAGGACACCACACAATAAATCTGTATAAAGATTCCATGGCTCTTTTCAATCGCCTTGAATATGGAAATTACAGGCCGATGATTGCTATACAATCTCATAGAATATTCTGTGTCGTGTTTTACATTCGAACACTTAATCTAATAAATTGCTTTTGCAATTACAAGCCTTTATTTAGGCCAAACTCTGCTTATTACTCATACAAAGTTATTGCTGTTGAAAAGTAACAACTGAAATACAGAAAGATGGTTATACTAGCCATACAAACATTATATTCTAATATCAAACAATGGTACTATTACTCAGTGTAACCTATGGCACTGCTTCCTTAAATTCCATTCTTTTCAGTCAGATAATGAAATGTTACAGTCTGACCAATCACAGCTTAATTTCCATCACTTTTGGTCAAATGCAAAAGGGGGTTTTGAGTTTTTAAGTCGATCTAATCTTAAAATATTGACCTGCAAAGAACCAGGATTGTAGAGTCAGTTCATCAAACTTTTGACTCTGACTCCTTAGTTTATCTCGTCGTATGACTCTTTTATTGATATAGTACGACATTTTAGATCTTAATTAAAAAAAGATATTAGGTAGTTGAGGTGTGAAGATGATGTCTTTTGGAATCAAACAAAGAACTACTGACTAGTAAGCTAAAGTTCTACCCTGGTATCGATCCATGTCTGTCACTGCCACCATGAGGAGAAAATGAATGAGCTAAGCCTATGTCAATAGCTAGCCACCTAGTCAAGTGAACGTTTCATTCAATAGCAAACTGTGCATATGCAACACCCCTTGGGAGTCCTTGCCCTCACCAGCAAAGGGTGCCTTGTCTATCTTGGTCCATCTCCCACCCAGAAATACAACTCTACTGTAAAATATTTCACCCTATACTACCACCCTGTATTCTTTCTAATCTGATGTTTCTATTCAATTGACACCAATCTCCATCTAGAAAACTGCATGTTGATACAACTAGAGAATGACTATAGAATAGGAATTTAATTTGAGAATTTCTTTAAAAACAACAGCTAAAAAAAGAAAAAAGAGTATTCAGTCAGTGTCATTACTCCATTATGACGTCTATGGGTGTATGGCGTGCGCTGTGAGTAATATGGGTGTCAAATTGTGGGGAAATATATATAGACACACTGCAAACATTAAACTCCCCCCATGACTAGGATGCACATATGTCAGGTGCTGTATGAACTGGCAGAACCCTTGGCATCTAGGACTGTACCATTAACAAGGGGCTGATGGACAAACCAAAGAGTGTTGCAGCTGTCACACTAACATTGTCTCTGATCTTGAGTCCATTAGCCCTTGTATACGGAGACAAATGCCTCTGTTTGGAAATGTTGGTGGTGTAGTGACACCCCTAGGAGTGAATTGGTGTCACGTGGTACTAACCTTACCTCTTGGGATGGCACTAGATATACTAAAGGTGCAACCTGAACTTTTGTAGATAATTTTGGAAAGTGCATGTTGAATGGCTACTTTCCATAGTGAATAGGAGCATGTCAAACTGTGTCATGCTGTAATAAAAACATATTTTTTTCATACTTAGTATAGTATTAGATACAGGGGTGGCTCCAGCCATTTTTTTTTGAAGGTGCTACCTGGGTGCTAGGAGAGCTTGCCCTCCCAAAAAATTAGATTTCCATGTACAACATGGGTGCTGGACGAGGATTTTGGGGGTGCTAAGCACACCCAAGCACCCCTCTGGCGCCGCCACTGATTAGATAGTATTGGTTAATAAAAAAGTTAAGAGCTTTATGTCCCTGTTTAAAAAGGTGTAAGATGGTCCCTATTAAAGAGACACAACCCTACATGAATATATTATGGAAAGCACATAAATTTGATTATGTTAGAAGGATCATTTTAGAAGAACTACTATAAGCTATTGCACTCAATAGTTGGGTGAGATTAAATTAATATAAATAGCCTCCATACAGTAAACAGATAAGCATCATGAGTTCTAACCACGTTAAAAAGTCATTTATGAAAAAAAAATCCTTCAGATATTCAATGCTGTTATTATGGTTTGCATAACTTTCCAGTAAAGTAAGATATAAGTGGGATTTCTGTGGGCTTTCTTTTAAACAACGCCTGATCACCGCCTCCATAATTCCATGAATAAACAAGTGGGTGGATTCCAGGGCTCAGCTGCTTTGCTTCTTCTGCATTCAATGAACAATGGATTATTCACTCATAATCAACACTTGCTTTACGCATATATCATACAGTAATTGTTTTGCTACTCTTTTAATAATTACACTTTTATTGGAGTACTGTAAGGATAGTTTTACAAAGCAGAGCATAGAATTTAGTAGAATGTACTAAATAATATTACAATTTGGAAAGCTTTTTCTACGCCCTTAAAGCAGCTTATCATTCACTTTAGTCACAAACTAAAATAATAAAAATGTTTTACTTTCTTACCTCTGAACTATCACAATGGTACAAAGTCTCTTCAAGATCCCCCAAAACGTACTTACCTGCTCTGCTCTTGTCTGTGGCAGTTGCCATGTTAAAATCTATTACTGTCAGTCGTCCGGGGGTTTATGAACTGGTGTAAGGCATACAGCCACTGGAGGTCTCCAGATATATTGGTATTAATAGGGAAAAGCCACTCCATAGTCTTCTATACAGACGTGACTGCCTTCTATATCCTGACTTCCTTCGGGACGAGATTGAGGAAATTCAGGATTTTATCAATACAGGCCATCCCAGTATAAGGAGGATTGCCAACGAGGGACATATAGTACACAAGGTGAGTTTAGGTGCGCTTTAATGCTATTGTGCTTGATTTTATGGTATGTGTCTTACAAGATCATTTTTCTAGATACATTTACTAAGCAGACTTAACATTTGAAAATATTAAGTAACAATCTTAGTAATCTCTGAGGGACCTTAGGTGAACAGGTTACGCTAGAAAAACCTAAATGATATTGTACTGGTGCTTTTTGATGTTCTTTTGGCAACACATGGCTGTCATTTTGACAGCTAGATCTCCTTCTGAGATTTAGTATCTGGTGAATTTAATATTTATAATTTAATATTTATACTAGCCATTTATGAGCGATCAATTTTTGCAAACAAAGCCTAACATACCTTACAATCACTCTGTACAATTTCCTTTAGATCTACCAACAACTATGTATGGTGGCCTCCCTGATCGAATACATAGTGATTGGAAGGATTAGAAAGGTCCTCATATTGAGATTGTAGTGTGTATATTGACCTTAAACCACTTTAATCCTTCATCAACTCATTTCTGCTTTACCTAGTATACCGAGACAGGGGGTCAAAGTTAGGGTACACTTAACTGTCACGGGTCCCAGGTGGCTGAATTGAAGCCAGTGTGAGCTTCCTTTTAAGTCTTCAGTCTCTGTGAGTTCTGTGTTCTCCGACACCAGCTGATGTAATGTAAACAAACTCCACACTGCCATCTGGTGGTCTACTGTTACAGGTGGCCCATTGTAACTGGAAAAGGAATTTCATAGGAATTCAAATAGAACACTCCACAACCTATGACTCAAAAATAAAAATAAGTTTCCACTCTATGTATTAGTCCCAATAATAATAATAAAGTCTATTTAAATGTAAATTTATTTTCATGTTTGAACATAAGAATTGCCTTGAAACCCCATCCTTTAATAACAATAAACGTGTGTTCTCCTTTTTGATTCATTGCTAGGGGCAATGGGGCTTTCTCTTTATTTTTCTCATTTGCAAAACGCCACTATCTGACGTTGCATTTCCCACTCTAGGCTTGAGTCAAGTAAAGTTTTCACACATAAGCCGAGGTACCCAATTTAAAAAAGAAAATCTGTAAAAACTGAATGACTCGAGTATAAGCCGGGGGGGGGGGGGGGGGGGGGGGGGGGGGGGGGGATGCAGCAGCTAAGGCTCAGAAACACACAGCAAATATGCTTTTGTTTTGAGATGTTATTATTTATTTCAGTAGATTTGTAAGTTAATTACAAAGCCCCTGAACATGATATCATCACTAGAAGTGCTGGAGATGTAGAGAAGGGATGTGGGAACATTGAAAATAAAAAAGTATTGCTCTAGCATATCAAGTTTTTGCACAAAAAAGTTCAAATTCGACATGATTGTGAACCTAATTTATGCAAAAAGTACATATGCTACAGTATTGCAATTCATTTATAAAGTCCACCATAAAAATACTGCGATTTAAATTTTTTGACCCGAATACAAGCCAAATTTTTTTTAGCACATTTCAGGTGCTGAAAAATTCAGCTTATATTAAGTATACTGTACATCGGCTTATACTCAGATCGGCTTATACTCAAGTATATACAGTATATACCGTATTTTTCGGTGCATAAGATGACTTTTGAACACAGGAAAATGTGTTGGGGGGTGCTAGGGTGCTCTCCTTTCCATCCTGTCCAACCATCTAGGGGAGCCCTGAGGTCTGCTACCCCATCCATGCTCCTTGCTGTGCGCAGGGTGACAGGAGCCGACGGAGGCAGAGCTTCAGAATCCACCTCACCCCCTCCATCTTCTTCCCGATGTCTGTGATAGTAGCTGGCTGCTACTGACAAGTGTGCTCACTAGCGACATTGTGCATTGTGGCTGAAATTGGTATTGCAGGGATACATTAAACACATTGAACACATAAATAGCTGTACTTTATGCACTTTATGCACAACTGTATTACACTATATTACATTGTTAGATTTCTTGGGGTTGAAAGTCAGAGTAGACATAACGTTTTTTATTTGGTGTGCATTTGAAGAGAGGTAGCCTTATACGGCGAGAATATCCCAAACTCTTTATTTTAACTAGAAAAATTGGGGGTCGCCTTTATACGCTTATACGGTATTTACTTTTATTTTTTTAATTATTAAATATAATTTTTTTTCTTAACCTTCTGAGCGTCCAGCCCGAGTTAACTCGGGCTGAGTTTCATGCATCATGAAACTCAGCCCCAGTTAACTAGAGCCACGCTCTAGGTCTCGCCGTCTTCTTTCGGCGGTCGGGAGCACCGGCATGTATGCCGATGCTTCCGGGTTTCCCCCCCGATCGCGTCACCAGTGACGCGAAGGGGGCGGGGGTAGGCGGCGCCATAGACCTCCGTCTAACTGGAGGGGCGTCGCCTTTCTTCAGCATAAGTCCGGCGTCTCCAGTGACGCCGGGCTTATGTTTACTACCTGCAGCTGGGCAGGCAATCGCGGCAAAGCACATTGTGCTCCGCCGCGATTGCCCGTGGCACGGTTATAAAAAAAACCGTGCCACGGTCGAAACGCTCAGAGGGTTAAAGATATCTTAACATTTTTTCAATTATGCTTTGTTGCAGGTACATCTTTTTTATTTAATTAGAAATGGCAAACATATAGAAAAAATATACCATCTTCAATAACACAAGTTGTTTTAAAAAAAATTACTATAACATTTTTTACATTTTTTTGGCTGTAGATTTCTATAAAGTTAGTTCTGAAAGGAAAAAACCTTACTTATATTGTGCTATAAAATGTCCTTGTTTCTGCTTCCATATACAGTATAGTCCCCTTTGTGTGAACACATATTACATCAATTCAGCTACTACATTGTGCCATAGAATCATGTTTATTTTTATTTATTGAATCTCCCAGCAAGGAGTAATTATTTTCCAACTGGATGATCACGCTTTTTAATGGTGAAGGTTAATTAAAACCTTGACTATTGAAATATAAAACATACACTCAATCCCAGCATGTGGGAGTTAATAGCTTTGCAGTTATATTCAAAGTAAAGTACATGTCTTCTCTGCTGCTTGTACACAATAACAATATAATGACACCTTAGCAAAATATCAGTGCCACTCAACAATCCCATTGTTCACACAACTTTATGTGCTCTGGAATTAACGCTTTCCGAGGATAAATTTCAGGAAAAACACATGTTGTAGTTTGCAAGGAAATAAAGAGTTACATGCAAACAATGCTGTAGGCTAAGTGCATTGCTTCAGTTGCTGACACAGGTTATTTATTGAGGAACATTAAACTTTATAGTACATACCAAAAATCTGAAATAGACACACAAACATGAAAGGAGATTGAGATGAATAAATAAAGGATGATATACAGTGGAGGAAATAATTATTTGACCCCTCACTGATTTTGTAATGACAAAGAAATGAAAAGTCTCAGAACAGTATCATTTCAATGGTAGGTTTATTGTAA
>CM070033.1:42193034-42217359 GCA_036250615.1 Ptychadena robeensis | reverse complement strand
GGTCATCAATTACAAGAAACGTTTGACCTCTGTGCTTGCAAACAAGGGTTTTCCACCAAGAATTAAGTCTTTTTTGTTAGAGGGTTTTCACTCAATGAAATACAAATCAGTTTCTATCTTTTATTTAAAGTTATTTTTTTCGATTTTCCTTTTGATGTGCTATCTGCCACTGTTACAATAAACCTACCATTGAAATGATACTGTTCTGAGACTTTTCATTTCTTTGTCATTGGACAAACTTACAAAATCAGTGAGGGGTCAAATAATTATTTCCTCCACTGTATATCTACTGACAGACTAATAGCACTGAAATCATTGACCCACGTTGGTGGGTACCTATGGAATGTGTTGTTGCTATTTAAGGCCGGATAAACACAGTTGTGTTGGATAGGTACAGGCATAGTATTGCACATTGCGTTCATGCATTACTAAAGGTGCATTGAATAAGCTTCCCAATGCACAACAGCGTGCCAAAATAGGTGTATTCAGCACATTGCCAGAACCTGCCATTCAGGGCTGGTGCCCAAGCTCTTCTACCTAGTGCCCAAATTATCAACTGTATTGTAGATTTAATACAACATAGGTGATCTGCCACATTCCAACAATCTCAGCCAATTATCAACCTCTTGAGCCCCAGGGCACCTCCCCTTGTCCACAGGCGTCCCTGGATCAGAAGCATAATCTAACCGCAACAAGATATATAGGTATTTGGGTCCCATTGGGGATACCTCACTATCACGTCATCACGCCCGCTAGTTTGGCTCTGCAGTTGACAGGAAAACGACCTGTCTATGCCCAGCTTAACCCACTTTCTGGAAGGTTTCTTTATTTAAAAGAAGGGAAAATAAATGTAAAATGTAAACTCAGGCTTTGACAAATGATTGTCCCATCTACTAAATGGTTCCTGACACAATCAGGAAGTATTAATTTTAACAAACATACCACATTTTCTAAATTTAAGAAAAGAGAAAGCTGGGCCAGCATTGACAAATTTTAGACTCTCCCAGAAGTGGAGTGGCCTATGACAGGAAAGGAAAGAAGAGCAGTGATAGTAAATCACTGTAAATCAAACTGGTATAGTGAAATGTTCTAGCAAGTTTTTTTTATCACCTTATAAAAAACAACTTAAAATACAAAAATTTAGGATTTTTAATAATTAAGCTCTTCTGCTTATTACAAGGTAAATTAAAAATTTTACAACTTAATTCTTTTACATTACAGAATCTGTGCAGACACATCTTCCCTCCCTCGCACTCTGGGTGAATTACAGTTGTATCGTGTCCTGCAGAGAGCCAACTTACTGGGTTATTATGACACCTTCATCCAGCAGGGTGGCGATGACGTTCAGCAGCTTTGTGAAGCTGGGG
This sequence comes from Ptychadena robeensis, assembly GCA_036250615.1. Classification (NCBI taxonomy): domain Eukaryota; kingdom Metazoa; phylum Chordata; class Amphibia; order Anura; family Ptychadenidae; genus Ptychadena; species Ptychadena robeensis. Next base: position 42,215,992 of record CM070033.1, on the reverse strand, counting down.
AAGATGAATTCTTGGAGATCATGTCTTTGGTTGGAATGGCTACAAAGCCTCTACATGTCCGAAGGTTACAGAAAGCCTTAAGGGACTGGGCTACTAATCCTGGATTGTTTAATCAGCCACCTTTGGGAAACGTCCCTCTGAGCAGCAGCATACCATTATTCAAGATATCTGAAACCATGGGAAGGGTTGGAAGGCAATGTAATGGAGTTATCAGTAATTCAGAAAACCTAAACAAGACAATTGCAAGTTTTGGTGTTCCTGAGCAGCTGGACCCGCATGAGAAGAGATCACCTTTACAACTTGACAGCAGAACATGGACAGTGCAGGTTTCCCCAGATCAGAATGAGGCAGATGATGGTGATGTAGAGGATGATGAAGATGGAAGAGGACTGCAGTATGGCACAGGAGGGGAAAGGTTAGACCCTGATATGATACAGGTCATATCAGACAGTGTGGAGAGACTGATGAAAGGCTTGCCTCGTGGCAATTTAGCTGAGGCACGAGCCATGCTTAAAATCAATAAAAAACTGGGGAGGTCACTTGGCCATATTTTTCACATGGCGGATGGAGGGCCCAGGAAGGAGAGGGAGATTAGAAGACACAGTGCCATTTATGGGAGGAGTGACTCAAAGAGACGTGAAGGAAAGAGACTTACACTTCATGAGGTTGGTGAAGATTCCATATTTTTTTCATTTACATTTTTATAGAATTTTAAGTAAATGTTATTTATTTTTATTTAAGGTAATACCTTAGCAATAGTAGAGCATTGTACCGTGTTAGCCATAGATGAATACAGAGAGTTAGGAGTTGGCTGTCTTTGAAAAAGCAAGCTTTTGGGATGTCTCAGATCCCTTCTTCAGGCTTAATCAGGGCTATACTTCTTGTATGGTAAATTGTTTGCACTGAAAGTTTATTTGTATGCAGTTAAAATGGATGTTTTTTATAACCCTAACACAGTGTACTACAATGCTTAGTAATATGTTTAGTGGTACACTTTAATGCACGCTCGCTCTCAAAATGCTTTTGGGTGCCATTCAGAATAAATGAAAGGAACCGCAACACATCCATACTTTCTAGTAACCTTAAAAAAGAATGATATCTTCCACCTTCTGTATGTCTTCATAAAATCTAATAGATCCATTTCATATTTGGTGTCCCTGACTTTTAGCATAATATACTGTATTTGTCCAACTTCTGTATTCCCTTCCACCTTTCTCTATGTTTCCTTTTGTCCTTGTAGATTGTAAGCTCTGCTGACATCCCTCTGATGTAAACAACCAACAGGTGTCTGGGGCCCCCCATTGCTATTGAGGAACATTGTTGAGCCCCCTCCTCCCTATTCAAACACAGGTTAAGAATGAGGGCTTGCGCCCCCCTGGAATACCTTTGCACCCCCCCCCCCAGGTGGGCCCGACCCCCAGTTTGGGAACCACTGCTTTAGAGTTTGTTTTGAATCTTCAGCATAACATCCTCATGACTGCTCTATTGGGCAAAAACTGAAAACAGCCCACCAAATGACTTTGTTGCCTTTGCCTGGCAGCTGCGCTTATGTGAAAATAGAGCCCATATCCTTCATCAATTTATATTTGTTTTATGTTTAAATCACAAATAACTTTTTCATGAAAAACAAAATATGCTTCTAGCTGTACACCAAGGGACTTTGATGTTCTGAGATGATGATTGACAGTCAAAGTGTAAGAAGTCATCCAAGAGCAATTTTCTGTTGTTGAGTATATACAATGGTAAAACTCTGGAACTTCATTGACTCTCCAATAATTTGTCTTGTGAATGAAATCATACATATTTATAGAATATGAGTGTGCCCCTTAGGTAGTTGTATTCTATTTTCTTGGTGCTCAACATCTATGTGATATTTATGGCAAGCTTGTTCAACTGATTGGCAGCAAGCCATTACTATTATGTGGTATAAGTAAAACAATACAAATGTAACTACTAATGAATAGCGTTGAGCTCGGATATTCGATTTTCGAATATTTAGCTCCAATATCGCTATTTCGCCATTTCGCGAATATTCGCGAATATATCATCGGATATCCGACGCGATCGCGATTTTATTGTGATGTTTGAATCGCATTTTTATAATCGCAATCCATTGCAATGAATGGGATCGCAATTATATAATCGCAATGCGATTTTTTTTAAACGGAAATGACTTATATACTCCCAGTCGAATATCCGAGCACCATTGACTTGCATGCATTGCGCATAGTTGATCGCAATTGCGATTTTTAGATCGCAATTCATGCCGTAAGTGCGGATATTCGAGATTACGAATATGGAATAGAATATAATGGCGGATATTCGCGAAATTACGCGAATTCGAATATTGCCTAGTCGCTCATCGCTACTAATGAACCTGCGATGGGCCAGGTACGTTAACCCTGACAATAACCATATAATAATAATAATATTCTTAACAATAAGATAATAGAGTGGAGGAGAGATAAGAGAAATAGGGGAGATGGAGAAGAGAATAGTCCAGGGGGTACACCACACCCATAGTTGGCCAAAAACCTATTGTGTTTGCCTGCCAGCATACTGGTGAGCTTTTCATTCATCATAATTACATCAACTCTCCGTTTAAAGGCATGGAAGGGCAGTGACTGCTTCATTCAATTGTCAGCTTAGCTGCAATAAGGAGATGGTGTGCTAACCTACGTTGCAAGGGTCTGAGTTGGGCAATTGAAAAATGCAGAAGAGCTTGCCATGGACACTTCGGAGATCCTGGACTCAAACTATTTACATATGAGGTGAAAACTTTGTTCCAAAAAAACAAGGCAAAAGGACAGGTCCACCAAATATGCATGATCTAAAGCAGTGAGAGGAAAAGCCATGATACATGTGTGCAAGCCGGAAGGGAACAAGATACCATCTTATAGAGACTTTGTAGATGACTTCTAAGTTGGTAACATTTATGGAGCAGCGGGAGATGGTTGCCTAGAGGTCAGACCATAATTTCTCCGTTTTGCTGCCAGGTAGGACAGTGAAGAGGTTGCCCACTGTCAGGGAGTGGAGGCTTGTAGAAGCTGGGAGAGGGGGGCATCAAAACATTCAGTGTGGAAGACCTAGGCCAATTAACTGATAGATGAGTCCTGCATTTTATTTGAAATGCCTATTCGAAGCTGAGCTTGATGTAGTCAGTTATTATGAGATTATGAGCATACCAACAAATTTCTAATTATACATAAAATTCAAGTTATATAAAAGGTATACAGGTCTTATACGCACTGGAATGTTGTCACTTGGAAAATCATAGATTGTTGTTAACCATTTCTCCACTATCTTGAGACAGTAAACATGCCTTATTGGCAGAAATGGATAGGGATCCTTGCCCATTTTGTCCCTGGTCTTTTACCCCATTGGAGAGACCTCCCCTTTGTCACTATTGACAAATAGATTATTATCTATATATTTATGTGTGGGTGGGCTGTAGTGCTTCTGTGGTGCGTCGCAGTACAGGACGGAATGTGCCTCTGATTGATGTTTTTGTCTTAAAAGATACTTTAAATAAAACCTTTGTCATTATTGATAGGGAAATTAAGTTGAACTTAAAGAACCTTTGATTGAGCTAATAGACAGACTAGCAGAGAGTTCTGCTAAGGTCTGCAAGCAAGAGGCTGCTGTAAACCCTTAGCATGTTTAACTGTAGGTGGGGAAACTGACATTTTTCCCTCTGACATCAGTGTGGAACAAGATCCCCAATTTCTCTAAAGGCATGGAGTTACTACAACCCATAGGACGTTCCTTACAAGTTTTCTCTACAAAACAAAAATTTCTGAAGTTTTATTAAGATGCAAAGTTGGTTGAAGAGATTCCCCACGCAGGCATTAAACCTCTATGCCACACTCCCTTGCCACCAAGTTTAACGTTTAAATTCTATTGTGGTGTTTGGGAGTGATGGCATTTAATAATTCTCATTTACCTGTATATCATTTATTTCATGTAATGACATAATTCCAGTTCCAGTACTGGTTACAAAGGTTTGTGTAAATTAAAAGTTTATTTTCAGATATTAGAATGCAATAATTTTGCTTGGTTTGCGGATAAATCTGTTTAGCAATGCTCAGTAACAGCCTACAATATGTACATAATCTGTGCCAAAATGACAACAGATAGTCATAGACATCACCACAGCTGACTTTGTTTAAGACTGTGTTGTTTCCAGCCCGATATTGAAGACTTAATAGTGCATTCTGCTTGGCAGCTTCTATTAGGAAAGCTCTTTTAGTAGAACAACAGAAGAGATCTATGCTCATAGTAGTACTGTAGCAATCGGAGAGCAGGAAAATAACTTCCTGACACCTTTCTGTAATAAGATTATTATAAAATAATAACAAAATAAAGTCAATACAGTATTTTTAATAAATAATTTTTGAATAACATTATGTACTAGGTCATTAACCTCCTGTAGACATCCTGAATATATAAAGTTTTAAACGCTTAAATAATTGTTTAAAAAATCACAGTTATGATCAAATAAAAAAAAACAAAAAAATCGGCTCAAACTAGAATTCATTTTTTTTAAATGAAACCACGACTGACAGGCGGTCTGATACACCGACGCATGGGACAAAAAGTCGCACGCTGGCACATTTGCTGCCCGTGCTTAGGGTCGCTCGCCGCATTGGGGAGAGTGTCCCTATTGATTGAGCTGAGCCAAAATGCAGAAAACGGCATCCATGTGCATTCTGCAGCAGTATGGGCGCTGTTTTTTCTGCGTATGGGGACACCCTCCATTGATCTCTGTGTGAATTTGACTGGTGTCTTGTCGGCAATGTGCGGTGTGCAATGAAGACGAGGCCATCCCGCAGCTTGATATCTCACGCGGATGACCACTCAAATAGTGGACATTCATTTGCATGGGAAGGGTTCCTCTCTGCATCTTGACTCCGTCCACCGCCGGGGAGGAAAAAGACGCAGGGACGCAAAACCCTTACAAAGTATTTACTTCTTATGCGTTTTCATTTATTTGAACTGATTGAATACAGAAAAATCAATCCAATCCAAATCCAACATGGGGAAAGAACAACTCCATTCATAAGAAAATATTATGTTTTTTTTTAAATGGTTTTTCTTTTACATTGGAATTGGAGCGAAAAAAAAATCAATTCAATCAATGTCAGAATGAAAGATAAACTATAAGGAGCAAAAAAAAAACATGTTGAACTTCCCGCCCCTCCCCCTCCCGATGAACATCAGCGCGCACCCGCCGGCACGATCACTATCATCGGCATCTGAAGATCAGACAGTGCGGGGAAACGGAGGAGAAGAGGGCGAGAGGAAGTATTCTGGGTGCATGAAAAGCCATTCTGGGTGAGTAACAGCAACCCGAGGTAACTCGGGCTTTTAAGCAACTTTCTTCAGCCCGAGTTAACTCGGGCTAAACACCCAGAAGGTTAACGGGAAAGTCAGCTATTCGACAATGGCACAAGTCGATGACTCCTGAGAGAAGTTGACAAGTCCTGATTTTTGCAGAGGCATTAATCTGTTTGCCTTTCCAGCCAGTCAGGTGCAACACCCATATTCATCAGCCTTTAAAATGACTTAAACTGAATTTGCCAGTAATTAAATAATGCTAGTAAAGTTGGATCTTGTGCTGTGTAGAATCTGTCCCCTGGAGTCTGCAAGGAAGACAACTTTTGGATTGTGAATCGCATGTATTTATCATTATTATTAGTTTTAATTTTTATATATTTCAGAGACACAGCCATTCACATATCAATTGGATATACAGAATGTTCCAGAGAAGTAGACAGGGCTGGAGCATGCAGTATTCACTTTGTATTCCACCAGGCAAGCCAAAAGGCCAGTGTCTCAGTTACAATAGTGTCAGGATTAAACTTTAGCATGTGTCTATACACAAGCAGTACCCATTCTCTGAAAATGTTGATCAACTTATGAAGAGACATATTTTACAATCTGGCCCTAACAACTAACCCATGAGCAGCAATATCCACATGTGACGAGATATGATTCTGTGTCACAAAATATATTAATTGCAAAAAGGAATGTTAATATAAATACACAATTCATGCTATCTACCGTATATACTCAAATTTAAGCCGAGTTTTTCAGCCCAAAAAAATGGGCAGAAAGTGCTCCCCTCTGGTTATACTCGAGTCAGCTGAGGGGGGTCCACTTACCACACCTGAATCGCCATGCTGAATGTTTCAGACAGGCAGCTTCCCTCTCCGGTAGATCTTCTCTCTTGTGAGCTTCGGCCCGACAGCCAGCTGATCGAGATCAACAAACTCCACACTGCCACCTGGTGGCCAGTTACTAGTACAGGTACAACACTCCATAGACAGCCTATGATTAAAAAATAAGAATTGCCTTTCCCAACCCATCCTGTAATTATAATAATCCTGTGTTCTCTTAAATGTATTGATGATGTGGCACTAAGATTAATCCTGTTTGATTATTTCTAGGGGCAATTGTGCTTTCTCTATATTTTCTCATTTAGAAAACTCCACTATCTGACTGCATTTCCCACCCTCGGCTTATACCCGAGTCAATAAGTTTTTCAATTTTTTTTGATAAAATTAGGTACCTCGGCTTATACTCGGGTCGGCTTATACTCGAGTATATATATATAATTGTAAAATGTGTTTCTCCATAAGTTGGTCAGTGTGTTCAGAGAATGGGTAGTGCTAGTGCTAATGCAGCTTATATCTAATTCTTGGCAGTGGCTTATCGGCTTGGCTGGAGGGAAAGAAACAAATTCCAGTATCCTGGGATGCAGAGATGTTGCTCCCAGGATGATTGGGACCAACAATATTAATAATTGTTTATTACATATTAAGATGCAGGCATATTTTCCTTAATTTTTATGGTAAATAGGTGCTTCTTATAGTCAGAAAAATAAAGTATTGCATTGGTTAAACTGCTTTATTTGCATTTTTAGATAAATAAAGTGAACTATTAGGTCAGGGGAGCACAAATGGGGTCTCGATCTACCAGTAGATCTCAAAACCTTACACAGTTAGGTAATGGCCACAAGTTTTGAGAACTGTATTGTGCCATACACGTTTATGCATGCTGTTATGCAAGCTAAACAATATATATTTTAAAAATAAAGTATACTTTCCATATATATATATAAATAAATAAATAAATATATGTTTACCATTTTTTCATTGGTAGATTATTTTGACCCTCTCATTTAGAAAAGTGTTGGGAAACCCTGTATTAGATCATCGGGTCATCTGTCTTTTCTGAATGCATTGCCAGGCATTGTAAACATCATAATAATGAACACAACCTGATAGCTTACAATTTTCAGTGCAGTCAAAGACATGTCATTTATTTTTTGTTACTGTGTATGTAATATAAATTTGTTTTAAAGATTCAACGTAACCTTCTTTCCATCTTTCAATTCTTTCCTCTACAGCTGACAATAAATGAAGCAGCCGCTCAGTGCTGTATAAGAGATAATACTTTGCTACTGAGGAGGGTGGAGCTATTCTCACTGGCCCGACAGGCAGCTCGGGAGAGCTCTTATTTAGCATCTCTGAAATGCTCCCGGTAAGTAAAAACATTGGGTGGTCTTTATTTAAAAATCTACGCAGTGTATTCCTGATCACAAGAGTACTCTGTTTACCTATAACCAAAAGTTACCATTAAAAAGCTACTGTTTCTCACAGTGTGCATTAAAGGATTATATGTGGGGAGTTAATGCTAATTCAGAGAATTGGTAATCCTTATAGTAGTATTGTTGATAATAATGTGGAAAAACCTATATTTTACCGTATGAGGATCAGCAACAAATGAATGGGTGTTTAATATGTTTTTTTCTTTATGCTCCAGGAGTCTTTTGATCCATTCATTTTTATAACACATGAAGGGTGTTTCGGAAAAATATAGAATTAAGCCCCCCATACACCTTTAGATCACTCCATACATACCATTAGATCTACCAACAGCTATGTAGTGCTTGGTCCTCCCTGATACATATGGATTGGAAGGTGTAGAAAGGACCTTATATTACAGGGTTTGATAGAACAAAAGTTAATTGTACAGAAATAGTATGGTAAGATTGTAAGGCCCAGGAGCCCAACCTGCAGCCCTTTGGGTGTTATTCAGCAGCACCCGAAACCTGTTAATGCATAGGAACTCACCTGTCCACTGACCCCCCCCCCCCCAAGATGAGTCTTTGCTCTTAGGGCGGGCAGTGGCAAGGGACTTGCTCTGGCGCCCTCTGGGTCACTGATTGCCTTTCATGTATGCCATCAGCCTGTTGGAGCAGTTGGCAGACAAGTGAGGGCATATGCTCCCATTTTTTCACCAACGAACATGGGACGATTGTATAATATATATTGGGGCACATAACCTCAGAATAGGCTTTGATAATAGCTATGAGACACCTAATCTTTAGGCCCCCATACACGTGTCGGATTCGCACCGGATTCCGGCACGATCGATTCCGGGCGCGTGCACGTGAAACGATCGTGCCGGAATCGCATGCAGCCCACCTTGTCCGATCGATCAGGTCCGATCGTTCAGGGGCTCAGAATCGGATCCGATGGAGAACCAACATGTTGGTCTTTCTGATCCGATTCTGCCCGGATCAGGGGGAGTTGCCATTTGTGAGGTGGAATCGGAGGTGGAATCGCACACGGAATCGTGCCGGAATCCGCTCGGACAAGGTGGTATGCTGCGATGGATACTCTTAATTGGCCGATTGATCACACCTGCGATTCCTGCGAACATCCTTCCCCATTATCTTCCGTATAGTAAAAGTCAGTAAAATGTATTAATGTACTCTGTGTGCAGTATTATTTGGTGAGTTATTTGACCCTGTCATAATTTCTTGCATATATATTTCAACTTCAAGTCAGCAAGGTGTAGCTCCGTGTCCTGTACTAATCCAGCCATGGGCCCATCTGTCTAGAAGTCAAGAGTCACCTCATCTTTTTATTGAAAATCTGTCTTGAAATATATCTTGGCCAAGTGTTGATGTTTCAATGTATCTGTCATAGGGCTTGTCCCCACAGGTGGAATTGGCGCGGTTCCGAGCCGTGGGCGGCGGCCGCTGGCAGCCGCCTCCATTCATTTCAGTGGACTTGTCCCCTCTCGCGACCGCTTTTGATCTTTGTCAGCCTCTAGTGGCTGGTGGGACCACGTCGCCCCGTGGCCAGCTTCACCTGTGGGGACAAACCCCTTATTCACTGGTAGTTAGTGGTGCTGAACACCTTTTGGAAAGTGATTTGCAGTACTGCAATATGCCAGCATAACAGAATAATGGGTCCCATTTGGTTCATGTTTGATACTTGTACTTTATGATTCTGTGACCAAGCTTCAATAATTAACAGTTTCAAGAGCTCTGTCTGCATGTTGTGTCACCTAAAACTCACTTTTTGGCCTGAGGAAAACAAGCCGACTAATATTTAAGCACACCTTAAAGTACAGAGTGTGAATCTACAGTACTGATATTACAGCAACTAACTTTTTTATATTTTTTTGCTCTTAGGTTAACTCCTGAGGAAATGGGTGCACCACAAGCAAAACTGCTTAAACAAGAGGTAATAAACCTATGTACTGCATATCTTTTATTGTAAATACAGCTGCTGAAGTAAGTCAAAATGTTTTATTTCAGGCAGTGTCATAGGTTGAATCATTCACTTTCATTTCCACAGAAATTTGAGAAAGTCACAAATGTGACATGTGATTTGATGTAGAGGGCTTTGTCACTGTAGACAGACCTTCCATTTTTTTCTGGAAAATTTCAACAACACCAGTTTATATAACTGTACTGCCTTCTACTTAAATCCTGCCTTGGAAAATTATGTATGATTATTACTGCAGGAATGAGGTTGAGAAAAATAATTATGCTTTAAATAATATATATTCATAAAACAAATCCTAATCCTAATTTTGTTTGTTTTTTAGGTTGTGGAGGTGTCATTGCAAGGCGAATCAGAGGGGGTAAATACATCAGTACGGCATAGCTTGGAAGAAGACAGTGGCAGTCTTTCAGGGGAAAGCATGGATGGTCATTTGCAAGGTATGGACTGTTGCTGGTGCACTGCCCGATCCCGCTGTGAAGAGATAGTGTTCTTATGGGAAAATGTCAGATCAAAAAAACTGTCTGTCATGAATTTCCATACAGGTCACCCTCTTAGTCTGTCTGTCTGCACGTATAACTCTTCCAATTTATCTTATCCACAATCATTTTAGTCTCCTCGGCATGACGCACGTTTTAAAAAGTACGCCACTGGTGATCACGGCACAGCACAATATGCTCCGCCACGATATCCAACATGCCCGGAGGTCCAGTGTAGTTGTGCTGGGAAAAGGCGATGCCCCCTCCATTACATGGAGGTCTATTGCGCCGCCCTAAAATCAATTTGTGGTTAAAAATGATAAAAATAAAAATTCTTATTATTTTTCCAATAAGTCAACAGTTATTTTGTAAAATGTGTGTTTTCTTTTTGTGTCTTCACTTTTTCCTAAATTTAAAAATTCTCTATTATTTTCTATTTGTATCCTCTCATATTGTTTATTCCCTTGTTCATCTCATGTCATATTTATTATCACAAGCTATATAGAATAGTTTATCACCTCAGAGCATATGATGGTGCCACATTCAGACATATAATAATTACAGACATTTACAGTGTTTTCCCCTAGATCATTTTATATGACCTTATGCAGTATTTGAAAAATAAATATTCTTTTACTGATTGAATGCCTTAAAAACCCCTTTATCCTCGTTTCATTATCTAGGGGGAGGAAAATGTAAAATGTTAGCCATGATGACTTATTACTCAACTTATGTTGCGTCTATGTCAATGGGCTTTTGCTTTCTGCAACAAGGATTTGCATTTCTATACAAGTCTATAGGAATGCATAACCCTCTTGCAAGGGTCAATTGAACCTTGTCACGAATGTTCTCAGAAGTGTCTCAGATTGACGTCAAATGGATGGATACATGGTTTGGAAGAAAATCTAATGGTCCCTAAACATTTAGGAATGCAAGAATAGAGTAATATATATATACATATATATGTATATATATATATATATATATATATATATATATATATATATATATATATTATTACTATTATTCATTTTGAATTATTTTCAGCTGTTACAGTAAGAATACCCTCATCTCCTGGAGCTCCTCCTACAGACCTATCTATTGCTCTCCCACACCCATCTCCATGGAGTAGACAGCTACTGCAACAGACGCTAATGGATGAAGGGTTACGATTGGCCAGACTGGTGTCTCGTGACAGGTTGGGCCGCATTAGTCTGTGTGTGCCTGGAACACCTCATATCTCAGGTGAGACACATTTAATCCAAACCAGTGAGATATATACACATGGAAGAAAAAAGTAACCAGAGTTTTTAGAGGCTTCTTTTGTTTGCAGTATATCATTAGATGAACAAAGTAATCTTCCCCTTTAGGAGTTTAGGCTAAAATCCATTCCGAGGTGGACCTCATCCTCCAGCAACATCATTAGTCCCATTAGAATTGTTATATTATATTATCTTAACAATGCTCAAAAGGTAGTATATGCCATATTTATAGCAACCCATTGAAATCTTTAGTATTACAATGCAGCTTAAATGTTTATGTTCTTGATACCTTCACCCCGGGGAAATCCCCATCGGTAGTTGACTGATTTAATGTATAGTATGATAACAAAGTGGATAATAGTTATTGTATCCCTGCTAAATATTGTTCACACAGCCTCCTACATTTATATTTCAGTATTTATACTCATTAAGATTGTAATAATTGACTGTTTCTTTCCTGATACACCAGGTAGTAGGTAAAGGTCTTTAACTGTAGCACATATAGATCAGAAGAGAAAGACAGCTTAAAAAATCTAATGTCCTACCCTTTCAACCCATCTAATAAAACCCTGTTCTCTTCACTTTCTGAAAGGTAATCACCAATTGGTGCTTTCCATGAATCATTGATTTTGCAATTTAACTGGTTTACAACTGCAAATGACTGTCAATGAAAAGACATGTCACCTGTAAAGACCTATTATTTATTTATTTATTTATTTATTTATTGTGTGTTTCATGCAGAATGTGAGGACGGTGGATCCGAAAGTTGTTCAAGTCTGCCAGTTTCTCCCCAGATTACAGACCTCCGAACTGGGAGCATCAAAGAGCAAGATTAAGATATGCTAACCAGCCAAAGGCATACCGGTCTAAAGTCTATTGAAGGCTAAAGATTCTCATCATTCCCTAACCCAAAGCCATTTAGGACACTGAGCCATCACATAATAAAGTAACCACTAACTACAGTACAACTATGATTTAGTATATCCGAATTATACAGCACTTATGGCTTTGTCATTGGACTTTATGCAGAGAATCTAGTAGTTATTTGGTTTTCATAAAGTGCATATTGTTATGGGCTTAATCATATTGCATATAAGATTGAGAAAGAAACTGTAATATTCATATAAAGTAATAGATGTTAGTGATAACAGAGAAATGATTTTTATTTTCAGTTAGAGATAGCACAACAGACCGCATTGTACAAGAAGATAAGCTAGAGATACGTAGAGGTAGGTATTCTGATTACTACATACAGTATAATGGTGATACAATACTGTCTTATGAGCATCTTAAAGTAGCTTGTGTATCACTGGGCATGTATGTCTTTACTTGCTGGTGTCCTAATGATCAGACAGATAAAATTCAGTCCTATTTTTGATCAATGATCCTGCACACTTTCTTTTGACCATTGTACACATCTGATGCACCCAATGAGTGGAAAAATGATAATGCCTTCTACATTTACTAACAGTGTAAACTTTAAAGGACGAGTCTATCATTGTGAATGTATCTGTAGTGAACTAAATAATGCATTGTAGGGCTATATGATTCAGGCCTTCTCCTACCAAAGTACCTATCTTTTGTAGCTGCCATAAATTGTACTCTTTTCGTCTACATACTATTAATGTAAAATTAAATGTAACAAACACATAAAGGGCGAATTCACCTGAAATGAAACTGCACCACTGTGTGTAGCAGTGGCACACATGTGGACAGTTGGTCCCCCATGTTATGCCTATGGACATAGGGGCAGAAATCCGGTAGTTCCCAACCATATGTATTAACCCATAGGAAGAAATAATATGGCTTGTTTCTGGCCATCTGATAAAAACTGAACTGCATTGCAGTTTGCATCATTTGACATTGTGGGGGCAGTCAAGGAGTGGTAGTGAATCCCATGCTATGCTTATGGAAACCACCCAGTAAACACATCATGTTGGGTCCCCAAGGACCTTGTGGTTCATTAGTAGTGTTGAGCTCGAATATTCGATTTTCGAATATTTAGCTCGAATATCGCTATTTTGCGAATATTTGCGAATATGTCATCGTATATGCGAAGCGATCGTGATTTTTCGTGATTTTATTGCGATTATATAATCGCAACTTTATAATCGCGATCCAATGCAATGCGATTTTTTAAAACGGAAATTACGGATATTCTCCCAGTTGAATATCCGAGCTCCATTGACTTGCATGCATTGCAAGTTGAGTTGTAGCATCAAGGTAATGCTATGTTCCCACTTAGGCGATTAATCGCCTGCAGAATCGCTACCATTATAAAAGAAAAAAAAAAGATTGCCTCCATAGAGAATGAATGGCCGCTTTTTGTGATCGCCTGCATGCGCGATCGCAAATCGCCTCCATTCATGTCTATGTGAAAGCGGGGAGCCGCGATTTGATCATGGCCCCAATCACTATTGCGCGCGATCCTATCAATGGGGGCAAGCCCATTGAATGTAGTGTAGGCGATTGAAAATTGCAAGCGCAGTCGATTAATCGTCTAAGTGGGAACATAGCCTAAGAAGGGGAAATGGTTAGGAATGTACTCTTCTAGAGTACTCAAATTTTCAGGTACATTTCAAGTGCATAAAAATACTTTACAGATAGAAAAGTATACTTTTATTGCAAGTAAGTATTTGTAATACTTGTTCTGTACTTTTACTTGCAATTGTTTACATTGGGTGACTCTCTAAGAAATTATTTTCAAGGCTTTATTAGCCATCCACACATGTGCAGCACTATAATCCTTTGTAATATGTATTTTCAACTCTGCCTTTGTAGAGAAAAGTCCAACTTCTTTATTAACACAATGGACATACACAACACACAAATGTGGTCTTCCTTGTCCCTGGCAGGTCTCACCCCCTCAGTTTGGGGTTTTTTCATATAGATTGAAAAAAAAAATGCTTCATGCCTTATTGGTTCTGACATATAGCTATTTATATCAAATCAAAATCATGAACATTACTATAGAGCCCCTAATCTCCGGCAAACACTTTAGATTCATAAACTTAGTAAACATGTTATCTACATGAACACGTCCCCTTATCTCCAGGGCATATAATGTAAACTTCCTATGCAGAGATTGATAACTTGACCCAATCCCCTTACTCTTAATCCACATCTGATGTGAAGCTCAGTCAAACACAATGTGCGTCACTCTAAACCAACACAAACCATGTAACTTGTGGGTACCCCTACGTGCTTGCAGGGCTCTATACCATGTAATGAGATTGGCAGATATTTCATCACTGAAATCTGAAAGGTATTTTGGTAGCTAATTCAGCCTACAAGCAACACATTTGGGTAGACTGATTTTTAAAAATAACTAATGGCCATCTCCACTAGTTGTTAGTAGTGATGGCTGAACTGCCCGCAAGGTGGACAGTTCGGCCACGAACAAGCATGTTCGCCCTCCTTCTCGCCGGCGGACAGTACGGGTGTTCGACCCGCCCTGTTCGCCGGCAAGAAGGAGCCCTCTATTCTTCCTCCGGTGGGATCATTAGCAGCGAGATCCCGCCGCAGGAAGAATATTTCACTGAAGACCGGGTAGAGAACCCGGTCTTTCAGTGAAATACCGACTTGTAAACACGAATGTGACGTCAGTGACTTCACATCCGGTTAACACAACCAGGAACTATGCGGGGAATTTGAATCTGTCCGCGAACAGGCAGACGGCGGACTTTTTTAAAAGTCCGCTCCGCCCGTTCGCGGACGGACACGGCTGAAGTTTGGCCATCACTAGTTGTTAGCCATCAGTGCTGATATCATCATATCACATAATGTAAAATAATTATGTGCACTGAATCATTTCCAACTCCTTATACTTAGTACTCCCTTTGTATTCCTTTATAGTCCGTTTGGCCTTTTTTGGAAAGCAATAAAATAGCGAATGTTCTGACTGCAATAATCCATTGTACATTCAGAAGTTACCTGAACACTTCTGACATAGCTCTGTGGCCTTGTTGGACTCTAGGTTGGCAGAATGGACACCAGCACGAACAGAAATTGTAATACATTGTGAAAGGAGTAACAAGCTTATACTATACTCCTTGGAAATCATATAATAGGCTTTTGTTCTACTTCAATTCAAATAATTGTGAAGAAATTGCTCAGTGATTAACATAGTTACTACACATTCCAGCAGGAACGTTTCAGTTCAGTGTGTATAATAGATTGTTAATTATTGTCAATATCTATATAATGTTCCTCAGCTGCCTTTATTATTTATTGTTTTGTGTTACAACGCCGTAACTTATATAGACCTGCAATCAGTTCAATGGTCAATATTCTAGTCTTACATTTACTTCTTTGTGATGATAATACAAAATGTAAAAATATGTGTATTTTTGTCTGTTAGTGATACAGTTAAAGTTACCGTATCTGTGAAATGTCAACTTGCCTTTTGTAAAATGTCAAAATAGCTGTAGTGATTCACTGCATGCCGCAGTATTTCTGTGAACGTCTGTCACTGAGTCAGTAATTGTTCTATCCTGCACTTTGTACCTGGTCTACACCTTAAAGGGTCCTTTACTCAGACATTTTCCATTTAGGGTGGCAGTCACTAAAATCAGCTCTCTTGGGGTCTCTGAATTTGGGAATTAGAATAGGCCTGTTCACCTACAGAAGGTGAGAATTTCTATAGAATGTTTTTGGTAGTTAGACATCAACTATTTTTGACACTAAACCGACATGGCTATTATCACCCTTAAAGGCGAATGATTTACTAATTCAAAAGTTGTCTATGGATAGATTGAGCTTTTAAGTCTTGGATGATTGTTGTATGTTTGTCACTAATTTCAGTAGGCAAATTATCCTACAATTTAAGGATTTTGGTAAATGTTATGTGGCATGAATGGTAAACATGTAGTCATGATGTAAATTACTAGTGCCTTGTGTTATCTAAATACTGACATATCCTGCTCATTCTTTATCACACAAGTGATTTATAAGATTCCACCCCCAAAAACCATGGTCTACAGTTGGGGACGAGATCATGCAAGCAGATAAATATTTAAATAAGAGAGGGGCCCATCATTTCACTTTTCTGGCTGTTCTATAACATAGCTGACCCGATTTTTTATTCTGGGGCCACTGTCTACAGCAAGGGTGGGCCAACTTTATGACTTGTGGGCCACAATGGGTTTTTAAATTTGACAATAGGGCCGGACAAAGAGCCTATAAGGGCAGCCTGGTCCCAAGTCCTCTCAGCTTGACCCAAAAAAGTAATTAATCATATTTCCAGGGAGGTTAAATAAATAAATAAATATAAATTAAATAATAATTAATAAATAAATAAATATTTAAAGAAAGAAATAAATATATAAAAAATGGGCTTTGGATAGTCAACTTTAAACATTCTATTGCAGACATGGGCAAACTACCGCCTTTACAACAAGACTATAACAATCAACCTTTAAGTATTATCTCCACTTATTGCAGGGAGACATTGCATCTTGACACCAAGGTGATAAAGGGCTAGAGCAAAAGAGCAAATGGGCCAAATATAGCCCGCGGCTGTAGTTTGCCAATGTCTGGTCTACATTAGAGAACTCACAGTTTGTTAAACTAATTTTGATAACAGGTACACCTTAAATCCCACCTTGAGCCAGCCAAACTCTACCTTTTTTGTGCCTAAAAAACCATATCACATATAAATGAGAGCAGTTTGCGGTGTGGTGAAATTAGCAATAAAGGACTTTGGTAAGGCAGAATCGTTAATTCCCAATATTCAATAGAATACTGAACTAAAAAAAATACACAAATTAATTTCCAGGCAAAAAGATACATACACATACTTGAAATAAATGTATGCTGTCTAAGATTAAAAACATTTGTATTCCTATCCATCAAGTTTTCAGTGCCCAGTCATCCTGGTAACCTTCTCTACTGCTGTTAAGCAACACAACTTGGTCAGCTACCTGCCCCTGCCTATTAACTAGACAGGATCAGGTCTTAAAAGCAGGATACCTGATTGGTCCCACCAACGTTGCTGTGCAGAAGATTACAATTGGCTGAAAAGTTTATGTAATAATTGAATGTATAACTGTATTTTATTATCTACCTAGTCTTGTCCTAAATATAGAAAATACCAACATAATAAAATGTCAAATCGTTCATTGTCCACCAAGGAAAATTATGTTCAAGTATAATGTAATTCGCTAGAAAGATTAATACTGACTGAGACAATCTTTTAATCTCGCCTTACCACATAGCCATTCATAACTGCCTCAAGTTCAAATATGTAGATCCTACACAAAGCAATAAGAAATTCCCCAGCAGTCACTGCTTCATGTTAAAAATCCCAGGCTTGGACATGAGCCTCCTTACCAACAACCTTATGTGTACCCTCAGCTACAAAGACCTGAACATATAGTGTAAGTATTTACTGCCATATATGTCATACAGAGAAACCATTACATTGTCTAAATGTATAGTTCTATAGCAGGAATATAAATGTGAATGTCTTGTGTGTTATGTATTAGTAGTACTCTAGTAGTATATCAGTCCATGGAAAAATTAGATATAGCCATAAGTGTCCTGTTGTAAGTTACAATATCTTGTAATACCGTGTTGTACAGTTGATCAATATTAGAAATACCATCAGATTCTATACTGCTGGGTTATGTACCATTTGAAATGACATAGACCCATGTAGTATTAAAAGGATCATATCACATATTAAACTAGTTTTATTGGCATAATATTCTATGTGCACGTCCACAATGTTCTATGGCACATGTAGATGTATTGAGCTTTCCAGGGGTACAAGTAATGTTACTTTACTACCTGTTATAACAATGCTTTTAAAATGAGTTAGCATGGTTAAATTATTCACATACAGCATGGTACAGATTCTATTGCACAACAAAATTTGCTGTCAAATCCTAGGCAAGAAATTACAAACATGGTTGTCAAATTACATACATGGTTAGCCAAACTGGGTTATGGCCAGCCAATTAATTACAGAAACTAACTAGGACAGTCACTAGAATAATAACGTATATAAAGGTTATCTGTAAACACACAAAGACCTATAACCTAACCTGTCTCGTCTGTTGAGTTGCCTTTTTTTTGATCCAACTTTGCTGAAGAATCCTACATATCCCACACAATCCCCATAATGTCACCTATTGTACTCAGAGGTTAAATCTGCATACCGAATACATCACTAATGTGTCCAATGGTAACATAAGAACCAGCAGTTCATGGAGTGCAGATGGGGACCAGATATCTGGTATTCCCGAAAGTGTGTCAGATATTTAAATAGATGTTCTGATTAATTTGGGCAGAAATCACTCTAAGATTAGCAAGGGTTCGGATTCCCATTCTGTTAGAGCTAGTCTGGGTTAACATAGAACCCATCTGAAGAGTAAACAGAGATTTCAGTGTAGCTCTAGCCTTAAAGTGATCATATACTATTAGTTTTCATCAAATTAGAAGTCAGAAATGTAATGAAAACATTAAAAAAACATTAAAAACTAAATCTAGGCATACACAGCTTGATTTTTTTGATTTTCGTTGTGCGATTGATTCTGCATGACTCGATTTCAGCCATCAATTGATCCGACTCGAAGAAGCCTCAATCGCACAGGGAACCAACATATTGGTAAATCCCTGTTTGATTGTCAATGATTGCCATTACTTTGGATTGGACTTGTGGTGAGGTCATCATGCTGCGCCTAAGGGTTCATCGATTGAACGTGTATCCACCCTTGTATGGCCAGCCTAAGGGCTTGTTTCCACTTGTGCGGAAGCCGGCGGCACGGTTGCCACCGCTAAGAACCGCTGCCGCTAAGAACCGCATCTCATGCGGTTTTTAGCGGCGGCTGCGGAAGAGTTCAGACTGCGCTCAAAAACGCGGTGAACCGAGTTTTTGAGTGGTGGACCGTGCCTCAGCCGCCTCCTGACGAGCCCATTGAACAGAATGGGCATGGATTTACCGCCGGTTTCCGCACAAGTGGAAACAAGCCCTAAGGTATTCTAAACCAATTTGAGCAATAGATGAACAATGATCTATAATGCCATACTTTGTTAGATTTACATTTAATTAAAAGTGCTCCCTAGCAACCAGTAGCCAATGGAATTACTCTTTCTTATTGCTTCACAACTGGCCATGCTAGCCTAGGGATGCTTCTATATCAGGGAAATATAGATTGATGATGCTTGTGTACCGCCTTTAAACTGAGAATAAATACTGCAAGAAGCATAGAAATATATTGCCAAGCAATCTACTGATCTAGTAACAGGAAATCTCATTTGATGGTTTTGTACTTGTTAGATAATTGTTGTACTGTATACTGCATCCCCTCTAGACCAGCTCTCTGTACAATCCAGTAAGGCAGAAGGTTTGGTGTTTAAGATACCATTTATTGGTTAACTGAAGTCCCGGAACAAACAAGCTTGCTGCATGTCTCAGATCCTTTCTTTAGCCTTGAAGAAGAGACCTGAGACATCCCAAAAGCTTGCTTATATAAGGACAGTTTTCCAACAAAGAGTATCACTCAAATTCCAAACTTATTGTAATAATCAGCAGCCAACAGTACATTACTACTACTGCAATCCAAAGGAAATAAAGATAATATATATATATAATAAAATGAGTAGATGTGGTCAGACTTCTATATCAGTTGCACATGTTTCTACTTGGCATTCTGTCAGTCCCAGCTTCCTCTGTTATATGTACGTCCTAGATGACAATAGACACCTATCAGTATTATGTGATACAGTGTGATTCCAATGTTAACTGATGGCCTGTGTTTTGTTTGTGTTCTGCATAGAAATTCTAGTGGTAGTCTTTTATTTTACATTAGAATATTTATTTTGTTATTTGAAACAATAAACTTTATTTTACATCTTATAAGTTGTCTGCATGTTTATTACCGATGACTTTGCCCTGAATGAATGCCCTATTTTTGCTTCATTTAACCTCCCTAGCGCACTGCTGAGGTCAAGATTTCTGTACCAAAAGTGCACCATAGACTTCAAAGGTAAATTATTCTTTATGTTGTAGGTCTGTAACTTCCCAAAATATGTCCGTAAAAGGGTCTAATGGACATCCTGACTATAATAATGTTTGAAACAAACAATTATGTAAAATAATAAAAAAAATTAAATTAAATTAATGAGAAAACACAAAAATCAGGGCACAAAGCTTTGCTGCTATGTACTAAATATCGCCAAAATAAAAAGTCTCTGGAGAGAGAGGGTTACTGCAAATGGGCACATCTGGGACACCAGTGACATTATTTGGGCGATGTTTATTATAAGGTACACATTGAAAGCAGTATTCTTCATAGAAAACTGCTTTAGTGCAATTTACTGTTCAAATTTTCCGCCGCCCCCCCCCCGATGTGACGTCATCACGTCACTCGGAGAGGGGGGAGAAAAGACTGCCTGTGACATCGGGGACACCGGGACAAACCGTAAGTATGCAATGTGTACTGGACGGCACCATCTCGTCCAGTGCTATAGTAGCATTAGCAGCGCTGGATGAGATGCTGCCGTCCTGACCGCTAGGGCGGTTAAAACATTTATGACATAGTCAATATGAAGAAAGCACTGTGAATAGTATATCTGGCAGTGTTATATAAAATGATTTAACAAGTAGGAGGCGGGTTGAGTCAGTTTTTTTTCTCTCAATGCTACTAGATAAGCTCTGTGCTTTTGATTAGGCTGCTGCTCCTACCTTTTACAGCTTTTCACATGGAGTCCCACTTTCTCTTCTGGAAATGACATTGGTTTATTATTTGGAGACTGGATGGCACAACAGTACCGTACTCGGACATCTGGTGCAGTAGGTGTGAGACTCTTAAGGTTAGACATTGATCGAGTGGGGACCGACAGATGAGCTGTGGCGAGCAGCATGACGACGTCATCACACTGCTTTCCATCATTTACAGCACCCTTTGTGTGCTGACCACTAGTTTGAATGGGGACACAAGTCTGGCATCGGCCAGAGATTTAGGGACATTTCCGTTTTCTGGCCGACCAAGCTTTGCTATTCAAAGCTATTCATATGACAGAAATATGATTTCATTATTTGTCATATGAATAGCAGTTCCAGTTCTTCTACACTATATTAACGCAGTTACAAAGATATCAGTGGCCAGAAGGGCCCTTAGTAGGTGTATGGGGCCAGGGCAAAGATCACAGAGTAAATTTGGGCCAGAATGATGGGTGGGTGTTTAAGTTGCATGTAGGGGTGCAGCTCTCAAAATGAAAGGGGAGTGTGGCCTCCCTGTAACAGACAAATAGGAACAAGGGCATGATATGCACAACCTAGTGCAACAAAGAAAAGTACTGTTAATTATAAAATAAAACAATGGGATGCGTTTTGAGCAGCAGCTCTTTGTTAACCGTTCTCTGGCCTACCGAGCTTTGAGGTGTCAGGGATCGGCCGCTGCTCGTTGCATGTATGGGGACCCTTAAGCTGACCATACACCTTTAGATCTCTCTGTCAGATATCCTTTAGATCTAGAACAACTATGTAGTGCCGGGTCCTCTGCGATTGAACACAGGTAAGCTGGGCATACACGTCACAATTTTCCTGCAATCCTTTTAATCCGATCGCCCATCCGATTCCGGAATCAATTTTAATTCGCGAAAACGATCGCAAACTGCAACATACCATGCATTCAATTTCTGGGCGATTCTATCCTGAAAGTCTCAATATGTCTTGCACGCACACATTTATGGGTTGGGAGTGGTGTTAGCTGAAAAACTGGCCAGTGACCAACAGCACACAAACAAAGGTCATTTCCACAAGATTCATAGATGGATCACTTAAAACGATCGCATGAGACAACTAACAGCACTCGATTCCTTTGCTTTTTATTAAAATTATCAATCAGAACGGATCCGTGAACAATAGTTTTTCTGTCCGATTTTTGACAAAATCGATCACTCGGACACTTTTGGCATGCTTCAATTTTTATTCAATCCGATCGCGTGATCGATTTTGATAAACGATCGCGCTAAAATTGAGCTAAAAATCGTGATGTGTATGCCCAGCTGTAGGCTTGATGGTTTAGAAAGTCCCTCATATTTCATGGTTTTGATAAAACAAAAGGAGATCTAAAGGAAATCTGACAGAGAAATCCAAAGGTGTATGGGGATAGTCAAATACCACCACTAATTACCATTAAAATTAAGCTTTTTAGAAATAAATTCAGGCACCAAACAATCGCCCAAACAAGCGATCGGCATGTACATTCGCAGAGATCGTGTATTTAGAAGATAATACTCAAGACGTGCATGAGAAAGGAGTTATTGGGAATTGCAGAAAGCAAAATAGCAATAGAAATTATGCAGCTTCCCCCAACAGGATAAGGAGACACTGAACACTATTTAAACAACATTTATAAAGCCGGGAATAGACGGTACAATCTACCGTCTATTCCTTTTGCGATTGTTTGCACTAGGAGCGGCATGATGACGTCATCATGCCCGCCCGCTAGTGCCGAGAATCGGCCAGCACTTTTCATCTGCAGCTCATTAGTTGCTAATGGAATCAGACAGCTGATTTCAGCCAAATCCTCGTCAGTTGCAGCCTCCAATTCCTGCATGACCCGATCCTTAACCTCCCTAGCGCACTGCTGAGGTCCAGATTTCTGTACCAGAAGCGCACCATA
>CM070033.1:42136959-42160239 GCA_036250615.1 Ptychadena robeensis | reverse complement strand
GGACATTGTATAACACTAACTGTTTGGGACCATCTGCATATCGGAACAATCAGTAATGTTATGATTTTAATGTAAAGGGTTCAATCCTTCCATTGAGGAACCCCGCGGACTGTAAAACTTTTATGGTGGAAGTGTTCGCTACCACAATCTTCTATGTATCTATGTCGTTATAATAAAAGTATGCACGTTATCTCTTGACTGGAACTTTTTGTATACCAGATACTCACCTGAAAAATCCATAGGGGTTGGCCACCCCTTGGCTTTAGCTGCTCTAGTTGGTCTTTACTGAAATTTTTTTCAGTTGCATCCCACAGCAAAAGTCATGGTCCACAGAGAGCTTCCAAAGCATGAGAGGGATCTCATTGTTAAAAGATATCAGTCAGGAAAAAGGTACAAAACAATTTTTAAGACATTAGATATACCATGGAACACAGTGAAGACAGTCATCATCAGGTAGAGAAAATATGGCACAAACAGTGACATTACCAAGAACTGGATATCCCTCCTAAAGCAGCTTCAGGTTGCAAGAGGAGTTGCAATATTTTGTTGGGTGGTGGACAGGCTGTCATCAAACACCCTGATTAACCCTATTCATAATTTATGGACAGCTTACAGGACAGGAAGGCTTCTATTTATGAGTATTTGGTAATGGTGATGTCAAAGTCCCCTGTGAACCCAGCCCAACAGCAAATGAAGTTCATATATGACGACTGTTGGAAAATACACTTGATACAATTTCTGCTGGAATAATGGTTGTAGATTGATGGAAGCTAGAGGGAATATGACAAATCTATTGTGTATAAAGCCCCCCATACACCTTAAAGCCCCCCATACACCACATACAATTACCATGCAACTTCTGTACAACCAACTTTTCTTCTACCAAAACCATGTAATAGGAGGACCTTTCTACACCTTCCAATCACTATGTATTCTATCAGGGAGGTCACTATACTACATAGTTGTTGGTAGGTCTCATGAAAGTTGTATGGAGGAATCTGAAGGTGTATGGGGGGCTTAAGATCAATCCATAAAATCTTCATTAGATCTACCAACAACTATGTAGTATAGTGTCCTCCCTGATAGAATACATAGTGATTGGAAGGATAAGAAAGACCCTCATATTACATGGTTTTGGTAGAACAAAATGTGATTGTACAGAAATTGTATGAAAAGATTGTAAGGTGTATGGGGGCCTTCAGGGATAAGAAATTCAAGTAGGGTTCTAGAAATTCCCTCATAATTCAATTGCTGGTAATTTACGTAAGAGTTCTTAAAATTCCCTGGTAATCCTAGCACACATGATGAATTACGGGTAGTATAACATAAGCCACTGAAATCGTATTCTTACTTCTTAATCAGTGATGTAAAGCCAGCAGATATTTGATCCAAACATTCTTGTGGTAATACTCTTTGCCCCGGCTCATTGAATTCCCTGATCATACGAATAAGCTCTTCATATACACCGAAAATAAACTCCAACCTAAAAAAAGAAACAATTCATGGAAGCAATTGTTTGAAATAGAGTCATTGGGTTTTCTTTTTTTATATAGATAGGATTTTTTGGGCAAAATTCTTACGAGCCTGTTTACACCACTTGATGTGTTGCGTTGGATGCAACAAGGTTGCTGAGAAGATGAAGTGGGATGTCGTACAGAATAATCAGCACCGTATGCATTACTAAAGCACAAAGCTGTATACAGGCCCCTAAAGATAACTGTACAATAGAATGTTAGTGTACTTAAAGAAAGAGATTTTAAAAGAAATAAGAATGTTCTACTGTTACCCTGAGTTTGTTTCATATTAATCAGCTTACCCCAATGGGGACACAGACACAGAGTGGGAAAGTAATACAATTCTGTTACCCCATTATGTCAATCTCATTTTGATAGTAAGCTTAAATCTCCCCAACAAATAGCAGTGAAAACCAAATTGACGTTATAATATTTGCCTTTAACTTAAATCAATAGTTACATTTTGGCTGGTGTTTTAAAGCGAATGAAAATATCATTGCAAAATAATTATAACTGACAAATGGTACAAACGAACAAAAAAGCTGACTAATTTCAGTAGAAAATGCCCTCAAATGTATTGCATCTAAAACTTTGGATGGTAAAAATGGTAAACTGATATGTTATAAACTTCAATGCATAAACTGTTTAAAGCCCCCCATACACCTTTTGATCACTCCATACAATTTCCATTAGAGCTACCAACAACTATGTAGTGCCGGGTCCTCCCTGATAGAATACATAGTGATTAGAAGGATAGGAAAGGTCCTCATATTACACGGTTTTGGTAGAACAAAAGTTGATTGTACAGAAATTGTACGGTTAGATTGTAAGGTGTATGGGGTTATTGAGGCTAATTAATTTGCTGCTAAATAATAAAAGAACTGTAAGGTGATAGGTCAGACCTAGCGGGCGTGATGACGTCATCACTCACAGCCACTAGTACAGAAAATCGGCTGGGCACCCTTTGTTGTTGTCCCCATCCAAACTAATGGGATCGGATCTGAATTTACCGTCATGTCGGATCACTGTGCGATTCTTGGTCAATATGAGCAGGGGGCACACCCGATTCCCTGCTGACCTGACCGCCGATCCATTGCAGGAACACGCACGGCGGCCGATCGACTGTCGAATCGGGCAGGAATGAGCTCATCTATGCCAAGCTTAAGTGACTTCGACCAGTGGAATTCTCACCTCTCCTGCAGGGGCAGCAGATTCTCATCAAATGGGGCCCCATTCCCAGCCATCTGCTGACGCCTCTTCCAGATGTTGATTATTTTCAGTGCTTGATCCTGAATGTTGCTCAGAAGCTTTAATGATTCATCAGTTAACATCACCCAATTCTGTAAAACAAAGTAGATGTGTGTCATGTCATCATTTCTTGCATTTTGCTAATGGAGAGGTCAATATATTATATCACCTGACAAGCAACCGTGATAGGATCTTGGAGGGGTCTGTAGCTGCTACTTCACACTTCCCAAATTTTTGGGTGAGCAATGGGGCAGTTCTCCATCAATACATATGTGACAGGTGGCAGAAAGCTCTTGAAGTTTGACAATTTGGAAGATCCCGGTGCAACAAGCCATAAGCCCCAATTTCTTCTTATTTATAAAAAATGTTTGTTTAAATTAGTGAGATCCCTCAAGTGTTGAACTAGATGTTATCTAAGGTCTGTGCAGTACTCCCCTGATGATCACTTGTGATTGCTGCATTTTCCTATGGGGAAGGAATAATTGGGATGCCTTATGCTCACCCCCTGCCTTATAAGAATTAGTACCTGAAACAATGATGAAAGATACCCATAGAATTGTGTCGGATTAGATTTTGCCCAATTTTGCATTTGCCCAAGGTACGCTTTTAAATAAAAGGTCCTTGAGACCAGGGCCGGGCCGACACAGAGGCTGAAGAGGCTCCAGCCTCTGGGGGCTGGTCAGGTCTGGGCGCTGCTCAGGGGGTTAAACCTCTAATGGCTCCATCTCGTCCTGCACTTTCTTCTCAGTATTGCAGTTGACGAGATGGAGCCGTCCAGCTAAGCTCAGATCAGCTCTAAGCTGGCTGATGTCACCCCTCTCCCGGTCCAATTTGCATATGAATGCCTGGGAGAGGTCTGGGAGAGGGGCGCACTTGGGCAGCTCAGCCTCTGTTTTTGGTGGACCTTGTCCCGGCCCTGCTTGAGACCATTAAACAAGGTCGTACATTATCAATTTGATAAGTTAATTAATTAGCACTGATCTGATTGGTTGTAATAAACCAATAAATAATCCTGACCAGTGAATCAGAGAAATCAAATTGATTATGCCCTTACCCATGAGTTCAGTTGCAGTTCAGTTCCTAAGAGGAGTTGCCATTCCTGGATATACCATGGAACCTACAAATAACATTTTGAGAACTATCCTTAGGTTCATTTAACCCTCTGAGCGTTTGCCACGTGGCACGGCTTTTTCATAACCGTGCCACGGGCAATCGCGGCAGAGCACAATATGTTCCGCGGTGATTTCCTGCTCAGCTGGAGGTCATTAACATAAGCCCGGCATCACTGGAGACGCCGGACTTATGCTGAAGAAAAGCGACGCCCCTCCAGTTTGACGGAGGTCTATGGCGCCGCCTATCCCCGCCCCCTTCGGGGGCTGACCCGGAAGCATCGGCATACATGCCGGTGCTCCCGACCGCCGTAGGAAGACGGCGATACCTAGAGCACGGCTCTAGTTAACTGGGGCTGAGTTTCATGATGCATGAAACTCAGCCCGAGTTAACTCGGGCCAGACGCTCAGAAGGTTAAATAGCAAATTAGCAGAAATTGTTTTGTGAGACAAGATTCCGGATAACCAGCTGATAAGCTCAAAAGCAATGGTGTCCCTTGTAATATTTTGTCTTAAAGATGGTTTAATATATGAAGAACTGCGATATAAGATGATATTACCTTCTGAAGAGCTGACAGATCCTGAACTTGTCCATGGAATGTAAGATTTTCAAGTCCACTTTTCAAGCTTTGTTGTGCCAGTGCAGTCTGCTTAATTTTATGTTGTAACTTGTTACTACGATAATGGAACTTCATTTCTTCCTGTTTAGTTTGAAAACTCAGAGCTAATCGTGGATACTGAAAAAAGAAAAAAAGAATTGTTTTGTATGGATTACACCACAGTTTACCATTCACTCATTAATTCACAACGTCAATGTTAACAGATTTGCTGAGATGAATGAATATTTATTTCATAACAGGGATACTTGACATACTTAGCTTTGATGAAAAAATCTTCCTTTGGGTTCTTTGCAAATTGGCTATGTGTCTAAAAGCCTAGACTCTTAGTCATGTGATGTTATGTAAGTATTTTAGCCCTGAAGTTGTAAAATGCAATCATCATATTTGCCTCCTTGAATCATAGTTGCCTCCATGAAATTCAAGTAGAACCGTGGGAGGACAAAATTACATTGACAATCTAGTTTATCAGCTTTTATTCATAAAATTAAAACCATTATTTCAAAATATTTGACTATTCAGCTGTGAACCCTGTCTGCAACATCACAAAGTTCAGTGCAAGTATGGATATATATCTCCCCCATAGATACACTGCCTGGCAAAACAAAAGGTCACTACCAAAAAAAAAGGTCACACACTCAAATATTTAGTTAGACCGCTTTGGGCTTTAATTACGGCACAAAGTCGCTGTGGCATTGTTTCAATAAGCTTCTGCAATGTCACAAGATTTATTTCCATCCAGTATTTCATTCATTTTTCACCAAGATCTTTGATGATGGTAGAGTCTGTCCTTGTCCAGCACATCCCAAAGATTCTCAATGGGGTTAAGGTCTGGACTCTTGGTGGCGAATCAATGTGAAAATGATGTCATGCTCCCTGAACCACTCTTTCACAATTTAAGCCCGGTGAATCCTGGCATTGTCATCTTGGAATATGCCTCTATCAGGGTAAAAAAATTCATTGTCGGAATAACCTGGTCATAGCACTGCTCCCACAGGCTTGTACAGTAGGCACTAAGCATGATGGTGCATCATTTCATCTGCCTCTCTTCTTACCCTGATGTGTCCATCACTAGAGATGGTCGAATTTTTTTTCATTTTGACGATTTGGAGTTAATTGCAAAGCCCCTAAACATGGTATCATCACCAAACTTGCTGGAGATGTAGAGAAGTTGGGGGGTATACTACAAAAAAACAGTATGTCTCTAACACAAATTGTTTTTGCACAATTTAAGTTCAAAGTCAAGTCAAAATTTCGAAAATCGGAAACAAAACTTTTTTTTTTCAAATGTTTCCACAACCCTTATCTACATCTCCAGCAATTTTGGTGATGATACAATTTTAAGAGGCTTTGCCATCAGCTCACAAAGTCAGCAAGTCGAAAAATTCGACCATCTCTACCCATCACTCTGGAACAGAGTAAATCTGGACTCATCAGACCACATGACATTCTTCCATTGCTCCAGAGTCCAATCTTTATTCATCCTAGGAAATGGAAGCCTTTTTTCCGGTTTGCCTGATTAGTGGTTTTCTTATGGCTACACAGCTGTTCAGTCCAAATCCCTTGAGTTCTCTTTGCATTGTGCATGTGAAAATATTCTTACTTTCACAATAAAACATGTAGTATTTATCCAATAGGAGGCTCATATCTATTTGCTTAGTTAAATGCAGGTGGCGAAGTTAATGGAAATAAGTCTTAACATTTTTAAAGGTTTGCACTTACCACATCCAAGGACTGACACTCTGCAATATATAACATTTTGTTTTGGGATGTAAGGTAGCCATATATGTTTAGATTATCCCTCAATAGATAAGGAACAGACTGCAGTGTGATGACGATCCCACCCCTATTCAAAGTAATGGGATCGGACTGGAATCTACCAACATGTCAGACCAACATGTCAGATCATCACTGGGTTCGGGCATATCGCTAGGGAGGTAAATCTATACTGACTTGTATAAGCATTTTTTAAGCTAGAAGACATTATTTTTCCTTTTTAAATAACAAAACGTGTTTTAAATTATACTTCAAGCATGAGGGAACACTGTAGTATGGTAATGCACCCTTTGTGTCATATATATTGTCAATCGTTATGTGCCTCATAGATATCATCAAAGCCTTTGATGATACCTATGGGGCACATAACCTTTGATTCAAAGCTTATATGTTATGTGCCGCACTATGTATTATACAAGCAACCACCGTTCATTGGTGGAGCATAGGCACTCCCCTGTCTGCCGATCCCCCGACAACAGAGGAGAAGAGGCAAGGGACTTGCTCAGGTACCATCTGGGTCGCTGATTGGTTTTACATGCACCTATGACATAAGTTTATCCCTCTCCTCCTCTTCTCATACCAGGTGAAAACCTGTTAGCGGGGGATCGGAAGACAGATGACTTCCTATGTACTGACTGTTATGTTTCAGGGGCCATAAACTGAGGACCAAGTGGGGGGGGGGGGGGGGGGGGGGGGGGGGGGGGGCTGAACAACGCCCACACTGTATTAAGAATGCATTTAATTGATTCTCTATGGACACGTCAGGATACTTTGCTTTAATTTCAAAGTGGAATGCTGTGTTGGAACTGAAATAAAGCAAAGCTGGATCACCAGGAGACAAAGGGAAATTGGTAAGGTTTTTGATAATGCAGTCAAACAAGAAGAAATTGGAGTGTTTCTATAACCAATGGAGACTGGGCTTTAATGCCACAAGTGGGTGATACAATACATAAAAATAAGAATGGAAAAAGGAATTGTTAACATTCCACAGAAGGGCCTAAATATAGTTTTAGCTTTGACTAGGGCTCTTTGGATTTAAAATACCAAAGCCATGCTTGACGTCCTTTATTTCCTTTTACTACTGTTTGGACTAGGAGATTTAAAATTTAGAATTTAGAAATGTAGAAATGTCTCCACTACGTTTCCTGATTCCTTGGGACCCCCTACGTTCAGTACAGTGCTCGGCGGGGGTTCCGACGGATCACATCCACTTTACCTGCTCGGCGGATGCTCTGAACGGCTCAGCTCCACGAGAACCCAGCATCCTCCAGGCAGATAATGTGTATGTGATCCACGCCAAGCATTGTGCTTAAGGTAGGGGTCCCGACGGATCACGAAACATTGTGGAGACATGGCCTTACAGAAGTCAAGGGAGCTGTTAACATCTTAAGTAACCTGACAATACTGGACAGAAATTCCAGCAATGTGTCAGCAGCCCTACCTGAGAGCATATAAATGGTATGGTATAAATACCATAAATACTAGTCTATCATAGGGGAACACAATTAATCAACACAAGCAGTATGAATGAATAGAAGTCAGCCAAAGTTGCTGGTGTGCCTAAAACATAGAAATATTTTGCAATGCAATATAATGCACTGTGAAAATAATGATGCTTTTGGAATACACCGACTGTATGAAAGTGATGGAATCTGCCAGGCTTGCATTTTTGACCGTTTATCAAAATGACAGCCCCATTACTCATACCAAGGTCATATGAAATAGGCTGATATGTGAGCTTTTTATAATCCATGGAAAGTAACAACCATGAAGGTTATGGTAAGAAGAGATTAAAGGAATCGAAAAGCCCTTAACTCGAGCAGTGCATAACAAAGTCAAGCCTTCTTAAAACAGAAGGTATTTACATGCCCTAGCCCATCACAAATCCCAAAAGTTTAGGAATCGAAAAGCCTTCACCTCGAGCAGCGCCTAGCACAGTCAAGCTTTCTTAAAACAGAAGGTATTTGCATACTCCAATACATCACAAATCCCAAAAGTTAAGGTAAAAATCCTTGATTCAGGACAGTGGGTGGAGCCATGCAAATTATTCCTTTACACCCCAAGTCAAATGCACATCCCGAGCCGCTGGTGTACAGTGCAAATATAGCCTTATAGTACAGAGACATTTATTCCGAACTGCATACAGCTGTTTCAGTCTTGTTAGCCATCATAAGTGAAGTGCATGGAGACCATGGCTCTATGGGTTGGGCTTGGGAGCTGAACATAAATGAACAACCATGAAGGTTATGGTGAGAAGGGATTAAAGTACTTGAAAAGCCCTCAACTCGAGCAGTGCATAGCAGAGCAAGCCACACACCATAGAGCCTTAGGCTAAGTTTACAATGGCGTTTTTTTACCACCAGGTAAACAACCGTTAGGCGTCCGCCGGTCGGTTTTCGGGCGGCCATCCCATAGAAAGTCTACGGGGTCCTTAATTAGACGCCCTGTAATCGCCTGCACTCTTATGCAGACGACTACAGGGAGTCGTTTATCCCGCGGCTGCAGGAGCGCATTGTCGGTTTCCAAGCTGCAAGCTGAATCCCCAGTGTAAACTTAGCCTTAAGCCTGCCATACACCCACAGACGGGAGCAGACAGACGAGACGAGCTCCAATGAGCTCTGGAATGCACCGTGATGACGTCATCACGTTGCATTCTGGGGCTGCTTTAATCGGCCGGGCACCCTTTGTGTGCCGGCCATTATCTTCAATGAAGATGCCGGTCTTCATTGAAGTTAATGGCATCTGCCAGAGAACATGCGACATGTGGGCACACCCCAATTGGCGCCGACTTTGCCGCCGACTTTCTGTACAATCAACTTTTCTTCCAATCACTATGTATTCTATGAGGGAGGATCCGGCACTTCACAGTTGTTGGTAGATCTAAAGGAAATTGTATGGAGTGATCTAAATGTGTATGGGGGGCTTTATATTGCAGTTCACCTTAGATATTTGTTGGGTAAGCACATTTCAGCAAGTAACAAAATTCTCTTTGGTTCTTGTCAGAAATCCAGTTTTTCTAGTGACTCACTGAAATTGAAATCAGCCTTCTGCATTCTTCTGTGATGCACAGATAACCAATCTTCCATATATAGATCGATTGAATCAATCTATTGCAGTCAGTTCTTCTAGTGGAATCATCATTTGAAATTAAAATAACTGATAAAAACAAAATCAATGTATTCCTTGTTTTGAATTTAGGTATGTTTTAAATTCTACCTCAATGTGTTTACAGTTTATTTTAAAGAAAATGTAACATTAATTGTTTATTTTATTGTTTACAGCACAGTGCCCTGGGGGTTACATAAATCAACTGCCAAAACAGATTGCAGAAAAATTTCAGCAGCAATTACCGCACAAAAATGTGTGCCCAACCTTAACACATTATGCAACTGGGTTGAACCTGTGTGCTGTAGGTATTATCTTTTTTCAATGATAAACGGCATCAAAACCTAAAATACCTAAACTACAGGTCTTTTCTCATTATCTGAAAATGTAATTCTGTTTCTTGAAATATAGATGAACTATTAATCAATGGCAAACACATAGTAGTAGAACACACAAATATTGAGGATTTTATATACTTTGATGTCCCTAAAGGCCTCATACACCTAAAGCCCCCCATACACCTTTAGATCGCTCCATACAATTTCCATTAGATCTACCAACAACTATGTAGTATAGTGGCCTCCCTGATAGAATACTAGTGATGAGCAGCATAGTTAATATTCGAATTCGTGATATTTCACGAATAATTCTACTAATATTCGATTTTATATTCGGAAATTCGAATATTCGCGGTATGACCATGTATTGCGGAAATTATATTCGCATTGCAAAAATAATATTCACATCACAAAAATCTTTAAAATGAATGGTCACATGCTATGTTTATTTTCACAATGCGAATATTATTTTCGCGATACATGCCCATATTGTGAATATTCGAAATTGCGAATATTTGCCGACATATTCGAGATATTGGCGAGTTCTCGAATTGCCGATATTCGCGAAAAATATTCGGCATTCGAATATTCGAGCTCAACACTATAGAATACATAGTGATTGGAAGGCTAGAAAGCTCCTCATATTACATGGTTTTGGTAGAAGGAAAGTTGATTGTACAGAAATTGTATGGAATACACCCTAAGTCCTAGTTCTACAAGCTTTACCGTGTTTCTCCGATAATAAGCCAGTGACTGCAAAGGCTTGCGCACCGCTCCTCCGCTTCAGGAAGGACAAGCTGCCGCCTTCTGCTGCTGCAGTCTGTTACCCGGCCGGCCAGTAGAACCCAATAAGTGTGTGCCATCCCTTGTCCCCTACCCCTTCAGCTTAAGGCATCCTTCAATAATTAGACCTGTCTCATATTTTTGTCTTCTTTCCCTGTATTTATTTAATTTCTGCCATATTTAAAAGCCAAATAATGGAGCTGTCAGATTACTTGTCTTAGGTTTAATGGGGCTGCCATCTTTCTACAGATTTTGCATAATACTTTCTGTGGGCAGCTCAACTATATGTTTTGTTTGCAAAAGATCTTTTTTGTTTAGGTACATTGTATATGTTTGGAATAAAAAAAAATTAAAGTTTAATGGCTTACCTGCTTCAATACAACTTCCATTTCCCCTTTACAAATAGCCTTGAAAAACATTATTGTGGTGTTGGGGTCTTGCTGTGTCATTATCTGTGTGCATAGAAATGTGTTATATATAAAAGATTTAGCCAACCACAGTTGCTTCACAAGTTAACACATCATGGATTAATTAATAATGAAATAAATATGAATGGAGATGAAAAGAATTGTGTTGTAAACTGTAATCAAGAAGGTCAGCCTTTTCAGAAGTCAAGACAATTTAAATAAACATGCTAATAATGAGGTAAAAACACTATAGCGAACATCAAACATCCTTTCTTGTTAAAAGACAATGGGGTCATTTAGGAGTCATTATTGAGCAAGAATATACACAAGTTTTAAAAGATGGATTGAGTGTGGAAGAGAATGCAATAAAAGAGCTATTTGTTTTAAAGCGAACCTACCACCAGAACTACATCATTAAATGAATGGCACTAGAAGTACTGATTATAGGGAGAAAAAAAAATTACCTGCAATGAGTAATTTAAGAAGATCCTCCGCAGCCCTCCATCACTTCCTGGTTAGGCTGCGGCTGCCAAGATCTCTGAGCGCAGTGTTTGCTGGTTAATTCTATGATCTCAGCTCTCCATTCAATGTATATTGAGGGGAATTCCCATAGAAAACCATTGAATGTCCCCTCGATATTGCACCTGGAGTTAACAACTGGCAATTTGCCTGGCAAATAAATATGGAATCGCTCATACAATTCCACTCAACAGCAGGTGATTATATTATTTTAGGATCCTGGGGCCCTAAGTCACCATCATACCGGCTCAGAGGTAAGTAAAACTTTAATTTAACATATGTCATTTTTACATATTCAGTGTACATTGCAGTGTACATACGCTTTAAGTGCAAGAAATTTAAAAAGGTAACAATGCCCCTGTCACACATTGCCAATTACACATCACTGTCATCATAAATGATGCCGGGAGATGCATGGAGCTGGCCATTACAGATTCTTGGTCCAGACTCTTTATCTAGTTTAAAAAGCCAATGTGGCCCTCGAATCAAAAAGTTTGCCCAACCCTGATAGGATAGGAGAGTTTTATTTGCTTTAGCTATTCTCTCTTCTCAACTGTAATAACAACCAACTCGTTTTACTTTGATTTGTTATTTATGATTTATTAGTGAAATCCAAATATAAATACATTTGAATAAAATGTACTAAGGACTTCCACTGATTTGTTACAAGTTTTTTCCTTAAACGCCACATAAATAGTTAGTAGTATTTTTCCCACAGGAAAAGACCCTCTCTGAGGAAAACAACAAATTTAAACAACTTAGAAAGTAATTTTTGTGTAATATTTGTGGTGAATTCGGCTATATATCAAGAGTCTACGAATCAGAGATGAGAAAGAGCAAGCTGCAAAGATGTAGGAGAGTTAGCAGTGACTGTGTTGTAGTGTCTGTGGGAGAATTACAGTATTTTTTGGACCATAAGACACACCTGACCATAAGACGCACCCAGTTTTTAGAGTGTTCGAACATTAATCTAAATTTGGGGAAAAATCCCTAATGCATTATTAATTTCAGCCACAAGATGTCACTAGTGAACACTTCCCGTCAGTGCACAGATGACGTCAACGGCTTCCTTCCTACACATCGGGGAGGAGGGGGGCGGAGGGGAAGCTGCATTCTCTCACCACTACAGCTGCCATCCAAACTCCACAGATGCATGATCTAACGAAAGGTAAGTATTTACTGCCCTGACTATGTGTGTCTCTCTTGACATGAAGGGCCCCTTTCCTGCCTTTCAGGGCACTGAGCAGCATCACATAGTCCCGGCCGGCCAATCAAGAGGACCGACAAAATGTTTTTTCACCACACTGTCAGACCATAAAACACACACTCATTTTACCCTTACTTTTGGGGGAGTGCATCTTATGGTTCGGAAAATATGGTAGTCTTCTTGGGGGAGGATAGAAATGGCCAAGCACTCAAATGAGCACCAGCCACCAATGAAAACAGCTGACATGTTTTAATGGCAAACCCTCTTCCAACGCAAAAGTGTATGCAAGTGTCTACAATTTCTTCTTCTTTAAGATGGAGGGCCAAGTCAATTTACATAATTTTCAGCATTGCTGGCAGTCAGCAGCCTCCCTAAAACCACTGTCCTACTGCTGTGTGCAGTCGTTGCACACAGTGTGCATGCGTTTGGGAGGCAACTGTCAGATAACTGCCCTAAAGTTGTTTGGGGAATGCCTAATGTCACATTCTCTAGTCAGTTTTCAGGTGGCCATTCAATGGAGTAAAAAAGCAAGGAAGGGGATAATTTGATACTCATCAATTAGGCTGGTTGTCAGTGGGTTTTAAAATTCCCCAAACCCTCCTGAGATTGCCGTGTGAGCACATGTTGTAATCAAGAAAAGATGGACTCCACACAGGTTAGCCATCTTGCCATCATCTCCTACCATCTGTCAGACCGCCTGAGCTATTCCAGCCAGGGTTCCTCTTTGGCTGAAGGCCCACAAATCCTGGGGTGTACCTGGAATGGGAAGGCCGACTAGTTCCCAGAGTCTAAGACCTAGTAAAAAACTAAAGAAATGGCAACCCTGGTTGCTCCTATATATCCCTTGACTAGTTACTCAGAATATGCCTGGGAGGACAACCCATAATATGGGGATAAATATCGCACACCCTGAACCCACTTTTGGAATTCTCTAAAATATATATATATATTTCTTTTTTTGGCAGTGCACAACTTATGTTGTCCATGTATACTGTGGTGTTTTTATCCAAGGTTGTGCTGTGCTGCTGTATATTTGGCAGATGTGGCGAGCTTTACATACCATGATAGCCTGAATTTGCTCTGCAAGTACAAACGCTCCTACATTATCCATACCATTACTTGTTATATACAAGGAACACTTACCTTAAAATTTTCCACCCACTGAAGAATCAATCTTGCATCACTACCACAACTGCTTGCCACCTTCTCAAGCTCTTCAACTAATTTATTTAATACAGACCTTGCTGTTTCGATACAGAAAGAATCAGTTCCAGTGATATATTCCCTGTAATACATATTGTACACATAGGTTAGTCCAGTGTTTCATTTTCATTCTGTATGCAAAAGTGTCAAAATAATGAAAGCAATAAACCAGAAAGGAATACCTACTGAAATATGCACTAAAGCATAGCTGTTAAGTCTGGAAAAAATCAAACGGGGAACATACAGGAAGTGACATCAGTCACGTCACTTTCGGTATACGGATCTTGGCACGGGGCTTACTTCTCAGGCTGATCTAGCAGGGAGAGGGCGTTACTCTCCCTGCTAATGTCCCACCCTGCTTTTGCTAATAATGTGCGGACTGGGACTTTAGCAGGGAGAAAAACGCCCTCCCTCTGATCAGCGTGATTTCAAGAATCCGGAAATATTCAGGATTTCTTGAAATCGGGATTTGGCCGGGAAAGCCACATAAAAAAACGTGACTTTCCCAGCCAAAGCTGGAAGGTTAACAGGTCTGCACTCAAGTGGTATTCTATACATTAAGCAGTAGGCAAGACAATCAGAGCCCATGTACAAGCAATAAATGCATATCATTGGATAAAGAAATATTTCTCTAGAACAGTAGATCAAGCTAACATGGGACTTTGGTTCTAGCATTGTAGAGTAGTAGAAAGT
Organism: Ptychadena robeensis; assembly: GCA_036250615.1. Classification (NCBI taxonomy): domain Eukaryota; kingdom Metazoa; phylum Chordata; class Amphibia; order Anura; family Ptychadenidae; genus Ptychadena; species Ptychadena robeensis. The sequence continues at coordinate 42,145,720 of CM070033.1, read as the reverse complement.
TCTAAAATTATGCATGTTAAGCCCCCCATACACCTTACAATCTTACCATACAATTTCTGTACAATCCACTTTTGATCTACTAAAACCATGTAACATGAGGACCTTTCTTAACCTTCCAATCACTTTAGCAGGGAACACATGGCTCGATATAGGAGCCGTTCGAGGTTCCCTGCAGCAGCATGATGATGTCATCACCCTACTGCCGATATTGGAGGAGCTGGAGACACAGTTGATGCTTTGCATGGAGACCCCGCGGTTGATGCTTTGCATGGAGACATTGGATTGTGGTTTATGGTCATGTCCGATATACCTGTTTTTCAAGCGGGATTGATTGGTCCCGCTCGAAAACAGGGATGGCTGCATTATATATGGGCCAGATAGATGACCGTGAGCATGCAAAGCACTTGAAGCGGCCATCGATCTGGCCCATGTCTACACATGTGTTCCCTGATTTCGTATTCTATCAGGGAGGACACTATACTACATAGTTGTTGGTTGATCTAAAGGAAATAGTTTGGAGTGATCTAAAGGTGTATGGGGGGCTTTAAGCTGGGAACGCACATGTATATATAGGCCAGATCGATGGCCACTTTGAGCGCTGTGTGCGCTCACAGCCATGTATCTGGCCCATATCAAATGCAGCAATCCCTGCTTTCGAGCGAAACAATCTATCCAGCTTGAAAACAGAGATATCGGACATGACCCCGGGGTCTCCGTGCAAGGCATCGCCTGAGCTGCAGACACTCCGAAATTATGTCGCGCTGCTGCAGCAAAACCTTGGATGGCTCCTATATCGAGCTGTGTGTTCCCTGCTATACTCTCCATAAATGATGTCAGTTCATTGAGTAAAATAAAGCATTGCAAAAAAAGATTAAAGAAATCAGTAAAAATTGTAGGCATAATCTCTAAAACACGAAGAATGCTGCAGTATATTGAAGATATTTAACAAATACATTAACTACTCATTGTGAAACCTGTGGCAAGCCACATCTAAGTAAAAAGTAGTAAATACAATCAGAAATCATCTTGATAAATATTTGACGGTATAATTACACATGGTTTCTATAATACGTGCCTTAAGTCACGTTCCTATTTTGACGACTTGTTTTTTTTTGTTTTGTAAACATTTTTAGAAAGAGCCTTTTCTCTTTAGTAAAGACCGTAGCTACTTGCGTTCCCATGCCCTGTTTCTCCCTAAATCCCCTAGAGTCATACAACACATTTTTCTTAGCTATGTGTTGGCTCAGCATATTAAATCTTTTCGAATTTGAAGTCCCCCCTTAAAATTATACTTAGATATGCATTTTTATGTAATTATATATTGAATCATATATATATATATATAAAAATTTATAGTGGAAATATAATGTATTGATTAGGAGGACTAGAGGGATAAAACTTGATAAACTTGTTTTTTGGCTATGGGCTTCCCATGAGAAGAACTTATTTTTATTTTCTAGAGATGTAGTGTAATGGAACTCTATATAAATGTGTGCCTAGCCACCAATGGCACTATGTATATATAATGAACATTTCAATGTATACATCTCTTTACACATTGTGTAGATTATAGAATGTGCTGGAAGGTTGGGTGTGTTTTTATCTCTTTGAGTTCTGCCCAGTGCAGCCCAGTCTAGAGCTGCAGAGGTTGGAACTCAGCGCCTCAAGGCATCCCCGTGTGAGCAGGCCTATTGTATTAGCCTGGGGACTACAGGATCCAGCAGTTATCCTGTAAGGGCTAGGAGTTGAGAAGTAGGACTCCCACTTTAGCATAGCAAGTCAGACTAAGGGCTGTCTGCCTGCCTATTATCTGCCTGCATCTCTCTTATTGGGTTAGAGCCTCAGCCTTCCAGCGACTGGTTTAAGAACAGTTTGTTTGTAACATAGTCCCTAAGAATTGCACCCCATTCCCTAGACCAGCTTGTGTGGATATTAAATTATCCAATCCAGCTGTGTGTATGATGGTATGTTTAAAGCTGCTATCAGAAATGCTCGGTAACTCTAGGGTGACCCCGGTCAACGCTACAGAGACACTAGCATGCATGTCCAAAGTCAGATCAAGGTGCAAATGATGCCCACTTCCAAGTTGCTACTGGTCAGCAGCCTCAGTCATAAAAGCAATGCCATGCAAAGGGGTCACACCATTTCACATGTAGAGGAGGGGTGACACATAACTTCGCAACCACTGCCATTCTTGAGCTGTGTTAGGGAATCTTCCCATTGATTCTTTATATGCCATAAAAAGGAATGGCCAGGACTTCTGGGGTTAGGTGAAATGTGGCTGGACAGCTAAGAGAACTGCAAGTCCCAGCAGACCTAGCATGTGTTACGTTAGTGAATGGTTGATGCTTTCCAATAAAAATGGCAAGTATGTGTGAAGGAAGAGATCTGTCCCATGGTATCATGTATTTGCATTTAATGTTTATGGTCCAAAGTATGTCATGCTGAATGGTTGGCCTCCTGACACATTTCCCTTCACATAACCTGGCACTCTTTGCAAAAAGTTTGGGCACCCCTGCACTAGAGGAAATGAGAGGATATTTATAGGAATTTTCTTTTCAGCATTCATAATTGAAAGTGTTTTCCTCTGATACTAGTAATAATGACCAACAGGACATACAAGAGGGTGATATTGGTTATCATCCTACTCTTTACCACTCTTGAAAAAGGGATTTTACCTTTACATTCAATTTAATTAATGGTATTTTCATTTCTACATTTTCACACATCACTGTTGCTCCTTTTCTGTGCTCTTTGTGACCAATAACAATATATATCAAATAGACACAACCCTAACTCTCAATCTCTCTTTCTGTGCATAGTCAATTTTATCGGCCCCCCCCCCCCAAATGTTCACTACACCAAGTGCCCATGTCAGTTTTGTTCTATAGACAGCAATCTGACCATTGCAGCCCCTCAGTATCCAACTTTACACTAGACCCACCAATGAAAGGTTCTATGGGCATAGAAAGAGAAGCCCTGAAGAGTCACATAGCCTGTGCAGCCCAGAATGGCTTCTCTAGGGCCAGGAGGCTTAATATTAGCAGAATCTCTGCCATTACAGCCTATATTTACAAATGTGACTCTATATTGTATATATATATATATATATACAGGGGCGTACCTAGGATGATTGGTGTCCTGGACGAGCACCCCCTCTGGAGCTTCATCTCTTGTCACTTCCGGAGAGCTCTCTGGGTAGACGGGTGCTGTTGAGTCACAGACATATGGACTCACTCACTAGCACTCCTCTAGAGACGATCTCTCTCCCTGGGAGGCCGTGCACTTGATAGGCAGGCACACTGGGGTGAAGGCATCTGGCCATAGGAAAAAAACATTTTGATGCCCACATGCCGCCCCCCTGGCATTAAGCTGCCCATATTGAAAACTTCCACTGATTATATAGATATCTGAATCTGTCTTTGCAGTATATTTAGTAAGCAATAGTGGGATACTCACCAGGGCTGATTCTCCAACCAGTCACCAAGGTGCTGCCTCACCTTCTGGGGAAAATCTCCATACACATTTTTAAAAAGCTCTGGTGGCATTTTGGAGACATAACTCCAAACAGACGGAGCTTTGGCCATATCTGAAGACGGATGTGCTGAAATAAAGAAAAAAAAGCTGTATGATATGCACTTAGTCATATTTTAAAGTGTCAGTTATCCTATCTAAAAGCCAGAGCATTAAACAAAGTAAGATTATAATAGATGCATTTTCCAGTGCAGTTATAGTTTCTTTGTAATGGTGTCTAATATAATTTACAGCATCGCCTCTAGCGCTCCAACGTGTGTCCTGTATCCTCTTCACGTAGACGTAGACCGTCTATGTCTACGTGAAGAGGATACAGGACACACACACGCTGCTACTCTTTTTTTTCTACATATACGGTAGACGTAGAAAAAAAAGAGTAGCAGCGTTCTAGTGTACCAAAGAAAGTCACTGAATTTACCTCAACTGAAGCTGCATGTACGCAAACTAGATTTATACCTATATTTTTTTAAATTTAAATATCATGGTGATTGCCGCCGCCCCTTTTGATACGCCGCCCGGGGCCATGGCCCCCTCGGCACCCCCCTCGCTACGCCACTGCATGGTATCATCCCCTAAATTGCTGGAGATGTAGAGAAGGGTTGTGGAATATTCCAAAAAAGAAAGTATTGCTTTACTACATTTGATTTTTCATGAATAAAATTTAAATTGAAGTCAAAATGTTTATGTTGAATTCTCCACTGAATTCAATTAATTAACAGCACATTTTTTTGTGGTGTTCCCCAACCCTTCCCTATATGTCCAGCCGTTTTGGTGATGATGCCATGTTTAGGGGCTTTGCAATTAACTTACAAATTCAGGTCAAAAACTTTCGGCCATCTCTATTAATTACACCAAAAGAACATATAACATTTGAATTAGCCCTCCATAACCAGGAGAGGGGGATATGGAATATCCTAGATCAGGGTTGTCAAAATCAAATACTCAGGGGAACAAAATAAAACAAAATAAAAAAATAAAAGTTTTTCCTTCTCATCAGAAATACCAACGAGCACAGCAACTCTATGGAGGTCAATAAGAAGCGCTACTGATCCATCATCAAACTGATTGTCATCATTGATTCATTCTTGTTTGAGCTTGTGTTTATTTGATTTATTTAGCAATTATCTTTTTCAAACTTTATTAAAGTCAAAATGTTTACTTGTTTGTTTGGACACATTTCAATAAGTTACAGGCCTACTACATAGAATAAAATTTGATGCAAAACCTGTACATGTATTGCTTTCAGTACAGATCTTCACCGCCAGGGCAGTTACATTTCTCATACTGCATTTGGCACCACCAGGGCAGTTAACCACACTGTACTTGTGTCTCATATACAAGTGCACAAAATGCAAACAGCAGGGTGCTAACAATAATGCATGGTATTGCGGGTTACCATAGACGCAAAAACTGGGGGCCAGTGTGAACATATGCACATAGGAAACTTCTGTTCTTTGCGTTTACTCTAGCCAAGCTGCATTGTGATACTGTACTGCAGATAGTGTGAAATAACCCTTACAGCTTGTGTCCACTGCATCTATTTACCTGCTGTGGATTCGAGTCCACAGCAAGGAAAAAGATGCAGAGAGGACACTGCCTATTTTGATGAATGGGGCAGTGTCCACTCTCCATGATCTTAGCTGCACACCTGCAGTGCTGTTTTGAAGCTACGGGCTGCCGTGTCTTGAAAGCAGCACCACACGCTGCTGCCGAAGACACCTCCATTGAAGAGCAATGGAGGTGTCTCAGAAAAGCTGTTCGGGTGCTGATTTTCCATGTCTTTCCCCTGCTGCATGAGAAGGGCGCTCCCTAAGCCACAGGCAAACTGCCTGCGAGCAGCGGGGAATCTGTCTGGCAAATTTGCTGGCGACATCCCCGATTCCACAGTGGACACATGGCCTAAAACATAAGGAAAGTTTGGTAATAAGGGATTCCGTTGGTGAAGCCAAAAAGAATGTACCCAATAACTAAAAAGTTCACTCCTTCGTAGTCCATCACTGGTGCCACTCAATAACAGTCAATTCAAGATGACATAAACATAGTCCCACACACACACACATGGCTCAGGACACACACATGGCTTCAGAATTTCTCTAGGGCTGCTCCTACTCTCTGGAACTCTCTCCCTCGCCCCATTAGACTTGCTCCTACTTTTGGCACTTTTAAAAAAGCCCTAAAAACCCACCTCTTCAATCTTGCCTACCCATCTTCTCATTCCTAACATCACCACCATGCCACCCATCCCCCCCCCCATCTATTGTATACTTTGTTCCCCAACCTATTAGATTGTAAGCCCGAACGGGCAGTGTCCTCTACTCCTCCTGTGTCGTAACCTGTACCTGTATGTACTATTCTGTGTTGCATCTTTACTCTAATGTATTGTACAGCGCTGCGTAAGATGTTGGCGCTACAGAAATAAATGATGATAATAATAATAATAAAGTAGATGGTTGGTGGGAAGAGAAGAAAAACCTGTATAGATACAGTATAGGAGAATATAAAGTAAAAAAGAACGGCCATGCAGTCACCTTTTTAAAGTACCGGTTAGCATCAATATATATTTGGTATTGGGTATAGATACATTTACTGAATATACTGATATCTATTATGACCAGGTATAAACAATGTTATTTTCAATATTTACACACATTATAATTATTTACGTCATTGATTTCATTCCAGTAAAAGATTCTTCATGTGTGCAGATAATTTCACATTTCCTGGCATACAGATAGCCATCCTTTGTTAATGATTGCTAGAAGACATGAAATAGTTTCTTGGACCTTGGCACACGTCCACAGTTTCTTATGGTAATTTAAATAGAAAAGTTGTGATCTTTTCATAAATAATTATGTTCCTCATGCCAGATATTCTCTAGACTACTTCTATTTGTATCCCAAAACATTTGAAAAGGTGATGTTTGCCAGAGCAAACAACCCTGGAAAAAATGCAAGTTGCTGATCTACTACTACTACTACTACATGTAGTACTGTACATGATTTCTATCCATGATTAATTATTATCTCACATTTGTAGAACATAGTGAAAACACATATTTTGGTGTAAGGAATACAATGGAAGACAAAGAGACTTGTTTGAGGTAAATGATGGTGTGTATGCGTATTTGTGCTTGCTATTGATACTGGGGCAGACAACCATCAACATGCTCTTTTGGGGGAGAGTCATCAAAGGACTATTAAAGATAGTCAATGCGGTACAGGAATAAAACAAGAAAATCTTTTAACAACTCTTCTGATTAACCCCTGGATACCATGTTTGGTTGGACTGATTCTCTGTGTATGATCCTTGCTATGTACCAGGACAATCACATTTACCCTTGTACTCGCTCCCTAGGGGGTTCCTGGAGGGTTTCACCAGTCTCAGCTCACAGGTGGTATACTTGTAAGGAAGCAGACTCCGAGGTAGTGAACAGAGGAAACAAACCAGTAATGCGCTTTAAACAAGAACTTTACTTAACTTTGTAAGGTACAACGGTTTAACAGATATAACACATCCAGGCGGTATCCAGTCCTTAGTAGTAGTAATCAAGTCTCTGTTTGGGTGTCTTACACTCGCCACGCGGGGGCCTGCAATTTGCGGCCAAGGCCTGTTCGGGGACACTGGAAACCACGGCCTGATCCAGGCAGCAGCTTCAGCGGTCAGTGTGCGACACAAGCAGGCACCAGGGCTGACCTAGAGCAAGGGATGAGTGCAAGGACACAAGTTGTTGAGAGCCATGTATGCTCTGATCACCCTCCTCGCAGGGCCGGGCTACCTCACACCCCTCTTCAGAGAGCGAACTTCCCTTCAGATCCTCTCCGGTAGAATGCTGCTCACTTCCTGTTTCTCTACTTGTATGCTCTGTCCTGGAGCTCCCCCTCCACCTGCACCTCAGGCACTGCATCTGACTAGGGCACCCCCCTACATACTTTGTGCGTCTAAGTCCTGGGGGCAACCAAAGTCAGTAAGGCGTATCGAGCCTCCTGTTCAAGAAGGGGCTTGTCTATAGGTGAAGACCACAGCGGAGATTGGGGTATATGACCTGAACTGTAGACCAGTGGTCCCTCAGAGGCCCTCACAGTGGTGCAGTACCACTAGTAACAAAACAGTTACTGGGTATTTGTAACAAAGAATATACGTTGGAGCTAACGTTACAGTACTTCAGCTTTATCAACTATAATGAAAGCTTTATCAAGAAAGAAGTGACAACAAATTCAGTATTATCATAGTAAATGTCTCAGATATAAGTCACTTTCTTTACCTTATGCCTATGGTCTTTATATTGCAGCTTATTCATTTTTCTTTGCAGATAGTTCACAAAGAGTGACACTCAATAAAAAAATGTAATAGTCGATTTCACAACACTTTTAGGGAGAAAAAAAAAAGGGTTTCTAAACCAAAACTGTCCTTTAAAGCCACAGCATACCATCAACCCAATGGAGGTTTCTATGTTGGCTCCATTGTTAGGGGAGTCTTCTGCTGAACCTTCTATTATGTGTAATGTATTGGCCACCACATTGTTTGCATATTGTTTATAATTTCGCAATGCATGGCCATAAGCTTACCTTTGCATAATATTGTGAATATTCAACATTGGGATTATCCGCCGCCATATTCATGAAATCTGAATATTCGAGCTCAACACTAATAAGTCTCCTGGCCATAGAGAAGCCATTTCGGGCTGCACAGGCTCAGGTATGTGGATCAGCTCTGCACGAAGTGGAGACATACCCTTAAGCTCCACTTTACATTAAAACCCTGCACTTGATGTACGTCAAACACAGGGATGTTGACACATCTATTGAAAGTCATTGCGCTAAAATCAACGTGGGGCACTGCATTAATGCAACATTATCCAATGCAGGTATGAGTGCATTGACGCACTCATAAAAAATTAATGAAGTCGGTTGAAACAAATTGGTATGCTTTGTTCGATGCGTTGATCCATCCGTTCATGGTAAAAACCACAAAAAAATGGACCGATCCCTGATGCATCCCTAATGCATGGGTTGCATTAATTGGATCCCTTAACGCAACGCATCCTTAACACATAGTGGGCGTGATCTGAATCGTGGCTTATCACATTTTGGATCGTGCACCATGAGTGGATGCAGGACGTGTGCGGCTGATCGCTCCTGATCCCGTCCATGGAGGTGAATGGACACGGTTATAAATAGTGATGCTCCGATTGATCGGCCGCCGATCATGATCGGCCGATATTGGCTTA
>CM070033.1:42101444-42122893 GCA_036250615.1 Ptychadena robeensis | reverse complement strand
ATATTGTGATGTGAAAGAGCCTTACATGTTTTTTTCTTGCAGCTGCTACAAACTTTAACATTATATAGTAAAGGGGAAGACACGTGTTAAAGTCTTTACTGATGGGTTCATCAGGTTTGTCCCTCTTGTACTCAATCCCCTTAAAACACATGGACTGCGTGACATGGATTTTAAATGGCCAGAGCAGCCCTTTTATTAATAAAGTAGAAAAATATAAAATCCATCAATGTGTTTAACATAATACCAGAGAAAATGGGTCTTTGGTGGCCATTAGCCAAAAGGCTTCACTAAACATAACCCAGCTGCACCCCAACTAGCTCAGGGACAACAATTAACCATTTCTTTAGCCAATGGCACCAATCCTATGTTATAACAGGGACACCACATTGGATCAGCACCTAACCACCAGATGGGCCCCCCACCTTGTAACCATAAATGTGCTTTCAACAGCCCTCCAAAGACCCCCTTTTCAGCTTCTATGACAACATATATACACAGCAAAGAAAGGGAAAACAAAATAGTGAAAATTAAAGACAAAACAGGGTGGGAACCTTCTTCTTCGCCTACCTTCCGGAAAGAACACCCAGAAGCCTTCGGCAAGGAATTCCCCTGCAGCTCCTCCACATAGTTCTCTCCCCCCTCCCTGCAGTCTTTAACTTGGGGGACTGCTTGGGGGACTATTCCACCCATAGTCATGTAGACTTTACGTCCATTTTATCCTGCAGGTCTGTCTTTACTATTGGTCAATGTACTTTTTCAAATTAAAGGCCATACATTATGTCATGCATGGGCGACATTATGTATTTAATGTTTGTCAGGTAAACATTCGGCTTCAATTTACAGACATAGTAAATAGCACAATTGTTTGTCAGTAGTTATTGGCAACAGGCGATGATTATTTTTAAATTTAATTTGTTTGTTTATGTAAGCTACCATCACCATTATTCTCAAAGATTTCCTATTATTTTACAAATCATCTTCAGAACGATGCTGAAAATTCCCCTAAAATTTCTGTAAGGGAGCAGATTGTAATGCCTCATAATTGTACATGGAGTCATTCAACCCTACAAAGGTTTTATACTTCAGCAGCAGAGTACAGATAGTTATTGTACAGACCTTACTTTGAAGGCAGAAAGATTGCCAATATGTGACTATGGACTGTATATGTCATCAACCTCAATAGAACTATAATCATGTCAAACGTTTGCATTGTAACTCAGGGTGAAAAGGTATCTGCTAATTCATTCATCCATCCTGGCATTCATCTTCTGCACCACCAGCCTCAATTAATTCACTTCTCAATGATCTTAAATCATAAATGATGAGGCAGAAAAGACCTGTCCAGGGACCCTGTGCAAAGACTGCATTCACTTAGCTTCAGGGTAGGACTGCCATTTCTAAGTATAAAAAAGTGATGACGTTCCCCCTATAGCAGTTAAGGGAATTAAAAGGTTTTGCATATATTCTTTATTTTTTTATTAGCAACAGGTGCATGTTTGTCAAAAAGCTCATTTGAAACTATCCTTTTATTTAAGTTTGAGCAATCATTGGTTATGTAATGTTGGTATTTTGTAATTGGCTCAGTGTAGTGGGGATCTGGTAATATGAGAAGTAAGAGTTTAACAAAAGGACTAAGTTCAGATGTGTGATGTTCAAGGCGGAAGCCTTCCTGGAGCCAACACTGCAGGGTTTAAGTGAATGCTTGCCATCTATGGGGGGTCTGAAAAGTTAGCCATACATATATGGATTCCCATGGGTTCAGCCAGCGAGCAATTACAGCGTGGTGACGTCACGGCGCTGCTTTAGGTGACCTGCTGAGTGTATGGGAATTGCATTGTGTGCCACACACATTGATTCCTGTAAGATACTGTGGATGGGGACACTGATCACGCTGTGGAGGGGGACCCTGGTCCAGCAATCAAACAGAAAATAACCGCCACTTGCGGTGCTCTTTTGATCAATCATCCCAGGTGGGCGTCTGGAATGATCGCACACACAGCGAGCAGTGCAAACGTGCACGGTAGTCGATCATTTGCAAAATCGCTTGCAGATGGATGGAAGATGAGCACAATTCATAAGAATCCATCGTGCTCCCATGAACATTCATGTATGTCTAACGGCTAGTGACTTGTGTTTCTGCAATTATTAATACTAGTTGCCTTAATCATAGTGAACCAATGTACACATACAATGCACATAATATAAACCTACAATATTTTTTCAAAAAGTGTTCTAACATCTCAATCCTGAAGGAAAGGAGGAGCCGGAAAACATTTACAGCAAAAGGGAAACAAAGCTAGCTGCTGTGCTCCTCCAGGTGTATGGGTAATTACAAAGAAAGGGGATTTAACCTTGAAGAAGTTTGGAAATGTAAAAGGTTGAACTGTTAGCTTGGAGTATCACTATTAAGCTAGCCACACATGGTTCAATTTTAGCATTCAATCAATGTAAGATTAGATTTTATAGCTTGATGAAATAATTTAAAATGGATTATAATTTAATCGATGTACACCACATGGGGAGTACGATTATTGTTCAACTTTGACTGAAAAGGAATCGAAGTAATCAAAAATAGTCTATTGAATTCCTCTTAAGAATTTTGTTTCAATCGGAAATTATGTGTTAAGGGAAGTAGCCACAAGAAATGTAGTTCGATGATTGTACAAACAACCAAAATTTTCCAACCTGTCCGATCACGATTCAATCGCTGATTTGACAAAAATCACTCAATAATCGATTGATTGTTCTATGTGGGCAGAAAAACTATTTTCTTTCAATCAATTGAATTTTTCATTGAAAAACGTCGATTGAACGCTAAAATCAAACCATGTGTGGCTAGCTTTACTAGAATGACTTAATCCCTGCTCTTTTTATGTTAGCAGGACCTACAGACAAGGCCAATTCCAGGCATTATCAAGGCTGAGGAGCTGCTTAAGACACCATGCAGTGGAGTACGCAATGAATGCATGCTAACCTCTTCCTAACTCCATTTGCAAAGGCGTGCAAGGAAGTATGCAGTTTTTGTCACCTGCTAAATCGTGTGTTCTCACAATGTATGCTCCTGATGGTGAACCTATGGCACACGTGCCCAAGAGGGCACACAGAGCCCTGTTTGTTGGCACTTGAATTCGGTAGGGAGAGAGAATCGTCAACCTGTGCAGCATATTGCCCAGTGTAGTCAGAGACCCAGACTGTGTATCAGCATGTATGCAGTCTCTGATTGGTGGGGATGGGAGGAGAGGGGAGGTAATTTTTCTTCTGCTCGGAGTGAACTCGTATTCCGGAGCCAGACTCTGACTGGTTAAATGCAAACAGACAGCAATGCCATCTTGTGGCCGTACTGCTTATTTACCAGGAAATACAAGGTATTAGCCTACTTTTGTTTTATTGTCTTGTTGACTGTTAATGTAACAGAGAACCTTAAGAAAAGTTGTTAATTGATGGACACTAGAGATGGTCGAATTTTTTTTCCAAAATTCGACCATTTCGCCGATTTCGACTTAATTGCAAAGCCCCTGAACATGATATCATCACCAAACTTGCTGGAGATGTAGAGAAGGGTTGGGGGTATACTGCAAAAAAGAAAGTATGTCTCTAACACAAACAGTGTTTTCAAAAATTAAGTTCAAAGTCAAGTAAAAAATTCGAAAATCGGAATTTCGACTTTAACTTTGAACTTAATTTATGCAAAAACTACATGTGCTAGAGCAAAACTTATTTTTTTCAAATGTTCCTCCAACCCTTTCCTACATCTCCAGCAAGTTTGGTGATGATACCATTTTCAGGGGCTTTGCAATAAGCTCACAAAATTTGCAAGTCGAAAAATTCGACCATCTCTAATGGACACTTGTATTTCTTATCTTGTTTGCCATCACTGGTATAAACTATATATCTTTGGTTTTTGTATGATCTAGAACATGTGGTGTCTTTTGTTTAAGACTTTGCCCCTTTTGTTTCATGTACTGCCTATATCGCTTAGTGCTGTGGCTATTTGTACTGTGGGTATTCTAATATGTGAGCTCAAAATTTGTGTTTTGCATGTGTATCTTCTGTGCTTTGAATAATTAAGTAGAATATAATCTGGGTGTGTGGTATGACTGTATATGTTCTATGTGTATTTTGTGCATGGATGTTGATGCAGCCCATCCATATGCATGCCTACCGCACCTCCTGTTTTCATGTTAACCTCTCCGCGCCGCACCAGTTAAAAGAAGAGGAAACATGTGAAGCAGTATTCATGTATATGGATGGGCTGTGTCCACATCCCCATCAAGGTATGCGATTAACACTGGGGGTATCAGCCCATAACAGCATGGAAACCTAGCCTTACAGTGTATTACAATTAATATTATAAAAATACAGGAAGGATAATCAGGACTGAAGAAGAAGACACAGTATCTTTCTAACCTGTGTACATATAGAGTAGATAAGTAACAAGTAGTAGTCTACAAGTAGAATTAAACATCTTTCCCAAAAAAGGAAACTTAAAAATGAATCTAAGGAAGTATTATTATCTGTTGGCTTTCTATGTTTCTAGCTCTGTGATCAGAATCAGGAGACATATCCAGCTTGTGGTTGGGGCTAGAAAACGGAAAAGCTGCTCAAGTATATCTTCAACTTCTATCATGAGTTAGCAGCTATACAAGCAATGCCATATGTGCTATATAATTTAAAGGAGGCTTGTCTCAAATATCTAAAGGTTGCTCAAGTCTATGCCAACAAAATTACACGGCACAGTAGTTTGATTTGACTGCCCGTAGGGTTTTTTTTTAAAAGTGTGCTATGGGCGAAATGCTCAGGAGGTTAATGGTGTTACCAAATAAATATTCCAAACTAATTATACAAATTATGACTTTCCCTGGGAAACCACAAATACACACCTTGAGTGGCAAAAACCTAGCATCTTTAAGAGGTTTAAAAGCATACTGTTGCTTATGAGTCTGGGTCTCCTTTAAAATAGGTCTACTGTTTTCAAGAAGATAATCAGAAGATTAATAAGGATTTCATGACATCAAGTAACAGGAAAAAATAAGGCAACAAATTCCCATAAATTAATTATTGTACCTGTTAGTTAGAATTAACAATCTCAACTTCTAGGTGTCCAGATAACTTAATAAAAAAAGATTATTGTTGTAAAGTCCTTTCCAAATAAGGAAAGCTATAGCTCAATAACATTTTGGTAAATATACAAACCGGTAAAACCATGCATACGTAGACAGAATTTCTGTAGAAAAACATAATGACACAACCAGAAGTTTAAAAAAAAGATGCCAGTGATCTATTAACCCCCCTGCTGTTCCTGACGGTCCCAGCTCGTCCAGCTCTGACCTGTTAGAACTGCACTGGACGAGCTTGGTTCGTCAGGCAGAGATCGGAGCCACAGGAGCGCAAACTCACTGATCCGCGTGGCTCCGATCTAATGAAGAGGCAGCTGCAGGAGAACGGATCACTCCCCCATGTGATGATGTCACATCGGGGCACGGACGGGAGTTTTAAATAAAAATCATGTTGAGTACTGTTTTCTGCATTGAAAACACTATTCAATATGATTCCCTATGTAAAATACTCACCTGAATAAATGATCTGGTGTCCCCATGTCCTCCTACCGCTGTCTTCATTCAGCTTCTCTGCCTGTTTGACAGACATTCTGGGGGCGGGAATTCCAAGTGTACAGAACTGTATTGACTTCAATGATATACAATGCTGTCCTATGTAGCCTGGCACATCTGCAGCGCCATCTAGTGGTTGCAGTGCTAATTTACCTGATACAGTTTCTTTTGAAATACTCATTAACTGATGTTATTCACAAAGTATCTGAACATGTTATGATATTCAGGATGTCTACCAGACTCCTGTATGGACATACTTTGGGAACAGTTACAGGTCTACAATGTAAATAAAACTTTTTTTAATTAACCTCCCTAGCGGTTGAGACGAGCCTAGCTTGTCCGAGCTTTAGGCTCGCCTCAACCGCCCGGGAAGCCGCCGACGGGGAGACTTTATCGGCGCGATATGGGCGGTGCGCTAGGGAGGTTAAAGTCTATGGTGCGCTTTTGTTAAAGAAATATGTACCTCAGCAGTGCACTAGGGAGGTTAAGCATCCTAACAATAACTGCCAATGTATATTGGCAACTGATTATTTTACTGCTCTGGTGGCTATGATATATGGTGCTTGTTGTGAGCCTAATAAGCAGTAGAACGCTTATGGACACTTTAATAGATCTAATAGACTTACTGGGTACCAGCTTCTCTACCTTCATGTCCTAGAGCAAAACCTGTGTGGCCTCTTGACATAGACAGACCAATGTACTTCTAAAAAAACAGTTTAATTAAATGGCGATCATATACATTCAATGACAGTCTAGTGTTTTCTGGGTGAATAAAGTAATGATACAATGTTTAACAGCCATATTCCAGATTTGAATTTGCAACAAATAGAAGACCATCATGATCCACACACATCATGCTCACTGGTAAGGGAACTTGTTGCTAAAGTCAGCAATATAGCCACAGCCAGTGGTGAGGTTTCGGTAACCGCAACACAGTTGAGGCATTTGAGTGATTAGATGAAACAACTGCAGTAGTAAGAGTGTCCACTGAGACATAAAACTAGTCCATTGAGAACCAGTACAATTAATAATATAAGATATACAATGTTTAAAATATTTGCATAAACCAGAGACATTGTAGATAACACAATGTAAAATACCCAGGAATCTAAATGACAACTTATTTGTCACAATTTATTATGCATATTAAATCATATTTATTGCTGTGATTACCAAAGATGTAAAAATATTCATATTATTAGTTTTATTATATTTTATTAAATTTTTGTAAGTTTCTTTACAGGGAAACATCAAGGCACTGGTCATTATAAAGAATAATGCTAAAGTGGAATCCAAAGATGGATACAAATGTAATGAGCTAGCATTGCACAAAGTAACCCCCTTACTTGAATGCATATAAGTTAAATGAAGTTTGCTGTGTTTAAAGAAGACGTATGAAATGTCAACTGACCTTCCACAATTGCAGTACTGAGATTTAACTAGACATTGCTTAGAAAACATGACAATATATCTTACTAATGGACTAAGGATCTACTAGCCATCTTTCTAAAATGATCTGATGAATCTTTTTAGGATCACGTTGTCCCTTACCTTTTCTTGTCCTGTAGAACAAACGTTTCCAGTGCTTCCGTGATCAAGAGAAAATGTGGGAGGTGGTTGCGAAACAACCTGCAAAATAAACATTGAAGCATCAGCAAACCTGAATTCTTTTATAATCATTTAGATATGAGACTTGAAGATATTTAAAGCAGACATGTAAGTAAATATACTAAAACATTTAAACAAATAATGCATTTTTTAGGGTTAAATGAGGACCATACTGCAGTAAAGCATTGCATTTGAATATGCATGCCATAGCTTTTTCCTTAATGCACCACAATAAACACAGCACTGGACAACATACATTCATTGCAACACATATAAATATTATATGATTATTATTATTATTATACAGAACACACATTATTATGAGATGCTTTTGAGAAAAATTGGACTGCATTGTAGTGCATTGGTAGCCAATTAAGATAATATTTCTGCTTTAATATAATATAATGGATTTATTGGAAGTCTGAGCTATAGTATGAATGTAATGTATTTTTTTTTTCCAAAATGTATTTTTTTTATCACACCTTTTTAAGTTTATCATTTTCTTTCACAAGTGTATCTAAACACTGATATGTAAAATAAAATAAAAAAATTATCCACTTTAGCTTGTTCTATTTTCTCTGCCATCGTCTTTTATTTTGACCTAGTTATCCTGCTTTTGCCAGAGCTTCCACCGCCAGCTTGGGAAGGGTGGTGGGGGGGAGGTACATTAACTTGGTAGGAGGAAGGTTGTCATGGCAGGTCTGTTGCCTTAAAGTTTGATATAAAGATTAGACCAGCTTTGAAGTTTCTATTGCTAGCTGTGTACTCATTGTTCCAATTACATCTCTGGGACAGCAAGGTAAAATTTTTTTTACCAATGATACTTGGAAAGTAGATAGATAAAAAAACAACTGGTACTATATTATTCATTTCCTATTCTGTCTACAATTAAACAAAACATTATTGTTATAAATATACTTTAAGTTATAATTATAAGTTAATTTATCATTGTGCAATTCCCTGCAGTTGAGCAAGGGGAGGCAATATGAGCCTAAAAAGTTGCTGAGCATGTAATATACATTGAATATATAAATATATACATTGAAATTTTTTTATTTCATGTGCTGATTTTTTTCTTTTTGGATAATGCATAAAGCCCTCCATAGACCTTAAGATCGAGCCATACAATTTCCATTAGATCTACCAACAACTATGTAGTGCCGGGTCCTCCCTGATAGAATACATAGTGATTGGAAGGATTAGAAAGGTCCTCATATTACATGGTTTTGGTAGAAGAAAAGTTTATTGTACAGAAATTGTATGAAAAGATTGTAAGGTGTATGGGGGCCTTTACGATGTATGCTAAGACAGCTCAGCAAGGAGACCAGGCATTTGGGGAATTAGATATAACATTATAGTCAACTCATATAGATGAAGGCAAAAAAGAGGAAAACAATGTTCTCTGTTTCAAACGATCCATATACACAGTCCAGTGTTCAGTGACAAAAAGGGAAACAGGTAACCAGATGTTTTGCAGTGTACAAACTGCGCAACTATATCACCAATAAAAGCCCAGTTTGTCCTCAAAACACTTATTTTGATATCTCTTAAGCTGGGCATACACGTCACAATTTTCCTGCGATCGTTTTTTAATCCGATTGCCGATTCCGGAATCGATTTTAATTTGCGAAAACAATCGCAAACTGCAACATACCAGGCATTAAATTTTTGGGCGATTCTATCCTGAAAGTCTCAAATGCACACATTTATGGGTTGGGAGTGTTGTTAGCTGTAGAACTGGCCAGTGACCAGCAGCACACAAACAAAGGTCATTTCCACAAGAATCATAGATGGATCGCTTAAAACGATTGCATGAGACAACTAACAGCACTCGATTTATGTGCTTTTTATTAAAATTATCCACAGAACGGATCCGTGAACGATCGCTTTTGGCATGCTTTAATTTTTATTCAATCCGATCACGTGATCGATTTTGATAAACGATCGCACTAAAATGTAACTTAAAATCGTGACGTGTATGCCCAGCTTTACTGAACAATAAGGTTAGTTCCTTATTAGCATGCACATGGCAAATTGTGGAAATTTATCTGGTCTATAGGTAGAGTTCAAATGTTTGACATAACACGGTCCATTACTCTGACATTTTGCTTAAATATAAAAGCAAGGGGCCTTAAAAGAAGAGGCGGCAGTTCTGTGGGTGGTAAAAGAGGATTTCTCTTCTCCTCTATTACTGTCAGGAAAGCTTGCTTATGTTCTATCACCAACCCTGTAGATGCAAGCTCTTCTTTCCTTCAATAAAAGGAACAGGATTTGCGTAGAGAGGTTATACACTGTGCAACACAAAAACTGCAATTCCCATGGACTCTCGACCCAGCAGAATCCCAACCAACTCAGGGACAGCACCAGAGTTAAACATCACTTTATACAAACTGACCAATTCCATGTTTAAGGTACCCATACATGGATCAAACAGGGACCCAACATTTTGGCAAATCCCTGTTCGATTGCCATTAATTTAAATGTGGACCCTCGATCCCCATTCAAAGTATCGGCCAGGGATTGATCACCTAAATAGCTGTACATCAATTCCCTGAATGATCGGCGAGAGATTGCTCATCAATTTTTGCGTCACCTCATTGCCAAAGACCATTTATCGATCGAAAGCGAATCGATGCATATATGGCTACCTTTAAACACTGACAGCACACACTGGGGAGCACTATACAACCTGAGTGCCCCACCACCATAATGCACTTCAAATAGACCTTCTTCTTCTTCACCATTGCGGCTGCAATAAAATATATACAAACAGCAGAGAAAAAAAATTTGAAAATAAATAAAAACTGGGCGGGTGGGCTAAACAACCTTCTTCTTCACCAATCTTTCTGGTAAGAACTTCCAGACATCCACAGCAAGGACTGCCCCTGCGACATCTATTGGCCACCTGACCTCTAATGATGTAAGCCCCTATCTGTCCCTACTTCCTTTAAATTTCTTTACAATTTACATGTCAATGTTGTGCATATGTCTGAAATGATGGGTTGCATTGCTGAACTGCAGAATGATGCAGCCCAACATTGCAGGTCAAATTGGGCCGTCAACTAAAAGTACATAATGAATACTACAGAAATCAATAATAGAACATACAATAATGAGGTATTCAAATGATCTGTGTGATAAATAACAACTTATATAAGAAACAGTGCACAATAATAAAAAATACCACATATGTTATGCTTCAGTGAACCGACCCTTACAAAGGCTGTAAACATAGCATTAATCAATAAGAGTTATACGTGCTAGCTGCTAGTCTATCTTCACATTATAAGGAAATATGTTTTGGTGCATATTGGAACCATACCTGTCAACTATCCTGTTTTTTCATGTTTTTATGTGGCTTTCACAGCCAAATTCAAATTAAAAAAAATCCCAGATTCTTTTCAGGATTTCTGAAATCAGGGTAATTTAGGAGGGAGGGGGGCCTTGCACTCCCTTCTAAGCTCCGCTGCTTGTGCTGATAATGTGCGGAGTGGGACATTAGCAATAAATCAGCCGACAACTAAAATGATAGGGGAGTCACTCCCTGTATTTTTCCCTTTCTCTTTCTAATTAAAGTTGACAGGTATGACTGGTACATCTGGTCATTACACCAACAGTAACACCAATAGTAGTGATGGCCGAACTGCCCGCAAGATGGACAGTTCGCCCTCCTTCTCGCCAGCGGACAGTACGGGTGTTCGACCCGCCCTGTTCGCTGGCAAGAAGGAACCCTCTATTCTTCCTCCGGTGGGATCATTAGCAGCGAGATCCCGCCGCAGGAAGAATGTTTTCACTGAAGACCGGGTAGAGAACCCGGTCTTTCAGTGAAAACCGGCTCGTAAACATCTCCAGCAAAATTCCAACAATGCAAATTTACGCCAATGTGAATTTACATCAATGCGAATTTTCCAATCACTCCCGCATGCGAAAATTATAAATAAAATGGCGATACTCGCATGCGAAATAGCGGCACGGCAAATCAAAAGCAAAGTTATTTTTTAAGTTGAAATTTCAATTTCAGTCGAAATATCAGGCTGATTTTCGACTTTTTCGGCGAAATCGAAATTTCTACTTAAAAATTCAGACTGCAAATTTTTCGGCCATCCCTAATTATGAATGATGCACTATGAAACCAAAACTTAGACTAATAAAAAGAATATAAAAAGCATGTAAACTTCAACTCCCATAAACATCTGGTGCCCAGTCAGAGATATTGGATTCACGTTCATATTGGATTTGGTAGGTTAAGTCACTTCTAGGAACTCAGTGAGGTTAGTGTTTCCTTAGGCCAGTCTGGATTTTTACAATAAAAGAACAGGAAGCCATCTCATTACAAATTGCCAAAAATATAACAATGGACAGCAGCGGTAAAAACATCAATGGCATCGGACAGGAAGAGATCATGGAGGACATCATAATATATTCACAGCCTAAGATGACAGACAAGAAATGAATAATAATACATACTTAGAGAAAAGTGCACATATACCATTGCCCGACCATCTGTAATATGTCAAATATCAATGGCACAGCCTCCCTGTGGTTTCATTGCTTCTTCACTGCTGGGTATGTGTCAAGTCTACTTTTTGTTCTAAAAGATATCTGTGCTTTATAAGAGCAGTTGTCTTTTAGTTCATCAGACACAACTCTAAAGCTATGTCCAATCTAAAAACTATTCCTTTTTCATCACCATCACTTCAATTCCTTTACCATTTCTCCAATATTTGTGCAATATTTTGCTCTCAGGAAGCATTAAAGATATCAGATTAAAATTAAGATTTGTCAAAACAGAAGATGTGTTTTCACAAAATGCAGACTCTCCCATGCCTCAAGCACATTAAGTCTGAATCTAGAATGGTATATAAATTTGAGAAACCCAAATTCAAATTGGGTGACAAATACACCCGATTCAGTCCAGAGACGGTGCTCTTGTGTTTTGCTTAATTCAACAATATCTGTATGAAGGGGCTACAATAAAACCCCAGCATCTTATATTTTCTATGAGTTGCCATGGGTGCATAAACCCAGGGCTTTTTTTCTGGGGGAACGCACTGGAACAGAGTTCCGCCACCTATTTTAAGCCTGGCCCCCGAAATAAGGGCACTGGCTGCAGTGCGTCATGGGTGGCCCCGCCGGGGGGCCTTCATGTGTGTTGTTTAGTGGGTGGAAGTGTTGGCCATTCAGCACAGGTTACGGACACGCCACGGGTGGGGGGCGGTTTTAGAGGGCAGTCCTAAGGGTGGGTAGGGGCGTGGCCAGGGGAGGGGGGTGAGTTCCACCACCTTTTCTCTGAGAAAACAAGCCCCTGGATAAACCTTATTACAAAGCACCAATATTGGTGGGTAGTATCTCTCAAGAAAGAACCAGAGTCAACACCCAGTACAAAGCTTACTTAGTTTCATAAGAAACACAAGAGACCATGATTTTATTTTTCTGGGTGTTATCATAGACCTCTATTGTGCACCTTTTGGCCATTTACACATATTACATGTTAATGTCAACAGAAGCAGCCTTTAAGAATTCTACAGATTGGTACCTAAGATACATAGATGATTGCATGAGTTTTGTAGTTATGTATTATGATTATTTCAATGTAATTAGGGGGTCTATCTTTATAATCAAATAACAGTGGGGGTTCATAATGCCTATTATGCTAATCGCCCGATCGGATCACCAAAAAATTGAAGCATGCCAAAAGTGTTCGAGCGATCGATTTTGTCAAAAGTCGGACAGAAAAACGATCGTTCACGGATCCGTTCTGATGGATAATTTTAATAAAAAGCAAAGGAATCGAGTGCTGTTAGTTGTCTCATGCGATCGTTTTAAGCGATCCATCTATGATTCTTGTGGAAACTACCTTTGTTTGTGTGCTGTTTGTCACTGGCCAGTTCTTCAGCTAACACCACTCCAAACCCATAAATGTGTGCGTGCAAGACATATTGAGACTTTCAGGATAGAATCGCCCAAAAATTTAATGCATGGTAAGTTGCAGTTTGCGATAGTTTTCGCAAATTAAAATCGATTCCGGAATTGGATGGGCCATCGGATTAAAAAACGATGGCTGGATAATTGGCACGTGTATGCCCAGCTTTACACATTTATTGGGAATCTGTGGTAACCCAAGCCTGGCAGGGCAGAAAATAATGATGTAACCCTAACCTGGCTATAGAGAGGGATAAAACAGTTAGACTTTGTTGAGTTAAGCTAGCCATACACGGCACGGATTCCCTGGCTGATCGATTCAGCACCGATGGATTCCGGCGATTCCGCCGGCATCCACAGGTGAGAACGATCAGCCATTTAGGGAATCCGATCGTGGCAGCCCACCTTGCACGGCCGGATCCGTGTCCGATGGATCGCCTCCCTGACCGCAACGCCCCCTGATCAGAGCAGAATCGGACCCGAAAAGACCAACAGGTTGGTTCTTCCTCGGATCCGATTCTGTGCCCCCGATCCATCGGATGCGGTCGGACGGGCAAGGTGGGCTGCAGGGGATTCCGGCACGATGGATCCGCGTGCACGCGCCCGGAATCCATTGCGCCGGAATCCGGCACGAATCCGTATGTATGGCAGCCTTTAGATATTTACATCATATTACAAATCTGTTGTCATTTTAATGAACCCATCTGATTTTATGTTCAAAGGGAATAAATCTGTGGCCAGATCATGCTTACAATTTGCATATCCACAAGAAGCAGTAAACCTACTGAAAAGTCTTCATGTCCCAACAAATATTTTAAAGAATGTATTTTGATTTCTCAGCGGGATTGTGTTTTTCCATGACAGCAGAATTCTGGCAGACTCACAGCTACCAAATGCTATCATCTGTTCTTTTTTCATGGTGACCAACAGCTTGTGTATAATTGTTGTCATTTTACACTTATTTGTAACTATTACTTGCTGGTGTACAGTTGGTTATGATTAAAGCTACAAAAGGATTAATGTGAACTACATGGTACAAAGTGAAGTTGTGGAGTAACAACACTGTGCCCTGTGTTACCTGAAAATGTAACTGGAAAAGACAAAGGAAAATGCACAATATTATTAAACACATTGGAAGAATATAGCATTAAATATTAGAGTATATTAAAAATTGTATGTAAAAAAGAGCATTAAAAATTTGTAAACCGAATGGGGACGTAGTTTTTTTTTTTTTTGCTTTTTGCTTCTTGCATGAACAGCTGAATCCTCCACCGTCATATTAAACAAAAACTGGATTAAATAAAAACATAATAAGAGTTTCTGGGATAAAAAGCTTTCCAAGCCAGGTATTAATGGTTGTGTTTTTGAAAGAGATTATAACAAATTAGAACAAATTCTAGAGTGTGTGCCCCCACATTTTTTAAAGTCAACCATGTTCTGCCATGGAGCCTAGTTTCAGGGGTAGAACAGGGGTCTACCCTTTCCGCCCTGCCAGGCTCCATGCCTAAAGGGAATTAGTATGAACAGGAAGGGGGGAGCCACAGCCTGTCTTGCCTGGCCCTATGCCTTTGCTGGAAAGCATAGAACATAGCTCAAACTACAGTCTCCAGGCCTTTTTAGCCCCCGCAGTACAGTGCACCTACTTCCCTGTCCTGTGGCAGATACTGAATAGAAAATTCAGTACCAGGACTAGAGATGGTTGAAAAAATTTAACCATTTTGACCATTTCCAGTTTATTGCAAAGCTGCTGAACATGGTATCATCACCAAACTTGCTGGATATATAGAGAGACTTAACAGACTTTTACTTGAACTTAATTTATGCAAAAACTAAATGCGCTAGAGCAAAACTTTTTTTTTATCCAATGTTTCCACAGCCCTTCTATAGATATCCAGCAATTTTGGTGATGATGCCATTTTTAGAGGCTTTGCAATTAGCTCACAAAGTCAACTAGTCGAAAAATTCGACCATCTCTAACCAGGGCACTGCCAGAGATGCTGCATGGGTGGCGAACCCTTCAGTGATATAGTTTGCATGGGTGTCAGCATGGATGAACTTGACAGGTGCACTGCCTGACAATGAACTTCTTGGTTACTTGTCCCCTGTGCAGAGTTGGGAATTGGGGTGGATTTGTAATGTGTTTTGGTTATTAATGGGAGGCTTAGATGGTTGACGAATGTGCTGTATTTATTACATGCATGTGTACATGCATGTGTGCTGTGTGTGCGTGCATAGGTATGTGCATGCATAGTTCAGCCACCAAAAATCTCAGTAACCATGAACTGGCACCCTGTTTAGAAAGATCAGCATCTTTTGCTGGTTCATTAGTTTTGTGGATGAATTTATCTGACAACAGCAGGTTACAATTTTAAACTGTGATTTAGAAAAATGAAATGGTTTTTCGTCTCTCCCATTCTCATTGTCTTTCTCCCTGCATTTTTAGAAGGGTTATTCACAGTACAGTAAAGCCTACTTAAAATAGAAGGTATTTACATGCCCCAATCCATCACATATCCTTAAAGTCCTATTCCTTCATGCCCCATCAGCCGAATCCACATCTAGTTCAGCTAGTATACAGTGCAAATATAGCCTTATGTTACAGAACCATTTATTTCTAACTGCATACAGCTGTCCCAGGCTCATTTGCCATCATCAGTGCATGGAAACCATGGCTCTAGTCACATCCTGGCATTGGGAGTTTAGCCATTTACAAGTATTATTTGTATCATATTGTATCTTATACCAGTAAGGGCAGGTACTATTATAGGTATGATCCAATGACTTGGCACACAGTCTTCTGTTAATAAATCACTATTAACCTCCTGGTGCTATGCCCGAACTCAGTTCGGGCGCAGTTTGATCGCTGATCAAACTGCGCCCGTGCCGGGATCGGGCACAAACGGCACCTCTCCATGTGCCTGCGGCTCTGTAGAACAGACACACGGACCCTTTCTGACCCCGTGTCTTTGGCGTCATCTGTGACGCCGAAGGGGGCGGGGGGGCCGCGCCATAGACCTCCATGTTAATGGAGGGGGCGCCGCTCTCCTCCCCACACACCGCAAGCGTCTTTTTGACACCGGCGGTGTGTAGAGGGCTGGGCGGAGAGCCGGCAATCACGGCGGAGTAAAGTGTAGTCCGCTGTGATTGCGGGAGAAATGGCTTTTCTTGCCATAAAAAATGGCGTGAAAAGCCAGCAACGCCCAAGGGGTAAATCATTTATATAAATCCATAGCTACTTAAACAAAAGGAAGTTCAAGATGTAGTATCAGGTTTCAGTTCTCATGAAGTAGAAACAAAAACTCTCAAGACATGTCTGCAGTTTACACACTGCCTGTCGAGACAGTAAACACCTTTCCTGCCAATGTCACATGCCAGTCTTGTTTCCTGGCTGTCCAGGTCAGGGACAAAGTAGAAGGCTGGCTCTGGCTGTGTGCTGCATCACAAAGCACAGTTTGTTTGCTAATAAAGCCACAATATTTATGCAAACTGGAGCAAAACGTAAAAAAAGAGTTACCTACAGGCATATCTACCTAAAACACTTGTGTTATTCTGGATTCCATTACATATATAAACATTGACAGCTACAGATACAACTGTTTCCTGTTATGTAAGTTCTTACTTCTTTTTTTTCCTGCTAGAGGATCCAAAACGAAAAATTTTTAAAAAGCCGCACAGACCAGATGTGTCTGCTGCAGTATCTTCTTTGGCATTAACCGATTTAAGTAAGGGCTCATTTTCAGAGGCAGTTGAACCAACCATAATGCAACATAAGTTGTGAGTCGGGCAGTTTTCAGGCTTTTGCCCAAAGAGGTTAGATGGGGGTGTTATCTAAACCCCCCTGAGTGCCTGCACAAGTGTGCAAGTACTTACACCCTAGTGTCTCAGCTGCCCGGAAAGTGACCGTGTGAATAAAACATTAATGTTTATATTTGTGTACTTGTGTTAGTGTATTTTAGGATCAGTCAGGGTCAATGGGTGTGCGTTCTTTGATTTAGTAGTAGTTTTGTCAGAGCACAAATGTAATGTAAGACCCAAACCCACAACTTCCTAAATTGGTGATATCATTTGAAAAATCAGGCTGATGTCTCAACCTTATACACGCTGAAACAGGCTGCTCTGGATCTGCAAAAAGTGTATACATTTACATTTACTTTGCAGCTCATAAAAAACCTCTGAGCCTGATAGCTGAACATGACTCAGCTACCAAACAATACGGCAAAAAGTATAGATTTATTTTAAAAATATCAGGGGCGGTCCTTGGGAGATCAGCGCCCTGGGCACCCCCTCTGACAGCCACCCCCCCTAAGTCCATAACAATCTCACCTCACAAGCACATCAACCCCCCTCCACGGGAGTGAGGTAAGACTCGTGAGACTCTGGATCTCTGAGTCTCGTCTCCACTCTACTCACTCGCGCAGGGGGGGGATGTCTATGTCACCTCCTATCCACATCCCGCCTCCCCCCAGTAAGCATCTCCACTCCCGGGAAGAGAGGTGGGGGAGGTGAGTCTCCTCTACTCCTTTCTACCCAGGCGAGTGTGCAAATAGGACCTTTTTGATGCCCACAGGCCATCCCCGACATGATGCAACCCTGGGCAACCGCCCAGGTTGCCCATGCCTAAAACTGCCACTGCAGGCCATATCTGGCTTTGCTTTTACCCTTTAATGAATGGTTATGGTTTAACTCTGATGAATACTAA
This sequence comes from Ptychadena robeensis, assembly GCA_036250615.1. Lineage (NCBI taxonomy): Eukaryota > Metazoa > Chordata > Amphibia > Anura > Ptychadenidae > Ptychadena > Ptychadena robeensis. Next base: position 42,105,055 of record CM070033.1, on the reverse strand, counting down.
CAGTATTCATATCAACGGAATATCAAGGTAGCCATGCACATATCAACGTTTGGTTGATAGAACTTAAATTTGCTCAGCTTAAGCAACAGAAATATTGTCAGTCAGTCTAACATCCATGGATCATACTACAACACAGTTTGATTAAATTAAAACCAATCATGTTCGCATGCCCCATAATAGAATTGGATACAAATTTATCTAAATATGTAGAAAACCCATCAGATACTTGTATGATCAATGCTCGCTCAACTTTCAGTAAATTTTCCATGAAAATAGAACTATGTATGCTAACTTTGCATCCCTTTAGTTTTTGCATCCCACCTTGGCCACTGGGCGACAATGATGTTGGTAACATATCTCTTTATTTCGTTTATGTACTAATGGTTTTATCAGATATATTGTTTGTCTGGAATGATATATGGATTTACCTAAAAAATAAATATATACAAAAAGAAAGACCCCTATGTATAGGACGAAGTATTTGTGATTGTCAGATTAGTTCACATTAGTTCTCTATATCATAATTATCATTATTCCATAGACATGGGAATTCAAAAAATGTATGATTCCCACAATCTCTTTCCATAAATAAAACCACCCTAGGAATTCCTTTGACAGACATTGGCCACTAGAGATGGTGGAATTTCTTTTTTTAAGTTTCAAGTAGCTGATTTGGGGATTTGTTTGCAAAGCCACTGAACAAGGAATCATTGCTTGTGAAGTAGGGTACAGTTGATGAAACATTACAAAATGATATGTGTTAGAGAGGGGGTATGGACAAATGACAGCAGGCATAGCTAGAAGACATTATTTATTATTATTAAATAACACACTGTTTTTAATTATACTTCAAGCATTAGGAAACATTGTAGTATGGTAATCATATCAATCATCATCAATGGTCATGTGCCTCTATTCTGAGGTTATCTGCCACAATATATATTATACAATCATCCCCCATTCGCTGGTGGAATAGTGGGAGCATAGGCACTCACCTGTCTGCCAACTGCTCCAGCTGAGCAGGCTGATGGCATACATAAAAGCCAATCAGCGACCCAGACGGCGTCTGAGAAAGTCCCTCTCCTCCTCTTTCTGTTCTAAGAAGATCCAAGGTGAAGACACGCAGCGGGGGCTTGGCGGACAGGTGAGTTTCAATGCCCAATGCATTAACAGTTAGGTTTCAGGGGCTGCAAGTGGAAAACCTAGGGGACGCTTTAGAATGCCTAAAGGGCCACAAGTTGGGAACCTGGGTGTTAGAGCAATACTTATCTACATCTCTGGCAATTTTTGGGATGGTATCTAATTCAGAGGCTTTGAAAATTAACTTCCAAATAAACTAGTTGAAATTTCATTACAATCTCTATTGTTCACTCTAAAGCTAGCCAAACATTGTCCGATTCCATGGCCGATCCGTCACCTATCCGATCGATTCCGGCGATGTCAGCGGGAATCGGAGGTCCGATCGATCGGCCAATTAAGTCCGTCCGATCGTGCCATACCACCTTGGCCCGCGGATTCCTGGACGATTCTGTGCCCGATCGATCACTTCACAAATGGCAACTCCCCCTGATGTGTGCTGAATCGGATCAGAAAGACCAACATGTTGGTTCTCTGTCGGATCAGATTCTGGGCCGGACAAGGTGGGCTTCACGCAATTCCGGGACGATCGTTTCGCGTGCACGCGCCCGGAATCGATCGTCCCGGAATCTGCTGGGAATCGGACCAGTGTATGGGGACCTTAAAAGCCCTTTCCATTGACACTGCAGTCTGAGGAACACCATTGTAAATGAATTGCCTTCCTTAGCTTTTGCCCATCCCAACAACCCCTATATTGTTCAAAATCTGTTAGTTCTGTCCTGCAAAAAGGACATCAAAATACAAAATATAAAATCTCATTGGTTTTAGAAATAACGTGTGAACCATGAGCACTTGTGAATCTGAATTCTGATATTTTTTTTCTTTTCATAAACTAAATGGAAAATAAAACAAATGATGTAGCTGATGCTGCCCTGTTTTGGAATGCTCTTGTCCTAGAACTTGTCTCCACTGGTTTTGTCCCAGCTTCAGGCTCATGTGTGGAAAAAGCAGCTTGTTGTTTCCTTGCATTGGTGTGAGTAAAGAGTGCATTTTTTCACGTGATGTTTATGCTTTTCTTGTTTGCATATTGCAAACATAAAGCACAAGAACAAGTCATTTTATCAGGAATGACCCATCAATTCACCTATTATTTTCAGCCCCAATTCACAGTGGGAGACATCTGATCACTTATTTTAAAAATAACACACTGTTTAAAAATACCAATTAATACTTACAAATTAGAGCAGTGGTTCCCAAACTTTCCTTGAATTTCCCCCCTTTTCTGGATAGGAGCAAATATTGAGCACCCCCCTCCTCCCATTCAAACTTCACAGATTCAGGTACAGTGCACGTGCAATGTCAAACGCCGCGCCAGACGCGATGAACGCTGTGGGAACAGACAGGATGGGAAGGCATGCATATGTATGGGATGCACCAGCATCCCCGTCAAGGCATGCGATTAATGCAAAGTCCCTAAAGGTGGGTTTACACATGTAGATTTTTTTTATTTGATCAACGAAGAACAAAAATTTTTTGGTTGATTGAACAAAAAACTACAATGGCCAATTTGTTCAATGGATACATTTTGTTCGCAATCTAACAAAAAAGAGTTTGAAAGGTCAGCAAAAGGTCAGCTTTGAGCTGGCCATACACCTTTAGATTTCTCTGTCAACTATCCTTTAGATCTAACAACAACTATGTAGTATAGGGTCCTCTGTGATTGAACACAGGTAGACTTGATGGTTTAGAAAGTCCCTAATATTACATGGTTTTGGTTAAACAAAAGGAGATCTAAAGGTAATCTGACCATAAGTCTAATGTTGTTGGGGAAAAAGATAGCACAACCGCCCCTCATCTCAGCTTCCTGCTTGTCAGAATCTTCTGAAGAGTTCATTGTGACCTGGATTAGAGTGAGATTTCTTTGGCATAATTCAAGCTGATATTGCATCTCTGTCAGCCAGTGAAGAAAGGTGATTTAGGATGGTCAGATATATAAATACCATCTACTGTACGTTTAATGATGGCTTTTACAAGTTGCCAGGGAGTTGAAAAGGATGATTCCTGATGAATCCCAGATGAATACCATATGTGTTTTGTGAGAGCTTCAAAAAGTTTAATGCTAGCTATAACCAAAAAAGAAACCATCTCAAAGGAGCTCACAATCCAGAGTCCCTATCATAGTAATATGTCACTGAGAAATAATTTTGCCAATTAACCTGCCAGCATGTAATTGACTTGGGGAGGAAACCAAAACAAACTTCTTTCAGTGTCCTTGCCCAGATTAAAGTGCTGCATGGCAACAAAGCTGCACCTCAAGCCAGATAAATAGACTCAACTCACCAATCTATTACACAGCTATTTACATATGGGAGGAGATTACCTAATATATTCACTGCTGTAGAAATTTGGGATGTGATTAATGAGTCTCATACTATGTGGTTCTTGTAATAATCTCTACGAAAATCATAATACTTATATACCATATTTTTCGGACTATAAGACACACCTTTTAATGCCCCAAATCGGGGGGGGGG
>CM070033.1:42000970-42016425 GCA_036250615.1 Ptychadena robeensis | reverse complement strand
AACAGTGACCATGTCTGGAGGGTTCACATACTTTCAAGCAGCACTGTATATATATATACCTATACCGTATATACTCGAGTATAAGCCGACCGGAATATAAGCTGAGGTACCCAATTTTAGGGAAAAAAATCTGGAAAAACTGAATGACTCGAGTATAAGCCTAGGGAGGGAACTGCAGCAACTAAGGCACAGAAACACACAGCAAATGTACTTTTGTTTTGAGGTATAATTATTTAATTCAGCAGATTTGTTAGTTCATTACAAAGCCCCTGAACATGATATCATCACTAGAAGTAATGGAGATGTAGAGAAGGGTTGTGGGAACATTGTAAAGAAAAAAGTATTGTTCTAGCATATCAAGTTTTTATACAAAATAAGTTCAAATTTGACTTGATTTTGAACCTAATTTATGCAAAAACTACATATGCTAGAGCAATCTTTTTTTTTTTTCAAATTCTCCCACAACCCTTTTGTACATGTCCAGCAAATTTGGTGATGATAGCATATTCAGGGGCTTTGCAATTCACTCATAAACTCCACCTACAAAATGCCACGATTTTCATTTTTTGATCTGAGTATAAGCCGAATTTCATTTGTTGAGCACATTTCAGGTGCTGAAAATTTTGGCTTATACTTGAGTATATACGGTATATACATACTGCACACACTTCTTCAATTAAAAATATAAATAAAAAAGAACACAAACGTTGTTAACTAATTTATAAACCACCAACACAGCTCTGTATGTTACCTATGGGGTAAAGGCAACACAAGCTAACATACAGGTACAAACTATGACACAGGAGTAGAAGAATAGTGTTGGTCATGAATATTCAAATCGCTAATTTTTATTGCGAATATCTGCACTTCGAGAATTCATGAAGATCTGGAATATAGTGCTATATGTTCATAATCGTGAATATTAAACATTTTTTACATCAGTACCAGAAACTACCCCGCATTGCCCATGTACATGTGCCGATTTGTGCAATGAAGGTAATAAATATTTGCATTCATGTTATAGTGTTGATCACAAATATTTGCGAATATCTGCACTTTTTATTACGTAAATATTTTTCACAGTGAAGGTAATAATGACTGGAGATCACTACTTCTTTTATTTACAAACTTATTGCACATTAGGAAAACAAATTGTGATAGGTTTCTAATATGAACATTGCCTGTGCTGTTCATCATAGAAGAGGACTTTACCCAATCAGGCTTAAGGTCCCCATACACGGGTCCGATTCCCAAGGGATTCCGGGACTATCGATTCCGGGCGTGTGCACGCTAAACGATCGTCCCGGAATCACATGAAGCCCACCTTGCCCGATCGATCACGTCCGATCGATCGGGGGCCCAGAATCGGATCTGCCAGAGAACCAACATGCTGGTCTTTCTGATCCGATTCAGCACACATCAGGGTGAGTTGCCATGTGTGAAGTGATCGATCAGGCACGGAATCGTCCAGGAATCGGTGGCCCAAGGTGGTAGGGACAGACTTGATTGGGCGATTGATCGGACATCCGATTCCCTCTGGCATCGCGGAATCGATCGGATGGGTCGATTGGCCATGGAATTGGAACATGTATGGCTAGCTTTACAATCTAAGAGGTTGGGGAACAGCTTATACAAAAGGTAGGAGACATAAATCCCCTATATAGTCTCATAAACAAATTAAATTGTAGTCACTGGAAAATCTTTTTCGTGATATACAGGTCATCGTCTCTATGTAGAGGAATGGGGGAGGATGAGCACCCTGTAGTCTAGTAATAGCAATGATGGATGCTTGACCATGAAAGATCATCTTGGGCAGCAAATCTCGTAAACATTTTGTCTGTATGAGATTTTAATGGCAAGTGCTTAAGCTATCCTCTATTTTTAAAGTGATCCACCATTTAACCAATGACCAGTATAAATAACTCACCTCCCTGGACATTCCACAATATACAATTTTACAGTAGTTTATGAAATCCCTAAAGTCTCACATGAGCTTGGAAATCTGAATATTCTTCAGGTAAATTTTATATTAAAGAATGCTATAGCAAATTTGTATGATTCAGTTATGGTTTCAGCCATAGAGGAAACTAGGGCTTTAGACATGTGCTAACCTGTCATGTTTGTTGGATTTACTGGGTTCCAGGGTGTGTATAATAGCATTAATGTATTTGCATGAGTGCATTGTAAATATGTAACATTCATATACCATGTTTAAGCAAGCAGCACCCTTGTATGTATTGATGAGCGAGATAATGAGATGAATGAACATAACCCCATCAAATTCTTTCTGTGCAGTCTGTTATGGTATGTGTGTAGATGGTCAGCCATTTTATAGAATGGTATAGAAGTGGCATTACATGTCTTTCCTTTGGACCCTCTTTCCTACCTGATAAGGTCAGTCTGAGAATATATATTGTGTAATGGTGTGTCCTAATCAGTCCTGAAAATACATATATTCTCAGTCAAATTAAACTAGAGGCGAGATGAGTTTAATTTTGCTGTATATCAGTATTCTCATGTCAAGTAAGGCAAAGGAAACATCAGACTTGGGCACTATGCTAAAGGTGGCACAGCTGGGGCAGATTCTAGTGAATTTAAAAAAGAGTTAAGAGTTTTGTTTAGTTTTGTCTACCTTCCCGAGTCTTCGTTCCACGGTGTAAGTCAAGGGCCAGATCATTGCTTTGAGAATAGATGGAGGGATCGGGACTAGATATGTTTGTGATGGCCATCTTTGTATATGGAGAAATTGACCCACTAAACATCCGTAAGTGAGTAGGAGCAGAAGTCAAAAAAAGAAAAAAAAGAGCGGAAGTCATTTTTAGGATTGTGGAGCGGATGAACAAAACTGACAGCTATCCCTTTTTACACTGTAAAATGTATTAAATTGTATATAAACATTATCAAATTATATATGATATATGTTTTTAACATACGGAATGCGCTCAGAAAAGGAGAATATGCTGTGATATCCAATTTTGGTTCCCCACGGCCTTGTCCTGTCACTGATCAGATCAGGTGACTGTTGGATGGATGGAATATTTTTATCCATACATATAATGTGTGAACATGAAGGTGGCCCAGAGTTGATACACACATAAGAATCTCAAAATATCATGTAATGGGCAGATTCCAAACTTCTTAACGTATATGAGACTCCTTAAATGTTTATGTCTGGAACATTTTGTATGTCTACACTGCTGTTTTCCACATGCACAAAGTGCACCTCACGTGCTTTGATGTGCCTGCTGGGAAATGTTATTACTAGGGTGTACTGTGAGTTTGTCTTCTTAAATATCACATATATAATATAAAAAGTGTTGACTCAGTGACTATGTTTGGATTCCAGATTTATCTCTTCAAAGAAATGTAGAATTCAATAATGAAATAACTGTCTATTTAGGATTGCATAAGTACTCCCTGCAAGGCTGAAGTTTTCAAACCTCTGGCTGCGGTACCTGATGTTTACGGATCACTAATCGCACCTGTGTTGCATATAGGCCAGTGGTAATGAACTCCATTTGGAGTCTCTGGAATCTCACTATACACATTTTTGTATAGTCTTTATATATCTTATATATTAACCATCAATGCGTTACTTTGTTTGTAGTTTCGTTAAGGCGCCTATAAAGGCGTTGTGTCAATGGCAATGCAAGGTGGGACAGACTGTTTGTCTGTCATCGCAACAATACTGTGTCTTCAATCTCTGCAGGAGCCCTGACACCATGGTCTCAGACCCCTTTCTGGAGACACACCTGGCTCCCTTGTTGCCTTCCAGTAGTTGCAAACGTTGGTGTGTGTAATTGGATGGAATGGGAAGGCCCACCCAGTTCCTTCCCTCATTCCAGAGTCCAGAACCCTGAAACTAAAACTTACCAAAAACTCCACAGCGACCTACTGTTGCTGTCCAATACTATCCTGTACTACCTGGTGGTCCATTTACACCATGACACAAGGGATCCACAATCATTTTTTGACTTGACGCTGATGTGCCTGTGTGTGCATGTCCATTAAATATCAATGGATGCATTGCCACACATTAACATTTTCGTGTTTGATGCATTTTAAACAGAAAATATTACCAATGCTAGAAACAACTAATCTATCTCCAGGGGCTGCTTATTGCTCACTGGCCCTCATGGCAGGGCTCAGGAATGTCAAACATATTTCAGCCATACCTGTCAACCCTCCCATCTTGGCCGGGAAAGTCACCTTTTCTATGTGTTTCCTGGGATTTTGAATTCGGGCAGAGGTAGGAAGGAGGAGGAGTCACTCTCCCTCCTAAGTTCCCACCCCGCTTGTGCAGATGATGTGTGGAGTGGGACATTACTAAGGAGAGTATTGCCCTTTCCCTCCTAAATCAGGCAGGAACTGAATAGGAGGACGGGGACTTTGATCTCCCTATACGGAAAGTGGCATCAATGACGTCACTTCCGGAACCTGGAACGCAGAAGATGCTGGCCAAAACTGGAAGTGACGTCACATATTCCCGGCTAGTGATATTGACAGCTATGGTTTCAGCAAGAAAGCCATATGATGACACCATACACCAACTCATACCACTGATCATTGTTGTATCACCTGTAATATTTGTAACAGGACAGTTGCTACTAAACACAATAATATGCACCGAGGTGTGCCATACAAAGCAATCTCATCATTTAAATTTTGTATAAAAATAATAAATTAATTATGTTCTCATATGCTTCAATATGATGTTCCAAAACACCCAACCCTACAACTCTATTGTGTTCTCTGTGGCCCACACACTCTTCTCCTGCCCATCCTCTTCTTGCCATTTCCCATAACTCTGGACAAATCTTCTGCCTGGGGATAGGTGGTCCCACCCTACAAATGGAGTCAGTTGTTCAAAATTTATCTCTAGTGGTTGAATAACAGGGAGGAAGTGTTTAAATGTCATATTACTATTTTACATAATCTAGTCAACTGCTAAGGAATAGTATGGCATGCTATGGGATAGTATGAGATGGCGTTTCCAGTAGGAATAGCTATTTTTCATCCTGAGAGAGGGGCTTCTCCTATATCTTTTTAATGCGTAGGAACACTTTAGGATTTACAATTACAGCTACCAAACATAAACAGTTCTCTTTCCCTAGAAATGTCGTTAATGGGTTGCAGCACTGTATGGAGCATCTGTTTTAAATATTGAGCCATTAACTACATCATTGCCAATTGAGCCATGTTGCTTAGAATTTTTAAATACAAACTAAACATATGGGACGTTAGAATCAGCTCTGTTGACTGGTTAGCTTACAATAGAAAATACTTAGAAAGCATGTATACCATATAAAAGAGTGTGGAGACCTTTTATTGAAAGTGATAACCTTTTATTGGCTAATTGAATTAGATAAGCTGCTCAGCCTGAAGAAGCAATCTGAGATATCCTGAAAGCTGGCTTCTCGAATCACTTCAGTCCAGCTGGGCATAGATGGGCAGATTCTTGCCCGATTCTTCAGATGATTGGCCTCCATGCACATTCCTGCCAAGCGGCTGGCAGTTGGTCGGCCAAAAATTGGGTGCGCCCACCTGGTCAGATTGACCAGGAATCACACGGTGATCCGACTTGCCGGTAAATTCCCAGCCAAACCCATTAGTTTGGATAGAGACGGCAGTCCCCATCCAAAGTAATGGCAGGCACACAAAGGGTTCCCGGATGATTCTCGGCACTAGCGGCCGTGTGTGATGACATCATCAAGGCCAGTCGGTCTGCTGAGCATTCGATGACCTGTCTATGCCCAGATTAAGCCAGTTAACTGTATCACTAAATCTCCAAACGTTTTGTACTAATTGATGGCCAATATGGTAAAAAAAAACTCTACTATATGCTATATACTACTATCTCTGATGATCTCTATGATCTAGAGAGGCATGTTTCCTTGAAGCACAGGATACATGTGATAATAAATTGTTATGCAGTGTGCTTAAGGCTATGTGAACCTGTAGAAGACAATGAAGGTTTATCCTATGCCCTGATGAGCGCCTTGTGCCTGGCATGGAATGCTTCCTTCCAAGCATCTGCACACTGCTGCTAATTGATACCACTCCACCTCCTACCACAATCTCATGTACAATCTACCATGGACATGCGGCCAAACTGCATTCTACCGTTCAAGTTCTTGACCAGTCATTCACTTGCACAGGAACATGCTGCTCATTTCTGATAAACTGTAGCTATAATTTCAAAACAGCAACAAAACGGTTTATTTAGTTCTACTAAGCACAGTTAAGCCTTCCTAAAGCACATGACCCATTCCATCACAAATCTCAAACGTTAAGGGAAAACTCCTCACTTCCACACAGTAGATGGAGCCATGCAAATCATTCCTTTATGTCCCATCTGTCAAATCACATCAACAACCGCTGGCATACAATGCAAATAACATATTCATATTAATCTGCCCTGAACTGCCTCACATTACAGATGTGAAATGAATTCACTAAAGGCCACCACACATGCAACGAGCGGCAAAATCGGCCGCTGATCGGGGGCCCCCACATGGGGCAACAGTTCCCTGTCGCCCTAAAGCTCGGTCGGCCAGAGAACGGACATGACCGTAAATCTCTGGCCGATGCCATTAGTATCAATGGGGACCGGCGTCCTCACGCTGCACTCCACCACTCATCTGTCGCCCCCCACTCGGTATGTGTGTAGGGGCCTTAAGTCATCTAAATAGAAAGGTATGATTTCTTGCTATGCTATTGGTAGGCCAATCTAAACGTTTAGTTATCTAATTCACTTTTTATTGCCTTTCCCGGCCTCTGGAATACACACATAGATATCTGAAACAAAAGTGCTTTACATAAGTTTATGACCCTCTTAAGCTGGGAACACATGTATAGATATGGGCCAGACTAATGGCCGCTTCGAGTGCCATGCACGCTAATGGCCACTATCACCTCTCCAGTCCATCATGAATGGTGCTGCTAAACTCATCTACTCCTCTAACCGCTCCTGCTGCTCCTCTCTGCAAATCTCTACACTGGCTTCCAACTGTCCACAGAATCAAATTCAAATTTTGTGCCTTGCTATTAAATCACTTCACACCTCCTGTCCTCCGTACATCTCCAACCTGGTACAGAAATACGCCCCTACCCACCCCCTCCGCTCCTCCAGTGACCTACTAATGACATCACCGCTAATAACCTCATCGCACTCAAGGCTTCAAGACTTCTCTAGGGCCGCTCCTACTCTCTGGAACTCTCTCCCTCGTCCCATTATACTTGCTCCTACCTTTGGCACTTTTAAAAAAGCTCTAAAAACCCACCTCTTCATCACCACCATGCCAGTCCCCCCCACCTATTGTATACCTTGTTCCCCAACCTATTAGATTGTAAGCCCGTCCGGGCAGGGTCCTCTACTCCTATGTCATACCTGTACCTGTGTGTTATTGTGTGTTTGTATCTCTAATGTATTGTACAGCGCTGCGTAATATGTTGGCGCTATATAAATAAATGATAATAATAATCTATCTGGCCAATATCATATGCGCCCATTCCTGTTTTCTAACGGAATCAATCAATCCTGTTCGAAAACAGGGATATCGGAAATGACCGTAAACCACGGTTGATGCATTTCACTTTTTGAAGGTTTAATATATTTTTATTTTAAAATAAAAGTGAACTTTGGTTACTTGCATAAGCATTTATCATATCCCTCCCTGATTTGGCAATTGATTGGCTGCAATTAAAACTGAGTGTTTTGAAGTCTCCATAATGGTTGCAGTTCTGCACTCTTCAATGTTATCATTTCGTCTTCCAAAGTTTGATAAGTACAGAAAGTTTTCAGTCGTTTTTAGGTCTTGTAAAAAATGTCCACTTCACTAGCATATTCTAACACTTTGTGCAGACATGTGGTGCTGGCTGCTGAAATGACCATTAGTAATTTTTTCAGAAGACAGTTGCTGTATAGACAGACATGGATAGGGAAGTGGACAGGCTTACCATTGTATACCATTGTATCCTATCCCAAAGGTAACAGTAGAGATCCTTTATCTCTAGACATCCCTATACTCCCTGGCAGAGTCATATACAGTCAGGTCCATAAATATTGGGACATCGACACAATTCAAAAAATCTTGGCTCTATACACCACCACAATGGATTTGGAATGAATCAAACACAATGTGCTTTAACTGCAGACTGTCGGCTTTAATGTGAGAGTATTTACATCCAAATCAGGTGAACGGTGTAGGAATTACAACAGTTTGCATATAAGCCTCCCACTTGTTACGGGACCAAAAGTGGGACAATTGGCTAACTAACACAAAAAGGACACATTTTGCCAATCAACTTCACAAGTAAGACTTAACTCCTTACTTGTTGGTTAAAATCCACAAATTTTATCATAACAATAAAAGTCAAACCTGACATAACACATTAACACATTACATCTGCATGAACCCCAGGTGTAACCTACATGCTATTGGATGTCGTATTACCATATTGATGTAATTGGTTGGGACAGTTCATGCAGATGTAATGTGTTATGTCTGATTTGACTTTTATTGTTATGATTTAATTTGTGGATTTTAACCAATCTTACCATTTCTCACCGGATCTTCCCACTGAGGCCCTTAAAATCCCCTTGCCCCTGGTCCAACAGGGGGAATTCTATCTGGGTTTTATTCTCAGTGTCTCTGTACTTCATTGGTAAGAATAATTTTGAGCTTCTTTTGTCACAGTTATGACATCAACAGCAACCACTTACAGAATTGTAGTTAAAGAAAAAAGAGAAGCTTATGGCTAGATATACACCGCCACCTACAAGATGGCACCTTCAACACATATAGTGGCCATGTTAGTTTCCATGAATGCATATTGACACAGCTGGGGGAAGTGACATTCCATTAGAAGCATGGCAGAATATAAAACTCATTATAGGGTCAACTTTTGAGTTTAAGTCCACATTAACAAGCAAGCAATGCAGGCAATAGGACATTTATATTGACACGTTGTGAAAACAAGTTGGTGGTGAGAGAGAAATTTCCCTCAAACCAAATCCCTAGAGAGACAAACTCGTTGCATGCTGTTTTACAAACATTTCCCATTTCCCACAGTAATGTGACCTCAGTTCTCACTTTTCTTACTTACAGAAAGGTGAGTTCCATGTGAATGGAAAGAAATGCACATTAAGCTTAGGTATACTAATTCATCTCTGCAAGTGGAACTACATAAAAAAGAAAAAGGACACAGAATGGGGGACTTCAGATGGGTCATTGACCTTATTGCTGTACCCCTTGAGGGGTGGGCTTACATTCCTGACATTCCTTAACACCTCAAAGCTCCTGTATCTCTGACAACTTCATGAGAAACAGATGTGGTCCCTGTTTCTGGATTGCTTTACAATGTTCTTTGCTAAAAATCACAGCCCCATTCTCAGTACCTCTTCAAATAATGCTGAAAAAAACGACCTCATAATCCTTTAACTATCTGTCATTATAGTTTATAGAGACCAATATGGATTAACTAGTGACAGTGGAATAAGAAAAGTGGAATAATAACCATTTGGCTGGCTCCTCTGAGGCCATCTCATCAATGTGGTACTAGAACTTTAGATAGATCTGATATAGCACTGTGTCTTATTCTGATGACCTTACTCACTAAAAGATTTTAATAAGAAAATTCAGACATGGGTGATCAAAATGGTACAAGAAGTTAGAAGATACTAAGAGAGGCTGATAAGTTACATTATTGTTATTTTACGTATAAATACATAACTCCCTTCTTCCGAATTTGCTAAAAAAACTAAACATTGTCTATCCATGTCCCTTGCATCACCAACTACCAACCTACTGCACACCTACTACCCAGACTTCTAGTGCTAATAAGAAAACATGGTATTGGTTGGTGGTGTTTTTACACTGGATCTTTTACTTCACATGTATGACATCCGTGACATCTATGACATCAATCACAAGACTGAGGGCAGGTTCAGTAGCTGATGGCTAGAACTGTGTCATACACAAGGTAACACATTAATATAATGGTGGAATTTTTGACTTGCTCGCCATGATTCTTCTGGCCATGATTCAACTCTGTCACATGCATTTCTGGTGCATGAAGGGGCTTTATTTTTTTATTGTCGTCGCCACCAGGACACCTGACAGATATTCAGCTGCCACATGTATGCATGCATATAGACTGGAAGTGGCTGTAAAATAGTTAAGTCTAGAAAACTTGATTCAGACTTGGGTTAGTACATTTACAAATCACACTCTGCATCCAAAGGAGCATTCAGCCCAATGTCACTTTCATGGTTTCATGAAAATGCTTTTTTTTAAATGAAGCATTTTCATGAAAAAGCAGAAAATAAAACTCATGGAGTTATTTTTCAGGCCTCCATAGGAAGAACACACAGCAGTCATTTACATTCTCTTTGAAGATGACCCATGTCTGTATCTTATTTTAGCTTCTATGTAGACTAACCATCTGGATGATCAAACCATGCAATCTGTTCTTGTGAAGGGAAATATGATAAAGTTTGAATTTGTTTGGCTTGCTCAAAATTAATGTTAACAGATATTGATATGAACTGGCATTTGATGATCACATATGAAGGGCATTTTTATATGTTTCATTGAAGGAAGTCCTAGAAAAACATATATAATACATGTCAACACATTCAATTTCACTATCTCTGGGTGTGTATTTTTTGTGTACTAACATTGATTAGTATTGGTATAATAAAATACTTTTTACAATTACATATTTTAACTGTAATTGCACTCATGGTTAATGAATATAGTACCACATGTAGCACATGAAGAGGCCATGCTACTCCAGAATCAAGTAATTGGTGGCATTCTTTATAAAGTCTCCATTATCACATGATTATAGTGTTTTGGATCCAAGGCATGCTACTAGAGGTGTTACAGCAAGGTGTCAGGAAGTGAACCAGGAACCACTCAGAGAACCAGTGCTTTAATATCACCTGGAAATAACAACTTGCAACTGCAAGATCAAACTCAGTTCAAATCCCAGAGTAAGATTCACACTGCACTGCAACATACAAAGAGTAAAGGTGGGTTTACATGTGTAAATTTTTTCGTTTGATGAATCAAGAACGAACTTTTTTGTGGTTGATTGAACAAAAATCTAGAATGGCCAATTTGTTTAATGGATACATTTTGTTCGACCTTGAACAAAAAATAGTTTGAAAGGTCATCGAACATGTTAGTAGATTTTAATCTGTTGTTGTTATTCCGAATGTATTTTCATTCGATTTAGGAATGGAGGAACAAAATATCTAATGTTACATTCGATAAATGAACGAACGATGTTCAACAACGACATCAAATGAAAAAATCTGATTAGCAGTTGATTGAAGAAAAAATCTACACGTGTAAACCCACCTAAGCAGTTCCAATTAATCCAGGCCCCAGATGGTGGCAGGTATTCTACAGCAGTGGCCACAGGGGACCAATTTTATCCAGCCTGTTCTCAGTGCAGTCTGGTCTTTCGGTGACAGCTCGATACTCTATTCGATCAGGAGGAATTTCTCCTGGGTAGGTATCGGCTGGATCACAGGGTCAGGTTTAAGGCCCATGGGTTCTTCTGCTCCAGAGCCACCCGCACGCTCCTTGACAAGGCACCCAGACTGGGAACAGCCACACACACCATCTCTCTCCTTACTCTCCAGATCACATAGCTTTTCAACACTCTTCCGGGTGAAGAAGCCTTCATCTCTTCTGCATATGCCTCTTCTTCAGGTATGACCTGGGGGACATCTTTACTACAGAGGTGTTGTGTCAAAAAGATTAACAGGATGTAACTCAAAAGAGTTACATCCTGTTCATAGTATGAAATCCACCCTTTAGAAAGCCACAAAATACCAAAGGTATGTTATATTTAAGAATAGAAAGCCTTTTTAAAGTTCTTCTCTGCAGACTCTCTTACATGGCCCCCATACACTTCTAGATTTTTCATCCAATCAACTTAATTCAATCAATTTTTTTGTTGATTGATTGAAAATCTATGGCAGCCCACATGGTTAGATCAACCTAAAACAATTAAAATTGAGAAAAAAATTTATTGAAAAGTGATTGGACATGCTGGAAAATTTTAATTGGTTGTATTGAAATTCATTACACTTTCGATCCCAAAAAAGTTGATCAAATATCTGTTACTACAGTTGGCAAACATACAATCAATGACCAATTTCCCTGACCCCAAAAATGTATCTTTTTAAGTTGATTGAACAGAAAATCTAGACGTGTATGGGGGGCTTTGGGCAGGTTATGCCCAAGATATATAACTATGTAAAGATAAAGTAAAACAATTGCAAAAAAATTCTGTAGTACTACTTTTTAAAATTTGGTGATTTAGGTTATTTTAGATTAAATAGACAAAGTCTATTTTGAAATGAAAAAAGCAAAGAACTGCTCCACACAGCATGCATGGCCTGGGTGTGGGGACACTATTTCAATATTTTCCCCACACCCAGAGCACGCACGCTGTGGTGGCAACCTAGGGAGCAGATCCATTGTAGGCCAAGATCTGTTGTTTTCAAAAACCCACACGGTTCTTTTTTATTTCATTTAAAAATATGAGGCTGCTAATGGTAGCAAGCATTATAACCTTTACCTCTCTGACTACACTTACCTTCCATTGCTACATTACAAATATCACATATACATACAAGGAGAGATAAAGGGTCTTTGAAAACTTAGGATTTTCTCTTTTCTTTATTTTTTTTCCAGGGGGCATAATGATGAAAATATTGGTTGAATTCAACAACTGCTTATTCAACTTTATTCTGGGTAGATTTAAAAACCTCACCTTTTTGACAAGGTTATTTTAAGGGCTTGTCCCCACTTTGGCGATTGTCCATTAAAGTCGTCCATGCATTTGAATGGGCTCTTCCCCACAGCTGCGATCGGGCCTCGATTGTGCGCAATCAGGCACGGCTGATCATCACGAAGGCTCCCATAGACATGAATGGACACGTTTAAAAAACATGACTTGAGACATGATTTTTGAGTGCCGCCCCATTACTCCTCTATGGGCAGTATTAGGATCAGGCGCAGCCAGATCGCTCCTGATTGCTTGCCAGAAAAAACGCTAGCGATCATCGGCCTGCGATAAGAATCACGGGAGATCGCTGAGGGGGGAAAAGAGCCTAAGGCTTCCTTACATCACTGGCACCTAGTCTAATAACGACAAATTATTTGGTAAGAATTAGTTTTTTTATGCAAGGTAAGGCTATTCCAAACAGTGGGTCCAGGTAGGTACAGCATATCCTGCTATACATAAAATCATCCATGCTAGATTTGCATACAAATAAGGCTGTCTCTATATTGTATTTGTCTCACTTTGTACTTTGATTTTAATGGATTACTTCTTTTGCATAGAGATGGCAGAACCCCCAATGGCAAATACTTATTTGAGTATTTCTACTCAAATACATTTCAGTTTATATGCTTGATAGTGATGGCGCGAACCCGGATTTTGCCGTTCGCGAACGGCGAACGTGAACTTCCTCAAAAGTTCGCGAACCCGGCGAACCCGCGAACCCGCCATTGACTTCCATGGGAAGCGAATTTTAAAAAACAAAGGGACCCTTTCTGGCCACAATAGTGTTGGGAAAGTTGTTTCAAGGGGTCAAACACCTGGACAATGACATGACAAAGGGGAATCCATGGCAAAACTCCCAAGAAATTTTTTTTCACACTAGAAATCCGCACCAAGGATTTCTACAATGATAGTCAATGGGATTTGAGCTGCAGAGCAGCCCGTGTCACCTTTTCCATTTGATTGGCTGGATTAAATCTGCTGACTGTGACTCACAGGGTCAAAGTTTGACCAATGCAAAAAGATAGGGGGTGGGTCGAACTTGCCATATGTTCGCGAACATGGGGCGAACGCGAACATGCAATGTTCGCCGCGAATAGTTCGCCGGCGAACAATTCGAGCCATCACTAATGCTTGATAGTAAATAGTATTTTATGTATTAAATTCATAAATTGACCTACTTATTGAAGCTTGAAATAATTTTCTCCTTAGATACCCCCAATATGTCAGGTCTGGAGAATATCTTTAACTATGGAAATAATGTGGCAAACATAATCATAGAAATTATGAAAACATTAGCCATCACCCATTTGCATGATACAAGAACTTTGCTCCAGTTGCATATGTGAAGAGAAGCGCATCTGACAATAGAAATATTGGCTGGAAGATTATGTGACATTAAAATGCACTTCTATTATGCTCAATTTTAAGCTCCAAGAGACTGTTTTTAATGACAAAGAAGATCTCCATCTCATATCAGAGTCTGCAGTCTGCACACGTGTGATTATCAATAGATGTCTCAGGAGACATCGCCTTGGGTCACTCATTGGCTAAAGAGCCAAGATTTACATTGCAAATCCAAGCTGATTAATATGCACCTCTCATGCTTATTAAAGAAAACAAAAGGAAAGAATCCCAGACAAGAGGACTGTGCAGGAGCCAAGCTAAGCAATGATGTCTACGGCTTTACCAAACTATTTCTTAGTGTAATGTATGTAAATATAATGTTACCCACATTAAGCAGGCTTCAGAAGACAATTTCTAGAAGAGTTTAATAAAAGCCTTCTCTCCGGATTTGCCATTGTTGTCTTCATTCTCAAACAAGTTATAGCAATACAACATAAATAAAGCAAATGATTTTTAACTCTACAAAATATATGCCTGCATAATATAATATAATTCATACATATTGATCACCCAGTTTGGGATTTTTTATGTTATCTCTAAAATAGAAGGTTCTGCATGACCATATTTATGAGAATCAAACAAATCAGCTATTCTTCTAATTCATTCATCACTATTATTCCGTAAACATATGTAGCTACATGATATAATTAGCATTTATCACTGGGTGACTTCAACACAGAAAGTGAACCCTCCCCCCAACATTGACCTTCACAATAACTTGTCCTGTAATTGCACAGGAGAGGAAATTGATTGTGGAGCAGATAGGGTTCCTTCCCCTAACAACCATCAAAGTACCCTGCTGTGTTCATGAAGAACATGGTGAGAGTTTACATTGGCGGATTCTTTATAAAAATGATCTTTATTTCAAGATACAATTAAAAATCTTTTGCCTGTGTACACATATGGACATGACATAAAACATACACAGAGTACAAAGTTTTACTTAAAATAATACATAAAACACATTAGCACGGAAAAGTTAAGAAAAACAGTTGCCCCCACTCAAAGTATATGCATATTGCTGATTCTAATTTATCGGTCCCTCTAGGCTTTGTGAAATTATACCACTGGTGATGTCAGGTGCTGGAAACCAAACAGAGTGTGTCCCACTCTGACCAATACCGCACAACTTTAGAAATGATAGATCCACACTCCAGGGGCAAAAGATTTTTCATCCTCTTACGCTCCTTGACAAGGCACCCAGACTGGGAACAGCCACACACACCATCTCTCTCCTTACT
>CM070033.1:41986934-42000685 GCA_036250615.1 Ptychadena robeensis | reverse complement strand
GACTCTCTTACATGGCCCCCATACACTTCTAGATTTTTCATCCAATCAACTTAATTCAATAAATTTTTAATAAAAAATATCTTTATTTCAAGATACAATTAAAAATCTTTTATTTGTGTACACATATGGACATGACATAAAACATACACAGAGTACAAAGTTTTACTTAAAATAATACATAAAACACGTTAGCACGGAAAAGTTAAGAAAAACAGTTGCCCGCACTCAAAGTATATGCATATTGCTGATTCTAATTTATTGGTCCCTCTAGGCTTTGTGAAAGTATACCACTGGTGATGTCAGGTGCTGGAAACCAAACAGAGTCTGTCCCACTCTGACCAATACCGCACAACTTTAGAAATGATAGATCCACACTCCAGGGATTAAAGCAATCCGCATCACACACTTTATTCAGATTCATTGAAATCCATACAGTGTGTTTCGCGTCACCCCCAACATAGTGGGTACCCCTCTTACGCATTTCACTCATGTATGAGCGTAATCATCTAATACGGGATCATCTAATAGGGGATCCCGCTCATACGTGAATGAAACGTGTAAGCGGCCCCCCATTCCCCGGAAAAGGCTGTGACTCTCCCAGCTTGGACCACTGGGCTTAGATACAGGAATTCGGGGTAAATATGGTTTACCCATAACATATGAAATAATATTCAAGTTTCATGGATAGTGGTTCAGAACTGGATACAAGACTGTATCCATACTTCCCTCTATAGCTAATTATGAGTTGTCATGTTATGATTTGAATGAATGATGAATGGTCGCAAAACGCGTCAAGAGGTTTTTTTGACCAGATGACATCACCACAGTGTTGAACTGAGATATACAAAATAAACTGTTTCCAGTTACGAAATACGCTAACGGTTATCATTAATACTCATAAGCTACCATTAAAGTCCATTGTGGCTAACATTAAAGACTTTATCCTTCAATGTAGCTGGGTGTTGCATGTTTTTGTTCTACATTACTGAGTTATGTTGCTAACAAAACCTCTTCAAATAATAAAACATATGTCGCAATCTCCAGGAGGATGTGATGGGCATCATCCAGTAAAGTTCAGCATGCAAAATTCCCTAGATCCACACATATTGTAGAAGACAGGTCCACCTGTCAAAGCAATGTGCTGGTGTTGCACACTCAGCAAAGTTCTCAGACATCTTCAAAGACTCTGCTATGGGGAGTACTGGTGCCTCGCTCTTATTAATGTTGCTGCCAAACTACGATAAACAATACAAGAGTAGGCACTATATCAGCTGAAATATAAATAACATCATAGTTTCATCTTAAAACATCCTTCACTGCAATCTTCAAAGAGCTCTACAGTATCTGCTATGGAAATGTATCCAAACTTTTAGCCTTTCTTTTTATGTTGTTGTTTTTGTAAGCTTTACTCCATTAAATTGGAGTCTTTGGTTGAAATAGATACCGTATATGTTTGCTGTTTTAGGCAGAGGATGCTGAATGGCGGTCTCAGAGCACCGGGGGTATCCCTAGTAATGATCAGGGCTACACCACGCGATCCGTTCCACAGGGCACCCCACTAGAAAGTTGGCACAGGTATATGGCTGCAAAGACAGTGGCTCCTCATAGCTTATAAAGAAGTTACATGCTATTGTGCTCACTCTGGACTAGACTGATTTTGGGGACAAACCTCTCCTTTATATAATCCTGGAGCCCAAGGGAAATATGGTCAGGAATCTTCAAGGGGACAGCCTCCCTAACTACCTGCAGTTTCATTACACTACATCATCACTCCTTGTGTGGTGTACAGGACGCCAGGGATGGGTCCTGAATGGTATATATGTGCCACCCATTTTTGGGCTGGGTCACCTTTAAAGGTAATCCCTAGGATCCTGGAGAGGAGTTGGTTTTGGCTGCACAGCAGCAATATAATGAGGTCAGGTGATCTCATCAGTGGGAACTAAGGCTATGTTCCCACAAAGGAGATCAGCCACGGAGCCGTTGGGTGCTAGCGATCTCCCGCAGCTCCGCAATTCGATTACAATTGCGGCTGATCGCTAGTGTGGGAACATACCCTTATGGTGTTGTTGAAAGACATTGATGTGAGCAAATCATGCTGGATGGCTTCCCCCTGTTTCAATATATGAACTGTTGTGCTGGGACATGGCTTCAAGGAAATCGTAAGACATTTCTTTGTCTTGGGGTCACCCGTAAAACTGTGATTTTGAACGGCCCTATTGTCTTATTTTGTTGGCACAATAAAGTATTATTTTTTTTGGAACTTTCTGAACTGTTATGAATTTGTTTAAAAACTACCTCTGCTTGACAAAAACAAATCTCCTCTGTGTTATGTACATTTAATGAATTTTATTGTAGATTACTACTATTTGATCCTCTATATGTCATATCAAGAATGATCCCTGAATGGGAGAGTCTGGGTTATTATGCCATTTGATGCAATCTATAAATTCCAATAAGCAAAGTTGTAGTTTCTTCAACCCCAAAAAAGTTATTTCTTTAGAAGTATCTCACCAAAACGTAAATTATTATTGCCTAAGTTACAGCGTATCTATAAACAATTACTATTAATAAACTATTATTACCACATAAAGTAGTAGAAACAGGAACTTACATTTCTAGAGCTTTTGTGCACCAATGATGTATTTATCCATAGTAGTCTTTGAAAAAGTAATTATATGCATTACCTAACGTGTGTGATTTTTACGTGACTCTAAGATCTACTTCTTTTGTTTTGTGTAGCCTTTCATTTAATGCAAACTGTCCCCAGCAATCACCCAAACCACTGACAAAAACTATAATCAGAACCTTGTTAAATTCTATTTATGTTTTAAACTTATAAAAGAAACATTTACAGTGGAGTTCCACAGCAGCACAAAGGGACAAATATGACTTGGTGCTTGCTTGAGACCTTAGCAAGTAAAACCTTGAGGAGTTATCCATATATGCACAAATTTAAGCATATTAAGGGTGAACCTTCTATAGATCTCAATTTTCTTTCCTGTGTGGAGACTAGGGCATAGTAATGGGCAAACATCGGCCACATCTGTTCGCAGGGAATTTGGATCTGAAAAAAGGATTTTCTTCCTCTGGCCGAATCTTTCTGCTCCTAAATCGGTCGGCAAAAGAATAATAATCGCAAACGTGGAGAACACCCGTACCTGGAACATTTTTAACAGTTTTAGTCCTAACACGTTTCGTGTGATGGCTTCCTCAGGGCAAGACAACAAGCATAATGACATAGTATTTTCTATTTGCATTATATGGGATCATATATACACCAATTATTGATTCATTTTGTATAGTACTCACGATTAGATGGACATATTGGATCTAAAATGGATCTAACAGCATGGGGATGTCGGAAGGAGTGGGGAACCCAAATGGTCTCCAATAATGGTAAATTAGGTAATTGTCTTCTATTAAATTAAACAAATAAGTTGTTTTAATTAAATTATGTTAAAAACAATAAATATTCTCATTATATAGTTACATGGTAAATTATTAAGCAGAACAATATGGAATAGGTCTTGGCCTCTGAGTCACTGACATTATGATTAATATACCCTTAAAAATGTTGTGATATTAAAAATAAAGTGGCTTATTGGAATAAGGTTTTAACGATACCCATAAGGGTATCAGAGATATAGAAATAGATTACAATTGGGGAACAGTTGATGCCTGCCATACACACCCCGACGTGTGCAGACAGATCAGTCTCGATATGCACTGGGATGCAAACGTGATGACGTCATCACGTTTGCACCCTGGTGCATTATGGGGCCCCTTCAGTCGTCCGGCACCCTTTGTGTGCCGGCCATTAGCTTCAATGAAGACGCCGGTCTTCATTGAAGCTAATGCTATCGGCTTCCATCGGCCAGAGATTATCGGACATGTCCGTTCTCTGGCTGGCCGAGCTGTGGGGGACCGGGATCTGTCGCCCCATGTAGGCACATACCCATAAGTGGCCAATTTTTCCGCTGACCGACGGCGCGAGCGCGCACGCCCATTGGTCAGGTGAAAAATCGGCCTCAAATCAAGTCCCGATAAGGGTTAGTGCATATAGTCAAGATTGCATACAACAATTTATAGTAATCCATATATTAAAATGGGTAAATTTGCACACAAATTGGCCTAGGTAATGCTCATCATTCTATTAACCTCCCTAGCCTTTTTGATGGCACCATCTCGTCCAGCGCTGTCCTGTCAGTACTGCTCTGGATGAGATGGTGCCATCTTCCAGCAAAGATCCAAGCCCGGCAGTGCATACTTACAGTTTCACTCTGAACTGATTTAACATCTGAACTGGCTTCTGCACTAAAGCAGATGTGTCCCCCCCCCCCCCCCCTGAGTGACGCGATGATGTCACATTGTGGGGGGGGGAGTGGCGGGAGTTTGAAGTGTAAATCGCACAAGAACAGTTTTCTATTGAGATAACTGTTTCAGTGTGATTCCCAGTGCCCTTTGAAGTTAACCCTTTCTCTACTGGTGTGTTCATCACACCAGAGCAGAGAGGGTGCCAAAGGGAATTGTACTGGATACACAAGTACTAAAAATAATACGAAACACATTTCCAATTGTAATTTTTTTTTATTATAAACAAAACATAAATATGAATACATTGTCTTTTGTAATCTTTTATACCAAATAAGTATTTTAGAGATTTTATCGTTCAGATGATACCTTTTATTCATATTTTTATGTAATTTATTTTTACATAATTGTGTGTTTCAAACATTATTATATTCAGGATGTCTATTAGTCCCTTGTACGGACATATTTTTGGAAGTTACAGGCCTACAACATTAAAAAAAAATTCCATTTAAGTCTATGGTGCAGTTTGGGAACAGAAATCTGGACTTTGCAAGAGCGCTAGGGAAGTTAAAGAGCTAAAATCCAATGAATGGTAGGAGTGAGCCAGGTTCATGGGAAAGAGTGGGCTGAATGATGCTGGATGTCCTCCAGCCAGGAGAAAAAAGTGACATCAAACTGACATGCTTATAGTGTGCAGTGAAATTGGAGGACGCATTTTCTTTACAGGCAAGGGAAGAATTTTACCTTACGAATTATTGAATGTGAATTATAATTTTTCAATAAAAAAGTTGTACATGTGACTATACTTTTTACATATATATTTTATTTATCATTTATTTATCATACACAGGAAAATCCCTTACAGTAAAAAAATAAGTTTCAAACATAGGACAAGGAAGTTGCATCTTTGTTCTTGTGGGCTAGTAAAAGTTCCTGTGTAAATACATGGTAGGGCATTAACGAATAAAGATTTTTCAGGTCGAGCTATCCATCACCAAATTTGAGTTGAATCATACTATTAACTCTGCATTGCCTAAATACCAACAATAAGAGGCAGAGACTGCATGTACACTGCTTGGCACGCATTTACATGGAGTAGAAAAGAATATATTGTGCTCCTCCCTCTGTGTGCATGCCAAGTGGTGTTAAGGCAGTCTCTGCTTGGTACATGACATCTCAACTCTTCTCAGGGGCTGACTTTTCTGTTAATTCCCTAATGCACCGACCCTAATGCTGGGTATACATGGGTCAATTTCTGTGTGACAGAGGAGTCGTCCAGCTTCCTTGATATTAAGGAACAGCATGGCTGCGTCATCAATATCGTCTGATACTTTGGACCCTTGGTCCCCATCCAAAATTGAAGTTAAACAGGGTTTACCAACATGTTGGTTCCCTGTTCGACTGAGCATGATCAATTGATCCCACTCAAAAGGCCCCCATACACCTTACAATCTTTCCATACAATTTCTGTACAATCAAATTTTGTTCTACCAAACCCATGTAAAATGAGGAGCTTTCTTATCCTTCCAATCACTATGTATTCCATCAGGGAGGACCCGGCACTACATAGTTGTTGGTAGATCTAATAGAGATTGCATGGATCGATCTTAAGGTGTATGTGGGGCTAAAGAAAGGCTTGAATGCTTGTCTTTTTTTTTCTAATTTTGAGAATATGTTAAAAAATCTAGCCGTGTATTCCTTGTTTAAGTTTTTGACCTCAGCAGCTCTAGAGCTAGCTTGGCACGCACAAACCGTTGTGATTTTGTATTTTATTGCAATTTAAATATCGACTGTCAATCTAATATTGATCATACTACAATACAGTGTGATGATGCAAAGCCAATAATCGGAATACTTAATGATTCAAACACCTATCAGATACTTGTACAATTGACTGAAACTTACCAACCTGACTAATCATAGCTCTTTTTTGTGTATTTAACCATTTCATCGCTTTAAAAAAAATATTTTTATTGAGTTTTGCAAGTAAACAAATAAACAGTAAAACAATTAACAAACACACAAGAATAAGCAGTACATTGTGCTGACCAAGGTTCACATGGTACATAATTGTTTGCAAGGGTTATGTTTCCAAAACAGTGTAGCATCAGGAGTGAAATATCCGTAGGATCTGAACTGGTGAGTGCAAGTAGGGTATTGTCAAGTGAACAAAATGGCAGAGAAAAAATGGTACAGCACAACATTTTTTACGGAATCTATTTTCAAACAAGCCAATTAAACAGTCGATTTTACTGCTTGGTTGAACAGAAAAATTTGGCCAGCTTTATCAAACAGATAATACAGACTGCAGACAAAAATGTGTACATGTGCAGGTCAGGGTCAGATAAACCTCTTCTGAATGAGTTTACAAGGAGCCACATTTTTAAGGGTTCTATAATAATAATATTAAGATTTCCAGTGTGTACTTATGGTCAGTTTAATGAAACCTTAACATACTTTGTGCTGTATTTTCAGGTGTAGGCATGAACTTTTTTTGGTTTTGTGACCTGTCCCTAACTAGATTCGTTAGAAATATAACAAAGAATACCTGCTAATAAACACCTACTTACATAAATACAGGTTAAGCCTTATTCACACTGTTACGTTTTATTAGAGTTGGCATTCCTCCTATTGCTTTCTACATAATATCCAATAAATCAACATACAAAAATGGAGAGTGCATCTTCACTTGGGAAAACTATGTCACCAGTGATGTAATGTGTTGGTTTAACTCTCTGCAACTCACTCAGGTTTTTTTGTACTTTAATTGAAGTTTTAAATTTGTGTTTAATTTGAATAACTAATATCATGATTGAATGTGACAGAGTACATGGTTGTCCTTGTTGTCCAGTTTACATTTCAATATCATGATGACATGTTGTACCCTCCAGATTTGTTTCCCACATGGCCTGATGAGTTATATTGGAACATTCATACAGCAACTATAAATGGTTTATGAACTGTGAATGTTCTTCAGAAAATAACATGAAAACGGATATGTTTCTTTGATTCATCTTTCCTTGTTCCACTCACTCACAGTTTATAAATATTTTGAGCATATTTTGACTTCTTAAGTACATCTACTTATTCACATTCACAGGGAGCAGAAATGATCATTTCACAAGCCATAAAAGGGATAATATATGCAACGTTCCCGTAATTATACTTTAATGAGCAGCGTACAAGGATGGAGTGCTATCCTGATTAAGTACCTCTTAACATTTGCACAAATAAGAACCTCAAAAATAATAAACGTGGTCCTTGAAAAGTTGTTCTCCATACAATGCAACAGATAATCTTTTTAAACAGTATCTTAGAGAGAATGCAGGACCATGATAAAATATAGAAATGTCCTTCAATGGAAGTTGGCAGAAAGTTTGTGCAGTTTCACTTAAAGCAGGGGTGCCAAACTCAAAAGCACAGCGGGCAAGAATATAAAACAAAGTTGTGGGCCAACCTTGATATTTACAGAAACAATGTCTAATATATTGGAAGCTTTTCCTTCTCATTAGATATAACAATTAACCTTTTCATAAAGTAATGTAGTGTAATGGAATTGTGTATATAATGTATTTAGCTAGAAATTACAAAAACATTTTTTGTGTATATTCCTTCCTAAAATGTCTAGAACTTTGTACTTTGTTTTCTCTGCTGTGAAATCTGCCCATTGATGAGGGCGTGTGCTGAAAGATTACTCAGTCTATAAATATGATCGATGTGATCCGCCCAGGGTCTCCTGCAAGCTCAGTTCTCTGCGCCTCTCCAGTATGCCTCTTGCATCAGGCATAAGGACTACAGGAACATAGTTAGTGAAGTTGTATATAATCCTGTAGTTAGTAAAAGTTATCCCCTAATCCAGCAGTGTGATCGTCTCTTCATTTCTAAACTTTGTGCATGATATGGTTGTTGTACTAGCAATGGGTTACAAGGCCTAAAGAAACTGGTAAATTCCTGGGCGCCCGCAGGAACAAGAGGGTAAACCCCCTTTTTTATTTAGGAAAATTATCAAGCCCCCCCCCTCCCCATTGAAATCCAGGTTAGGAATTAGAGCCAGCGCCCCCCCTGGAATACCTTCGCGCCCGCCCCCTCAGTTTGGGAACCACTGATGTAATCCCAAAGGGTTCACATACTTTTTCTTGGCACTGTAAGCAAATCCTGAAAGGTCCTGCATGGTCCAGCCCTGCACTCTCTGCTAGAACATGTTGTATTTTCACTGTATATGTCAGTGAGCTTATCCAGTGGAATGTTGCCTCTGATGCATGAAATATGGCATATAAGTGTGAATGGCACTTCAGGCATATTATGAAAGCTTTTACCAAAAAATACCTAGGCTTGTGGGAAGCCTATGTTATTAGTAGGATGCTAACTAACAGGTTTCCAATGTACCATATTTTTCAGACCATAAGATGCTCTGTTGAATGGGACATACCCTATACATCCGAGCATCTGATGGCCGAAAAATATTTAGTCTTTCTCAGTACTCAGTGCTCTGGCAGAGCAGGAGTTAAGGAGGCGGGAATTTTTATTTTTTATATGTATGTATTGATAAAGGCTCTTAATTGACTGCTTTGTTCACAGTGTATGAACAGTAATGATTTTTAAAATACCTGATGTTCTTAGGTACAGCAGTTGTTCCAGCCTACAGGCTATAACAAGTATATTAACCGCAGAGAATTCAATTCACAACCACTAAAGTAATTATACATTGCAATAGTTCTGGTATAATCATACAATTGAATTTCACCTCTATAGTCTAAAAGAGCAAACAATGAACTCTGAGCATATTCTGTGGGACTTTCTTCTGACTCAGGGTCAGTCTAGTTACTATTTTAGTATTAAATGATATCTCATGGTGTCTATAGACATAAGAAGCAAAATAATACCAACTGGGCATCAGCAGGTACTTTTGCCTATAAGCTTGCACTTGTATTGTGTGCAGTCCACTAAGCCTGCCTCTGTCTACCATAATTAGTTGTATGGCGAAGATTCACATGTTGGACAGTGGACAGGAACTTGTGATAGAGATGGTCAAATTATTTTTTTTTTATTCGACCATTTCGACAATTCAGGTTAATCAGGTTAATTGCAAAGTCCCTGAACATGGTATCATCATCAAACTTGCTGGAGAAGGGTTGGGGTATGCTACAAAAAAAGTATGGCTCTAACACAAATAGTTTTTGCACAAATTCCGGAATTTCGACTTTGATTTTTAACTTAATTTATGCAAAAACGACATGTGCTAGAGCAAAAAAAAATTTTTCAATGAATTTTGAATATTCGCAATAAGAAGATATAGGAAATCTTAACGAATTCTGGCTATATTCGCAATAAAAATTTGCGTTTCCATTATTAGCGATCAACACTTGTTAGTGATGTACTTAGTAACTTTGCTGGGACATTGGCAGAAAACCTTTTGGTTTGTTGCTTAATATTTGAAATAAAGGTCAAGTGAATTCATGATCTGAACATAAGCTTTGGATAGGATTTGATCACTTTGCATCAATCACACTGTGATCCATCCATAAGCAACATTATACAGTGGCTTGCAAAAGTATTCGGCCCTCTTGAACTTTTCCACATTTTGTGAATCAATGTTATTGGAATTCCACTTAAAAGACCAAGTAAATACATTAGGTTTGAAATCATGAATTTAGGCAGTTTCAAAGAATTCATATTAAGCTAACAGTAAATGCATAAAAGTGAATCAGCAATTTATGCAGTTATAAGTCAGCGTGTTTCGCGACCAATTTTAGAGTCTAGCATAATGCAAGAAAATAACATCTTGCCATCTCTCTACTATAGATGGCCCTAAACAGTTACATTTTTCCATTCCATTAACTTAAAAAAACTATTGAAAATGCAGAATACGGTAAAATATAATGCAACCTTCTTCTGATAATATGTTTATAAAGAGAACATAGTAAGAATACCTAGATTAATATAACTTTGCTGTAGGTTCTGTGTAAACCAGGATATTTACATTGCAACCAGAATCAGATGTAGAGGTGATTTAGAGATTTCTATTTTCTTGGCTGACTGGCAGCAGACACATAAAAAACAAAGACTTTATATACTGATTCCGCTGTTAGCAAGATGTAAATGGAAGTTCTCTGTTTTGTTGTCATCACCTAACACGTTCTATAAGTAAATTGACAGATTTAGTACTAACACCTTCAGTGAGAATGAGAGACTTTCTCGGTAAGGTCGAAGAAATCTCCCCATCCCTTCTCTCTATTCCTCATGGTGTCACCTGCCTCTGACGATGATGCTTCTTATGATGACACCGCTTAATAAGTGGAGATTCATTGGCGAAATGCCAGCTTTGGCAGTTCATATTGACTGTGCAGAAGTTGTAGGTGGGTGAGAGCCCACACAGTCCAAGTGATGGTTTCATACAAGTATTTGGCACAGGCACAGTATTCTGCTGCCACTAGGAATGCCAACAATGAGACTATTGACAATATTTAGAGTAATGGATTTAAAAAAATCAGAATTTTGCTTATCTATAATATCCTTTTAGACATCAAGCTTACCCTCCACCCAATGTGTCATATAATAAAATCTGTCATTTGAGGTTGCAGAACACAGCAGCACTGGTTATGTTACAGAGCAAATCTCCAGTTGGTGGTGACGTCTATAGGCAATGGAGTTTTTCTGTATGCATGTGTACATTAAAATACCAATTCTGTTAATGTGGAAATTGTAGACATTGGCCTTGTAGGTGACATTTCACAAGGCATTGCACTGTGACACTGTGCTTATCTATGACGCTGATCTCAGTGTAAAAAAATATATAAGTTGCACTTTGCTCATAGAGAATTGATTTCCTTGTAGTTAGACAGCAGCTCTTGGTTTAAATGTAAGAAGCAGAGGGAATATTTTATGGTCCTGAATTATATACATCTATAGCCTTACTGCCACTAGTGAATGCACACATGGTTTCCATTTAGAGCACATAGCAGTTAATGTAGGATGAAGGGGTAGAGAGCAGTGTGATAGGGAGGTACATTACATATATCTGTTTTAGCTTTTGTTAACCCCCCTAGCGTTGATGACATTACATCGGAGTGGAGGTGGGAGATTACAAAGTAAATTGCACGAAAACAGTTTTCTGTGGATGAGCCCCTTTGAAGTTAACCCTCTCTCCGCTGGTGTGATGTCACCAGGTCCACTACACCAGGGGAGAGAGGGTGCCAAAGGGAATAGCACTGGATATAGTGATAACTGTATCCAATACAATTCAAAGTAAAAAAAAAAAAACACATTACCAAATGAATAATTATTTTATTACGAACAAACAACAAATATAAATACATAGCATTTTGAAATCTATTATACAAAAGAAGTATTTAAGAGATTTTATTATTCAAATAATACCTTTCATTCATTCATTTTAAAACATAATTTCTTTTTACATAATTGTTTGTTTCAAACATTATTATATTCAGGATGTCTACTAGACCCTATTTTGTGAAGTTACAGGCCTACAATATAAAAAGAATTCCATTAAAGTCTATGGTGCGCTTTTGGTACAGAAATCTGGACCTCACAAGTGCGCTAGGGAGGTTAAAGTAAACTTTCAGTTTAATTTACTGAAATAAATTTCAGTTGCATCAAAGCTATAGCGTTCACATTTCTTCAGAAAGCACTGTGTCTTTGAAAATAGGAAACTGTGGCCTGATTTACTCTGTAAAGTTCTGTGTATATAAATATAAGATAATAATCCAGGTCGGCAAAAAAAAAAAAATTTCAGTTGCATGGTACATTTTTGGTACATTTTATGTTTTTTATGGTGCCGAATACAAAAAGTACCTCTATTTCCCTCCACCACGGACAGTTTTATGCAAAACATGAGGAGGTTTACATTAAAAAAGCACAACAGCGATGAAAAAAATATAGATTTTATTACAATCAAAAATGCATAATTTTTCTTATAATTGAAATAATGAAGGAAAAAATCATTCCTTCAGAATATATCTAACACCACATGTTTACTATTTTTATTTGTGAAACCTTTTCTTCTTCTTCCTCCTATGAACACGCTTTCGCTTTCCATATTCTGTTTCCCGCCTGAGCATCCAACAGTACCCAGCTAGCATGTTTTTGGGGAAACAGTCAATATGGGAGTGTAGGAACTTTTAAGCTCATCTTGTATCCTTTAGCATCATACACAGCCAACATGAGTTGTCCAATGGTTTTGTAGAGAGGGGGTCTTTAGTATTCCCCAAAACCCTGTGCACTACATCCTACATCCTACAAGAGGGGATTGGATAACAGTTTTTGTATGTCAGGGCCAGTTAAAACTCCCTCTTTCAACTTGGCTGTGGGAACAGGGAGCACAAATTTTATATAACGAGGTGGTAATAAAACCTTTTCAGGTGGAAACAAGGTTGTAATTATGCAATTTATTTTTCCATGGGTTTCAGCACCTCAAAGTGGCCAGTCAGTTTTGGTCCAATGGAGGCTTCCCATATAGGAAGCAGGGATATTTTGTTTAACCTGCTTGCTGGCCCAACAACATGGTTAGTATTTTGAAGTCTCCACAAAATATCCAACAGGCTTGTTAGACAAGTCGAAGAATAGGCACCATTCAGTTGGATCATATCCTATGTCAAAGCACTGCATTAGCCCTTGAACAATATGATAAAATACTAGATGTCCCTCTTTGTAGAAAAAATGTGTAAATTCTTTCTCTCAGTGCCCGTTCAAGGAGAATGAAGTCCCAGTTGTCAGCAGATTTTTATTTTTCAGTCTTGACTCTAGCAATTTTGGAAAGATCGAACTACCTCATTGAGCTTGCTCTGAGAAAATGGTAGGGGTCCCTCATCAACAGAAAAATCTGAGCTAGATGTAATGTGTCTGCATCCTCGGAATCACTCTGTGGGGTGGGTGGGTAGAAAACTGGTATTTCTGAGGCATGAGGCCTGAACTGTTTAGGACTATATAGTTCTATATAACTATATAGGACTTTAGGATGAATAGCTGAACTATATAGGAAACTCCCCAGTAGCCATATTCTGCTGTGTTGTGCAGTTCTGGGAGGAGTGTTATTGCTGTGATCTTTGCTGAGCCATCTGCTGTTCCTTATTCCATTACATTAGATAGTTAGTTTGCTCATATATATAAAACAGATAGTTAGTTAGAGATTGGCTGTCAGTGTAGCTTATAAAGTGATACTAGATTCTAAAATTTACAAATGTATTGTGAATATTAAGTGAAAAATATGCAAATACGAATATTGCCTATGCTGCTCATCACTATGCCTTACAACTAAAATGTAAAATGATATAGACAAACCTAATTCAATACAGGATGCCAGGCAAATTGCCTTATAGAATTCTATGCATATGTGCTATAGTGTTTAGTATATGTTCTTAAAACAAACTGTGCCCTCGCCGGGATTGGACAAAACACACCAGTGCTGCATTTCTGCATCGCTG
>CM070033.1:41931819-41963503 GCA_036250615.1 Ptychadena robeensis | reverse complement strand
CAAAAAATCGTTAGTCGTCCATCTGTCGGTCGAAAAAATCTTGACGTGTAAACCCACCTTTAAGGTCATGCCACAGAATTTCATTCGGGTTGAGGTCAGGACTCTGATTTGGCCACTCCAGAAGACTTATTTTGATCTGTTGAAGCCATTATTTTGTTGAATGACTTCTATGCTTTGGGTCATTTTCCTGTTGGATGTTGCATCCATGCTCTGCTGAGCTTTAGTTGGTGGACAGATGGTCTTAGGTTTTCCTGCAAAATGTCTTATTACACTCTGGAATTCTTCTATCAATAACAACAATCCATCCAGGCAGCAAAGCAGCCCCAATGGGGATGAGGTTTTTATGTTGGTGTGTTGTGCCTTTTTTCTCAAAACATAGTGTTGTGTGTTTTTTCCAAACAACTCAATTTTGGTTTCATCTGTCCACAGAATATTTTGCCAGTAGTGCCATGGAACATCCATGTGCTCTTTGCAAACTTAAAACATGCTGCAATATATTTTTTGGACCGCAATGGTGTCCCTCCATGTACTCCATTCTTGTTAAATGTTTTCCTTATGGTAGATGTGTCAACAAATATGCATGTGCCAGAGATTTCTATAAGTCTTTAGCTGACACTCCAGAATTCTTCTTTACCTCATTAAGAATTCAGCGCTGTCCTCTTGCTGTCATCTTTACAGGACGACCACACCTAGGTAAATAAAGCAACAGTTCTAAACTTTCTACATTTATAGACAGTCTGTCTTACTGTAGAAACATGAACATGAAACATCAAGGCTTTTGGAGATACTTTTGTAACCCTTTCCAGCTTCATGCAAGTCAACAATTCTTGATCGTAGGTCTTCTGAGAGCTGTTTTCTGCGAAGCATGGTTTACATAAGACAGTGCTTCATGAAACCAGTAAACCCAAAACTGGTGTGTGTTTTTTAAAGGGCAGGACAGCTTTCAGCAAGACATCCAATATCATCACACTGATTGGACTCAAGTTTGGCTCATTCCTGGCTCCAATTAGCTCTTGGATAAGTCATTAGGTTGGGGTTCACATACTTTTTTCACCCTGCACTGTGAATGTTTACATGTTATGTTCAATAAAACATGAAATCATATAATGTTTGTGTAGTATTATTTAAGCCCTAGCTGCCCAACCTGAGGCCTGGGGGCCGCATGCGGCCCTTTGGGCGTTGTTCGGCGGCCCCCCTTGGTCCTCCACATGCGGCCCCCAAAACCTAACTGTTAATGCATAGGGCATAGCCACTCACCTGTGAAGTGGTCAGACACTGACCTAGCTTTCCTAATCAACTTTGCCGCTCCTACATCAGTAAAATTGTCAATGTTGATTGCGGAAAGCAGGTCTGCATATGAGCTTGCACCTAGGGGCAGGAGGAGCTGACAAGGTTTGACTGCCTGTCGGGATCTGCTCCACCGCCTGCCGAGATATGTCGATGAGGGAAGGGGCCGGATCGATGTTATGTGCGGCCCTTTAGTGATGCCGAGGGCCGCACTTGTGGCCCTCAATTTCAACCCAGTTGCCCACCACTGATTTAAGCAGACTGTGGTTTGGTAATGGTGTGACTTAGATGAGGATCAGAGCACATTTTATGACCAAATCATGCAAAACTCCACATAATCCCAAAGGGTTCACATACTTTTTATTACAACTGTATCTTCACTAAAATGATCATGTATAGTGTTTTATTTTTGTTGATGCTGGATTTGCTTTTACTTTACACCTACTTGTTCTCATCTGAGTCTTCACTTCGTATGATCTTTTACTTGATCTAATAAAATCCTTGTAAAAACTTTACTAGAAATAGTTAGAAAAGTGGCCCCACACCAATTATCACATGCTGCCATGTCCTTGTTTTTGGCAGGTCTGACAAGGATACCCTTTTTCCATTCATTTAGGATTTGAGGTTCATTCCTAATGTTCTCAGCCATTATAAATCTCTGTGAGAGCTCAGTATGCTCTTATTCCTTCCATGACATATCAGGTGCTTTAAAATGTTTTAGCTTTTTGGTGTATTAGATGATTTCTGGATCAGTGAATTGTAGATATTTTGCTTCTTCAGACTACAGTGGAGCCTTGCATTACACTACAACTAAACATCAACTTGAGTTACAACAAAAAGTGGAGCCTTGCACTACAATTAAAAACCCAATTTGAGTTACAACAAA
This sequence comes from Ptychadena robeensis, assembly GCA_036250615.1. Lineage (NCBI taxonomy): Eukaryota > Metazoa > Chordata > Amphibia > Anura > Ptychadenidae > Ptychadena > Ptychadena robeensis. The sequence goes on along the minus strand of CM070033.1, from coordinate 41,961,330 downwards.
AAGTTTTAACTTACAACCAAAGTCTTGACTTTTAACCAGAGTTATGTCAGAAGCAATAATGTGTTTCTGTTTGCATGGTTGTAAACTAAAACCTGGAACATCATAGAAGCACTTGAAAGCTGCACTCTGATCAGATATGCATATTTGAGGATTTCATTTCATTCAGTAAGTTAAAATAGCCCCAAATTAACTAAAAAAGACAGAAAGAAGGAAGAAAGAGAATATCAAGAAAGCTATCACAATGGAAAAGAAGAAATATGGGAGTGGCGGTCATGTGACTGATCTCACTTTTAGGCACTGTGTGTCATATTGGACCATCTTGCCAATCTACAAAAGTCTCCAGCCCAGGGGTAAACAAATGCTTTGACTTGTGGGCCTGAATGGTATTTAAATTTGACAAAGGGGCTCGACCAAGAGCTTGTAATGGTTGCCTGGCATAGATGTGCCAATGCTTTGAATCGCCGGCATCATTATTGATGGTGGGGATGTGTAACAGCAACATTTCTTCACAAAACAAATGCTCATCAATTACAATGAGCAAAGTTAATTCATAAAGGTGTCCTTCAGTCACAATGAGGATGCGTTCACACTGTCATCACATGATCACGCCACTGCATTGTCCCCAAGGCAATGTTTGGAAACTAAGGCATTATGCATGTTCATTGCAGGGAGCGCAAAGAGGGGAGCCAGGGTGTCTTTTGAACAAGGTGAATGGTCTGGAAAAGAATGGGCCGGATCTGGCCCCCAGGCATACGTTTTCCCATGTCTCTCTTCCAAGGAGAAAAAAGGAAACCAGAGATTCAGATTACTGATTACAACAATAACCAACTTCTATTTCATCCTTTTTGTCTTTGATAATGAAAAGTTTAGGTAAGTGGTGCTCTGGGAGGTTCCGAATGCATTAGGGAATTTTCATTTCTTATCTTGCTTTACAACCATCCTATAGCAATTCATTAATTTCATTAGCAAAGGCTCCTCTGTGCCACCACATCAGCATAAGGATCCTTCTTTACAGCAAGTGACTTTCAGCAGTCCATTAGGAATTTTGAAAAAAAAAAACAAGTAAGAATTAAAGTTATGACCATGTGGTCCAAACGATTGGTAGATGTTGTGGTAATTCAGGAACCAAAAGTTTTCATTGCAGCACATGAAAGCACAGATCCTGCATTGCTGACACTGGTGACCATGTGGTGCAAGTACATTCATAGATGTATTGGTTTGCCATTTAAAATCAGTGGTGCCAAAATAAATTCACCTATGGTCCAAAAAAAGAAATAAACCCCAAATTACCCTATCCCTCACTCTCACCATCTTTATCTCCACTGTACATCACCGGGGGCTTCCTACATTCCATGAGTTTTACAGACCTACAGAAAACTCCAGTTCTCAGTAAAGCATCAGGAAGAAGCTGCCAACCAATTGCAAAGTCCAAAGCAGATACAACAATGATCAGCAATTACCGTATTTTTCAGACTATAAGACACTAGAGATGGTAGAATTTTTAGACTTGCTAACTTTGTGAGTGGATTGCAAAGCCTCTGAAAATGGTATCATCACTAAAATTGCTGGAGATGTAGAGAAGGGTTGGGGGAACATTTGTTAAGAAAAGGTTTGCTCTAGAACATGTCGTTTTTGCATAAATTAAGTTTGAAATTCAGATTTTCGAAATTTTGACTTGAGTTTTAACTTAATTTGTGCACAAACTATTTGTGTTAGAGCCCTATTTTGTTTTTGTAGTATACCCCCAACCCTTCTCTACATCTCCAGCAAGTTTGGTGATGATACCATGTTCAGGGGCTTTGCAATTAAGTTGAAATCGTTGGATTTTTTTAAAACAAATTCGAGCATCTCTATAAGACACCCCAAAAATTGGGGGAAAAAAGTGCCTGCCTCTTGTGGTCCGAATGTGCAACCGCTGGTCACCACAACTTGGCTTCCCACCAGCTTTCCCGGCAGATCTGCACAAAGCTGGATCTTCCATCTGAACTGCATTGGCTATATTTGCAGAGCCCCGCAGATATAGCCAATGCAGAATGTGTGTGGAGAAAGCTGCACTCAAGTTGGCAGTTTCCTCACACACACAGCGGAGAGAGGACAGGGAGACCAGAGTATAGATTCACCGGCGGGCCCCCATTCCTTTCTGTGTATGAGGAAGAGGAGATGCAATTAGTTGTGCTCTCTAGTGACACCATTTTTGTGGCTGAAATTGGGTACTGCAGGGAATTTTTTGTCCCAATTCATTTATACACATTAAATATTTTTTTCCTAAAAACTGGGTCTGTCTTATGGTCAGGTGCGTCTTATAGTCCGGAAAATACAGTAATGCTGGAAAAGGAAATGCAGTTGTCTGTTTATATTAATAATATTCAAATACATCAATTATTGATAGGACTAAATATATAACTGTAGGCAGGTGAATAAGAATATTTGCATACAAATACTTTCTGTTCTAAAACAGCTAAAACGTGTGGCTCCAGGGCAGCTGCCACCCTGAAAGTGAGCAGTTACCCTTTTTTTGCATGGTCATTATTTGCCTCCAACTTCCCCTATGGGAATACTATAAATCGATGTCTAGCCATCATGGTTGAGATGCAGCTGTGGTACACTGGTAGGAAATGGTTACCTTGGGTTTCAACACTCCAACCAATGCAGCAGGCAACCTACAAGTAAAAAGTAATAGTATAAAAATATATGTCATTGGATAGCTTCATCCAGTGATTCAATCAGAGACAACATTCCTGGAAGCAGGCAACCTCTATTATAAGGAATCCTTTACTGACATCAATTAACAAATAAAACCCAGCACCAATAATCAATCTATTGTTTTAAACACAGTCTAAGGCCCCCCACACACATATGGATCCCTGGGCAATTTTGTGGGCGATCGACCATCAGTCACACGGTGATTCGTCTAGATGTTTTTTTCTGGCTGATCGCTTTACTTTGGAGGTGGACCAGGGTCTCCATCCAAAGTATCTGATGGGAACCCATGTGTGAGTGTCACACATAGCGATTCCTGTCCTTTTGGCCGCCAGCCGAAAGCAGCGTGGTGACGTCTCCATTTTGTGATCGGTCGCAGCCTAAATGCATGGGAATCCATGCCTGTATGCCTAGCTTAAGCCCTAAACTCAAACCACTCATTCTGCTTTCTGAACATGGGTCTAGATCAGGTGTGGGCAAACTAAGGCCCGGGGTCGGATCCAGACCACTTTCTTTTCTAGCCCTTTATCACCTTGTTGAAAAGATGCTCCCCTCCACTTGTTCTATGCAATGAGTGAACATAATTTTTTGAGGTGTCCAAAACATTGCCTTGGGGACTATTCAGTGGTGATCATGTGATGTCAATGTGGATGTTTTCCTCATGGCGACAACAGGCAGTCTCTACTGAGTGAGCATTTTTTTAAGTGCAGGAAATGTAAAGATAACAACATCACTGCCACATGTTGCCTATTACACATAAGGACCATCATTAATGATGCCGTGAATTGGCACACCTATTTAGGAAACCAATGTAGCTCACAAGTCAAAAAGTGTGTCCACCCCTGGTCTAGATAGGTAAATATCCAGGGGTGGAAATTTTTAATTACAGGATCTGCGATGATGGTTACTTAAACGTTGCAATGTACACATTGTACACATATATGTATCAGAAATGTTCCTTAGCACTGAAAATGCTCACACTGGCGTGTCAAAAATGCATGTAGCAGTGTGTAATATGATAACGCAACACATAATGCATATGCGTACACATGTGCAAGGTAAAACAGGTTTCCTTTGACAAATGCGCTAATGGCAATGCAGCCTGTATCGTGTGAAAGAGCCCTTACCACTTCTCTGTTATTATAAATAAGCGTAAACATAACTACTTGTTAAGACATGCTATATAGGGAATATGTCATATCAGTACCAATAACTCAGAGGTGGGCAACTTTTACCATCAACAGAGCCAGTCTGGAGCCACAAAATATAACCCATTCACAAGTGTGCGTGCTGCGCTTTTATACACACAACGCAAGCATACACTTGTATGGGAAGCGCCAACACAGTGTGTCCATAAACGCATGGGGTGTATACTGTGCAACACTTCTGTTAGTGCCAATTCATGCGTTGGCAGTACATAAGACACATACATATAGTACACATAGTGTTTCCTGCTCCCTGACACACACATCTATTTATTTACTTCCATGGGACATACTACATGATTAGAGCTTCCTCCCCCACTCCTTGAGGGAGGAGAGTATGCACTGGTGGGAGGAAGAGGATTTGCTAGCAGCCAGGGAGCCACAATAAAGAGGCTGAAGAGCTGCATATGGCTCCAGAGCTGCAGATTGCAGATCCCTGAAAAAATGGAATGAATGTGATAGCCCAGAATAAGTGTGGTCAATGTGTGCCCAGAAAAATAAGATTAGTGTGTGCCCAGTTTAAGTGTGATCAGTGTATAGCTGAAATAAGTGTGATTAGTGATAGCTCAGAATAAAGCTGGCCATACACCTTCAGATTTCTCTGTCAGATTTCCTTCAGATCAGATCAGATCTACCAACAACCATGTAGTATAGTGTCCTCCCTGATAGAATACATAGTGATTGGAAGGTGTAGAAAGGTCCTCATCTTACATGGTTTTGGTAAACAAAATCTGATCTGAAGGAAATCTGACAGAGAAATCTAAAGGTGTATGGCCAGCTTAAGTGTGAGCAATGTGTGTCAGATAAGTGTGATTAGTGTGTGCCCATTTAGGAGTATGATCAGTGTATAGCTGGAATGAGTGTAATAAGTAATAGCTCAGAATAAGTGTGATTGATTTGTGCCCAAAGAAGTGTGATCAGTATATAGCTGTGATGAGATTAAGCCTCAAATCCCATCTAAATACAGGTCACTAGTAAAGACCCCCATACAATTCCTTTAGATCTACCAACAACTATGTAGTGCCAAGTCCTACTTAATACATAGTGATTGAAAGGTTTAGAAAGGTCCTCGTATTACATGGTTTTGGTGGAACAAAAGTGGATTATACAGAAATTGTATGGTAAGATTGTAAGGTGTATAGGGGCTTCAGTCATTATGTCCCGATACTACACTACAAGTGTAGCTATCATCTCTCTTGCCGTTTACAGTTTTCTCCCCTATTAATTAATACAGTATTTTCCTACCTGTAATTGACTGCACTGGTCCATGCTGAATTGTCTCTCTCATTTATTCCTTGTATTACCTACCAATTGGATAGAACAAGTAGGTATGACCACAGTATTATGGCCCATCCAACATGAAAACTGTTGTACCCTTTACACTTACATAATGCACTCTTCTTGGGCATGGTTTTCTGTACTGGCAACAGACGCATTGACACTGACATGTGAGTTGCTGGGAAAGACTGCAGGTTAGTGTGAAAGAGCCCTAACTGTGCGAGATAAAAAATAGAGGGGACCAAGTGCTCCAATGGGCGGCACATAGCGATTTACAGGGACCGTAGACAGCAGATGATCATGTGACAAAAGATGCAGGAGAGTGGCATGTTCTTTCTTGCCGATGCTCATGCCTCTACCATAAGCAGAGAACAATGACATATGTGGGGCTTGTTGTTCATAGCCTAACTTGTGCTATGTGAAAAGCAGGATTGCAGAATAAAAGATGGAGAAATGGGTGACTGGGACCAGACTGGAGCAAAGTTTGTGGGTAGTCATTTTGCACCAATGAGTTGGTTATAAATTTGTATAGGTTATATAATATACTGCACCAGTAATTGGCAATGAACTGTAGCTTTAGTGCACACCATATATTTCATCCATAGCAGGGTGAGTACACATCAAGAGTATGATCTGTACACACACAGCCCACACCCAGTGTATGATCAGTACACACACAGCACACATCCAGTGTATGATCAGTACACACACAGCACACATCCAGTGTATGATCAGAACACACACACAGCAAGCATCCAGTGTATGATCAGTACACACAGCACACACACATCCAGTGTATGATCAGTACACACACAGCCCCCACCCAGTGTATGATCAGTACACACACAGCACACATCCAGTGTATGATCAGTACACACACAGCCCACATCCAGTGTATGATCAGTACACACACAGCTCACATCCAGTGTATGATCCATACACAGCACACCCCATGTATGATCAGAACACTCGCTGAGCACTGTCATGCGGTAATGAGCGGCGCTCGTGCACGTGCAGAGGGATGCCGGGGATGCCTACTCCTTTATCTCAGCTTTCGAGCTCCTGGGGGCGGAGCTGCTGCTAGCTCCGCCCCTCCCACCCTCCTTCTCTCCCACATACTCTGTGTCCAGCCATTCCCCCTCTCATTAATAACATTGCTGGATTCCTCACCCCTCCTGATCAGGGGGGACACCCGGGAAGACTGCTGGGAGAGGAGAAGACAGAGCCTGCATGCCCCCCTCTCACCTGCACCCCCCTCTCACCAGCTGCCCCCTCCCTGTACCTTTCCCCACATTTGGCTGCCAGGCAGCTCCCCTCTCTCCAGCCTCAGCGCTACCTTCCCCTCTCCTGTCTGCACAGATTGGGCTATCAAGAAGTGGAGGAGGGTGGCTGGCAGGCGGAGGCCAGGACTGAACGAGGCACCCCCTCCCCTCCATCTCCTGGATCCCCCCACGTCTAAGCTTCACCCCCATAATGCCGGCTACCCGGACAGATGTGCCAGCTGTGCTCGTCCTGGGATTCCTCTTTCTGCACGTCTATGCAACCTCTGTCAACGATGGTGAGTAGAGGCTTGTCATCTCCATCCTCCCCTGAACCCCCAGGGAGTGGGGTGAGGAGGGAAGCGGGCAGGAGGAGGAGGGGGAGGTGGGGGTGGATGGGTCTTCTTTTATTGCACCTTTCCAATGCAGGCCCTGGAAATGCATAGGGGGATAGCATGGCTGCAACACACATGTCTGCCTTGGATCTGTGTGCTCCCTCTTCATGGATCCAATCCTGGGGCATTCAGCAATGTAGGCAGGATCCACATCTACAGCATGCAGGCAGCATTCAGTCCTACAACAGGCAGCAATGTAGGCAGGATCCACATCTACAGCATGCAGGCAGACTTCAGTCCTACAACAGGCAGCAATGGCAGGATTCACATCTATGGCATGCAACAATGTAGGCAGGATCCAGTCCTACAACAGGCAGCAATGGCAGGATTCACATCTATGGCATGCAACCATCCAGGCAGGATCTAGTCCTTCAACTGGTCGCATTGTAGACAGGATCCACATCTATGGCATGCAACAATGTAGGCAGGATTTATTCCTACAACAGGCAGCATTGTAGGCAGGATCTATTCCCCCAACAGGCAGAAATCTAGGCAGGATCTAGTCCTCCAAAAGGCAGCAATGTAGACAGGATCCACATCTATGACATGCACCAATGTAGGCAGGATCTAGTCCTCCATCAGGCAGCATACAGTGCAACAATGTAGGCAGGACCCACATCTACAACTAGCAACAATTTGGCAGAATACAGTGTAACTATATAGGCAGATACACTTCCACCACATAGGCAGGGTACACAGCTATGGCATGAAACAATGTAGGCAAGATACAATGTTACAGCATGCAACAATCCAGACAAGATACAGTGTTACAGCATGCAACAATTCAGGCCAGCTACATTACAGAATGCAATATTGTATGCCAGACACAATGTTACAGCATGCAACAATCTAGGCAAGACACAATGTTACAGCATGCAACACTCTAGGCAGACTTCAATGCAGAATGCAATAGTGTGATCTGCCATTGCAGGCTCCCCTGTAAAGTTGTGTGCTGTCCATTATTCGTGGACCTAATCAGGGAGTAGGACTGGGCTCACCCTGGGGCTATAGGCCCCGCTATCTCCAGAGATGTGATTTGTTCACATTGGGAACATGCTCTGCTTAATTGCTCGGTGTGTCTGATAAGGCATCAAGTCTATTGTGGTTTACATTGTAACAATGGGATGTGATTTGTTTAGAAAGGTGCCCTTTTGAAAAGAGGGGGGATGGGTACTTTGCTTATTTCAAGAGTCTGTCTCTCCATCAAAGCTGAATTTGATATGAGATCCTGAATAGCTGTTCATATAGCAAATCCAGTGATTGTTGTGTCATTGGTGATGAAAGCTCTGAATTTCTATGTCCATTGCATTAGATCCATGCAGGAGAAACCATTGTCAGCCTTTCATGTGTGGGAATGCAATGCATGGGGCTCCGTGATTGCTTATCCATGTAAATGACGTATGTGCCTCCAATACCTGTTGTTTATTTTTATAACTTTCCTTCCCGAGCAGTAATGGATTTTTATTCTCTTTGTTATGCTTCATACAATGACGAGTCCCCTTCATCAGTGCTGTCATGATGGAGAGGCCTGGCTGGTGTCTGTATGCCATACGTTGGTTACCTCCATCCTTCAGGATGTTCCTATTTACAAATACTTCATCCCTGTACCTTCCTATTTATAAATATAACTTCTCCAATCCAATGTATAAATCTGACATCTCTGTGTGGATGGGCCTATTAGTGAGCCGGATTGTGCATTGCAGTGAAGAGAAATGCGTTCCGGATTGGAGCTCTCTGTTATCTTCCATGGAATCTATGAATATGCATATATTGTGATTATTTCTTCTTCTTCTCTGGTTTGAATTATTTATTCCGAAGCAGCAGAGCTGGCTGCCCAGGAAAACAAGGCTGACATTGTGAAGGCATCTCCATTGCAATTCGCAGGCTTGATCTGCAAGCACAGAAAAGTGGGGCTGCAGTGCGCTTTCAGTGCGTGACATGGCATTTAACAGTGGCAGGGGGAGAAAGGGAGATTCATGGGAGCCAGATGTGCAGGGAACCGCTGCAAATCTCTCCCATACTTACTCTGGAAGGATTGTGTAACTGCTTTACCCATAGACCCTTTTGTTTCAACTGGATTTTTATTTTTCCTTTTTGTTAGTCACTTATCTCACAAAAAATAAGGAGAAGAATAAAAATGAAACAAATGAAATAAAATAAAGTGCAAGGATTAAAATTTCTGCATGTGGTTAACCCTGCCAGCACAGGGAAAGTTTCGTATTGACGTCACAGCTGGATATCATTTGTTATACAGTTACTAGTGATTTGGTGTAGTATCTTCCTTATATGACCTATAACCCCCCCCCCCTCCCCCTTAAAATCCTGGGTGATCCCTGGTATAATGCTAGGTCGTTCTGCTAAATAACACTTGTGACAAGTGGATGATGATGGAACTTCAAATTCTGCTTCTTTTTAGCAACTACAGAAAAAAGTGTGGGGATTTTTCTCTAGGGTACTAGATATTAAATGTCTCTTGCCTTGCCACTGGCTTCCTCCTCTTTATTCAACTGGTCCTCCAAAGCCACTTCTCTTCTGGAGTCATTCCAAACCTTCAGCACCATCACTTCTGGTTTGTAAATAAGGAACCACCCTGTAATAAGAAGTTTCTGTGGGTATCCCGAACAAGAACAAGCATGTGGTCTGCAGGACAGAGGGAGCCTTAATGAAAGTATAGTGGTATTTTCCAGTATCTCAGCTATATAACATTTCTATCAACCCATTTACCTCTCAACCTAACCAATTAATGCCCTGAAAGATAAAAGGAGGGAGGGGTGAGGTGGTCATCTCCAGGGAAGCAAAGTAAATAGACCACAATTACAAACAAAGTTTTACCATTAAGGTAGCCATACACACATAATTTCTTCGATCATTCATGGAATCGATTTGCACAAATTTAGTGACCGATACTTTTGAAGGGGATTGAGGGTCCCATCCAAAGTAATGGCAATCGGACAGGGATTTACCTACATGTTGGCTGCCTGTTTGATCAATGTTTTTTTGGAGCAGGATTGATCACTTCAAGGGGGCATGCACGTTCGCGGCGATCGTTCGTTCAGGAAGCAAATCCGTGTATGGGTACCTTTACTTTCCCTACTAAAGAAACACTATTGTTAAAAGTGAGTGTGTAGATCAGTGGTGGGTAACTGAGTTGATATGGAGGGCCACAAGTGCAGCCCTCAGCATCACTAAAGGCCCGCACATAACATGGACCTAGACCCTCCCCCCATCAACATATCACAGCAGGCGGTTGACCAGATCCCAACAGGCCGTCAAAATCGGACAGCTTCTACAAGTCCGTATAGATTGAAAATGTTATATGCTATATGTTGATGCTAAGGGCCACACTTGTGGCCCTCCATATCAACTCAGTTGCCCACCACTGGTGTAGATGCTAGTGATTCCGAAGATAGGTTCTTATCATTTCTTGTTATAGCTATCTAAATGTTTTGTGTTTTGAGTGAAATCATCAATTTATTACCCTTTAATAGTCAGTGATATGAGTGCATTGGAAAGGGAAAGAGTAAAATAAATCATGTGTCATAGGGAGGATGGGCTCATCATCTTGTAGTGTCCATAGAAGAGGGTGGGACCCATGTTGACCTCGCATAACTCCATCTTCCAAGTGGTCACTCACATTGAGTCTGTGTTTGAGTGTAGAGTATGAAACCATGAGATGGTTTAGCTCATTATGGAAAATATAAAGAACTGGCAAGTTTTTCTGGTCACACCTCTCCTCATCTGGCATGTCCTGATGGTGCCCCAGACACATTCGATTTCTGCCCACGCTAGGCAGTTATTGCCTGTTTGGGAAGCTGGCAATTTATGTAAATGGAAACCTTTTTAATATTTCAAACCAACGAGTGCAAGCCCCCCCCTTTTCTCCATTAGGGCCACATCATCGTGCCCCCTTTAAATAAATGGGCTGACGTATAACTAATGTAATTGATTATTATTGGACATGTCATCCGTCAAGCTTCTGTTGCACTCATGCTGACGTGGAGCTCTGCATCGACATTATGCGACGTAGACTTGGACCAACAGATCGGGGGCTCTGTAGGGCTGTGTAAACAGTCATAGCCACATTGGTGTCAATGGGCGGCTTGTGCACTGAGCTAAGATCCCGGCGTTGTATAAAGCAGTGAAGCCTAAAGCTGAGCATAGACGTTTACATTTCCCAGCGATCGCACACTGCACCATATGATGTGGCCGATTCCTTCCCGAGATCGATCACGGATCGTGCGATCTCCAGCTCGCAGCTGTTCTAATCAGAAATGATGTAATGTGGGTTGGATGCCAACAGGTCGATCGATATTAACGCTCCACGATTTCTGAGCGGCAGGTCAGATTCCTGCTCCATTTTACGTGCGATATAGGGTCAAATCAATGTTTTGATCACTTTGTGCATGCTTGTGATCAATTCTGGTGATCAATCTCACAGAAATTGTACGGAAAATCGAGACATCTATGCCCAGCTTAAGCCTTACTTATTTTAGCTGGAGAAAAACATTTACAAGTCATTAAGGATTCTGTTTTTATTTTATAGGCACAATAAACAATACCTCTGTTCTCATTTTCTCTTCTCCACCCTATTGACTATGCCACACTTTGTCTTCATTTTACATTTCCTGGCCGGAGCCATTAGCAACTGTCACTTGGTTACCATAGCAGTGGCTCTGATCCTTCCACCCCCCACAGCCTGCTCTACTTTCCTTACTATGGGTTCCTGCTGATTTCTATTTTAATGGGTATCATGTGCTTGAGAATTGCCCGACTTGGAGACCTCAGCTACTTCAGAAGCTCACAGTTTCAATCTCATTAACCTATCTAATAAAGACATCTCTTCCACTTCTACTAGTACTTGGTCATCTCTTGTGTGGACAGGCAAGAGAACTAGAGAAAGACTTCTATTGTGATTGTACTCCATTAATAGGGAATAAAACAAACAGTTTCTGGAAATGCTATTTGCCTGGTTGTCAATTTGGTGTATTTGACCTTTTCTCACCACAATAAATAGGTAGATCTAGAAGTCGCATTTACTCATTTCATAATATTATTTATGTGTCTCAAAAAACCAAAGACCTATTTGCTTAGCATTCTTAGGAACGCTGCAATGGCAACCTCTGTGGCAATGTCAAAGTAACGGCATCAGCTTTCATAGGAAAGTTCTCCGGTGATGTATGGTGTGTTGGAAAATGGCATAGCAAAGGACAGGTGCATGGCAAAGGGTCGCCCTTGGTTGTCTCATGGACCTTATTGGTTCACAAGTCTAATCCTGAACATTTGTCTCCTGGTTTTTTTTATCCGGTAGTTGTCCTTACCTGTTACGTGAACTACAGCAAGATATCCATAGAGGACCATTTCCTAGGGGTCTACCAACCAGGGACAATAGTAATAATTAAAGTTTTTAAAAGATGTTAATTTCAGTCTTAAACCTTAGTTTTAATATTTTGAATGTGCATAATTTGCAACCTGAGTAGAACTGTAGGATAGAGTTTCGTCCAAGCACAGCACGATGATGTGCATTGGAATGTCTTGGGTAAGGGATGGGACCTGTAAAGGTGGCCATACATGTGTCGATTTTTTTAATCGATTCAAGCTCAATTGATTGCTGTGCATATCCAGAAAGCTTGATCGAACAGGGAATGAACATGTTGTAAACTCTTCGATTGCCATTACTTTGGGGGGTCCCCTTCCAAAGTATGGAACGGATCGATTGATCTCTGTTCAATCGATAAAGCCCCAACATAGCATAGTGATGTCATCACGCTGCCCTTGAAGGTTTATTGATTTACAGATATCGACCCGTGTATGACTACCTTAAGGGGGGTTTTCACTATACGTTGGGAACCCCTCCGCTAAGCGCATTGCTTGACGGGGATCCCGACGGAGCACATAGACTTTACCTGCTCAGCGGATACTAAATGTACTCACTCCACTACATTCAGCCTTGCATCGACTGAATGGCTCAGCGATGTGAAAACACAGCACCCGCCGAGCAGGTAAGTGAATGTGCTCCGTCGGGACCTCCCGCCAAGCAATACGCTTAGCAGAGGGGATCCCAGCGGATGTGGAAACATAGCCATAGGAAAAGTGTGGGTCGGGAGAAGGGAACTCCTGAGAACTCCTGTCATTTCCTCTATAGCAAGAGACCTGACGTCTACTGATACTTGAAGGCTGTACTTCATAAAATAAACCTCTAGCAGTGTTCCCTATCAAAATAAATGAACTTGGAAACATTTTTCATTTTTCTTTTCCATACAGTGTGGGGAATTGCTAAAGATGTAATGTGACCATGGGTTTGAGATTTTCTGTTGGTCTGATTTTCATGTGTCTTTTACAGGGTGTAAAGTTCGAACCCAGCTAATTGTATTGGAAATAAGCCACGTTTCTCCTGTACTGCATATACTGGCATTAATCATACAGACACTAGTGGCAGAAAAGATCCTTCATGTGCAGAACAGGAGAAGAGTTGCATTTAAAAAATACTTCTGTCTACAATCCGCATATTTTTTGTCTCCTTGGAGCCCAGGTGCCCAACCTGCGGCCCAGGGGCCACATGCGGCCCTTTGGGCATTCTTCAGTGGCCCCCCTCAGTCCTCCACTTGTAGCCCCTGAATCGTAACTGTTAATGCATAGGGCATAGGAACCCCCCCTATGTGCACCAATCCCCAGCTGACCTGTCTTTAACTGGGGTGTTCTTAGAGCGGGAAGAGGAGTGGAGGCAAGGGACTTGCTAAGTCACTGTCTTAGCAGCTGATTATGTGCACTACCATACTACAGTGTTACCTAATGCTTGAAGTAAAATTTAATACAAGTTTTGGTATTTAAAAATGTCTTCTAGCTAATCCTGCTGTATTTTTTTTATTATAAAATGCATATACAAGTCAGTATAGATTGAAAATGCTATGTGCGGCCCTTTAGTGATGCCGAGGGCCTCACTTGTGGCCCTCCATATCAACCCAGTTGCCCACCACTGCTTGGAGTATAACTTCAGTGTAAAAGTCAGTTAACAAACTCCCAATTTCTCTTCAAGGTAAGATGCTAAAATCATTTGTTTCACCTTTTTAAATGTAGCCTGTTTATGCTGGATATTTCTGCAATGAATGCAAACAGGTTCAGTTTGTTTTTCTCGCTTCCAAAAATAAGACCAAAATATTGGTTTCTTGATTTCCAGATGGCCGGACCCTAAATATACTGTGTGCTCCGAGGATTGCCATGTAGCCTGTAGTTTATTGGAAGGCTGTGCAGAATGGCCTTGCCGCCAACAATAATAACATGTCATCAGATGACCAGTGCTACTCTCCAGACAAAGGTAGATTCTCTAGCGACTACACGGCACCGCCATTCGGTTTGGCTTCTGGTTGCTAGGTGTAGTTAGGGATCTTCCAAAGCAGAAACTCAGACTGAAAATAAAGGACCAGGATGGTGTGTGTGGGTTTATTGCAAGACTATTGCTACAAGGGAATACATAATAGTTTCTTCTTTTTTATTAAGACACATAAAGGCGACAATTGGAAAAAATACTGGTAGCTCGCTGTATTGGTTACAAAAGATGGACGAGGACTAGTTACATTTGTTCATTAGTGTTTGAGCCCTCTTTTGTGTAGACAGGCCTACATTGGGTAATGTCATAAGAGAGGTTTGTGTTCTGGAGTACACTGTCTAGAATTATGTTCCCTGTAGACGGGTCAAAACCCACTCGATCCATGAATGCTCGAGCGCAGCATGATCATGTTCGTTTGTCAATTGGACGGCTAATCGATGTGCACCACTCTTTGCAATTTATTCTTGTTCGATACTTTTCACAGTAATGTCAATCGACAGGGATTTTTTAACATGTTGGTTCCCTGTTCAGTCGAGTGTTCTCTCCCCAGTCGGATTGACTGATTCCGCTCCAAGAAATGGTGGCCACATAAGAAGATGTTGCAATGAGCTGCTGTAGATTCAGTTGAAAGGAAATATGTACATCTGCAAGGTGAAGCCCTGTGCTCATTTTCATGCCAATCTAGCCATTCACTGGTCTTTTTAGCCAAATCTATTAACCACTGGTTGGGAATAGACTGGTTGGGAATCATCCAACTACTAGTACTTAATGGATTACTAGGGGAGCAAAGAAAATGTCTATACACAAAGCAGGGTTGGGGAGATTTAAAGTATTTTTGTTTACATTTAAGTATTTTTGGGGTTGGGTAAAGGGTTAAGAATTAAAACAATTGTTTGTTCGCCATGAAACATCAAGTCCACTAAAGGCCACACACCTTGAAACCATAACTAAAATGATTCACTTAGTTGAGTTGAAAAGGTTTTTGTGCAGATGGGTAACGTGTGGCCAACAACCAGAGCTCACCACCCCTATGGGGGAGACAATTGCGAGGACATCCAGCAGCCAAAAATGAGAAGCAATAGGCTGTACCTTGCTGTACCTTGCTGCAGGGGGTGACAACTGGCAAACATGGGAGACGACAGGAAGTAGGGAGAACTTTCCCTAAGGCAGTGGTTCCTAAACCGGGCGGCAGCTCCCCCTGGGGGGTGCGGAGGTATTCCAAAGGATGCACAACTAGGGGGGCAACCAAAGTGGCACCTGGATCCCTGTATGTGAGAATCGTGCTGTCAGCCAGAGAGTAGAGAGAGATCTGCTGAACTCTGCTGCCTATTGGCTCTTTTCACTGTCAATTAGCTTCTTCCTCTGGGAGCTTCTACCCTACCACTGCCAGCCAATCAGACAAGCCGGAGAGATGGAGAAGCCATGGGGGAACTAGCTGCAGACAGTAGTTAGAGTGCATGTAATGTGTGTATCTGTGTGTGTGTTTGTCTCTAGAATGTTTCTGTATTGTGTATTTCAAAACAAGTTTGGCTATGGTGCATTTGTTTTTACCGTAACAGACACGTTTGCAGTAATGCTACCGTGTCTGTTACCTTTTGTGCACATTGCGCTGGCTATTTTTCTAAACCTGTATAGTTTGTATGGGGGGAGGGGGCCCCTGCGAAATTTGTAAACCTCTTCCCTAAGGAGACACCAATGACAAAAATCTAACAGCAGCTTCCTCCCACCCCACTGTAATATGGAAAAATACAAAACAACATTTTTGGCTCTAGGTATACGCTAAGGTGTAACTAGCTCATTGAAGCCAATTCACATGAATCACTTTCATTTTATTTCAGCAGACTGAAAAAATGTGTTTGCTGTGGTTTCCGGCACACCACATTTTCATAGCTCCAAGCAATGGTACATACACATGTGTTATGCGCATTAAACATTGCCAAACCCTTTTTTTTAAATTAATGACTTTATCTCCGTCTACTCACGTGGCTCTTTAGAGCGTTGCTGTGATTCATAAATGGGACGCTTATCTGTAGAATTCACAATTTGCCCAAACACAATTCGGCGTGTGTTTATATGCTCTACCTGTGTTTGTGTGTTGATGACCTCATCCGCGTGCCCGGGCTGGTCTTCACCACATTTGGTGCCAGCTGTTTTCCACTTGGGCACAGCTGCTTGTTACATATTACAGGTCTCTGGGCCCTGAGCATCTCATTTTCTGCATCGTAACAAAGTTTTACTAACTACATGACCCCTCACCCTGTAATTTCACCTCCTATTCCTGCCCTAACCTCTAGATTTCCAGTGGCAGGTTTTGTTGGCCCATTCTATTCAGAAGAAGGAAAATATCTCTATTTACACCCCAGGTGCCCAACCATGCGGCCCTTTGTGCGTTCTTTGGCGGCCCCCTCAGTCCTCCCACTTGCGGCGACTGAAGCCGAATTGTTGATGCATAGGGACTCGTCTGCCTGCCGAATCGAAGGTTATGTGCCCCATCGATATTATCAATGGCTTTGATCTATCTATGAGGCACATAACCTTCGATGACATACATGACACAAAATGTTCATTACCATACTACAGTTTTCCCTAATGCTTGAAGTATCATACTATGTTATTGAAAAAAATGAAAAATAATGTTTGGCCCTTAAGTGTTGCCAAGGGCTGCACTTGTGGCCCTCCACATCAACTCAGTTGTCCACCACGGATTTACGCAGTAGTTAGAAGGTAAACTGCTGCATGTTTTTCTGCTCTAATCCCTTTTGGCGGTTGCACCACGTTCAGCAACCTTGGGTTACCTAATCCTGCATAGGATGTTTTAATCACAGCTCCCAGGAGCCCAGTCACTGTTCATGTGCATATTACTTACACCTATTCAGGAGCTCCTCGAAGAATTAGTGACACCTGGAAATACAAGTGTTACCTTATCGCATGCAGCTTTCAGTAAACCAACTTCCTAAATACTTCCTGAAAATCATGTCCGATAGGTAGAAATGAATTTGGATATTGTACACCGTCACATTGCTTGATTCTCCTAGCTTTGGGTTGTTTACAGAATTTATGCCCCAATCCCTCTGGTATGTTGGCTTAATGCTAATACTAGGAAAAATACAAAGCATTTACGGAGACGGTAGGAAGATGGCTGTTCTAGACGCTCAATGCGAAGATCAGTTGGCCTTTAATCAGTAAGAGCAAGGCGGAACACAGTTAAAGTCCAGGAAATTCTTTCACAATAGTGTAATCTATATACATAGACATATCACCTCCAGTCCTGGTCCCCAGATGGAGGATCCGCACTGACAATAGCAATATAACTATTTTTGGTTGTTATAAAGCAGATACATTTATTTGTTTGTTTCATGGCGCAGTAACAATGGATGACTTGTAGTCTAAAGTAAGGTTGTTGTATTTTATTTACATAAAGAGGACCAAGGGTACCCTCGATGGGGACTTTCAATTGGCAATGCCCAACCTCTTAGTAGTTGAATTTTTGCTATTTTTAATTCATTCATTTAACTACTAAGAGGTTGGGCTTTGCCAATTGAAAGTCCCCATCGAGGGTACCCTTGATCCTCTCTATTATTGCTACTTGGGGCGTGGGCAACCCAACCCGTAAGAGACTCTAGTTATTCCTGGCCTCCCCTGACTATTTTATTCACATTACAACTTGTATCTTGTTAGTCTATGTTTCCATGGCAATATTGGATGCGTTGCGTAAACGTACCTGCCTCAGCATAGGGGTTGTGTTAGGACACCTTGGGACATGGGTGCGTTAACGCATCCATACCTGCATTGGGTTGCGATAATGTCAACGCAGGGTTCGCATTGACATAAACTCAACGCAACCCAAAACAGGCAATAAATGCATGTGTGTACTAGTCCATTAAATTTACATTGGATGCATCTACATGGGAAATCAACAACATGGAAACATAGCCTAACTGTGTAATATACTCAAATCTTTTTTTTGGATAGAGTGGGAGGTTAGAATCAATGTAAGGCTTTATGTCTGTACTGGGCTCCATTATAGAAGTTTCTACTCACTTTCTGTTTGTTTTTCTGTACTGACAGTAAAAGTTTACAGGGGTTCTGGAATTTACTGGAACCGGAAATTTGTAATGAAATGTAATACTTCCCCCACATAATCCAAAGAGGGAAAAAATCTTTTGGCATAGATTAATTTTAAGTACACTATATTAGTCACTTAATCTGTGTTGTCTAAAAATGGTTGTGGAAGGCATATATATATTTTAATTACATCATACAAATTATCTGAAAATATATTAAAACAATATTAATAAATAGAAGCTTTTGATAGTAAACCTAAAAATCCTATTGCAGCCAAATTATGGCCTCTGAGAGGAAACCCAAAAGATCATCCTCTAGGCCAGCGGTGGGCAACTGAGTTAATATGGAGGGCCACAAGTGCGGCCCTCTAAATCACTAAAGGGCCGCACATAACATTTTTAATCTATGCTGAAAATGACAGCAGGCAGAGCTAGAAGACATTATTTTTCATTTTTAAATAACAAAACTATTATTTCAAATGATACTTCAAGCATTGGGTAACACTGTAGTATGGTGATGCACATTTTGATTCAGAGGTTATGTGATGCAATATGAGTTCCTATGCATGAACAGTAAGGTTTCGGGGGCCGCTTCTGTCAGATATCGGCTGGCTGGGAAGAGATGGCGCTGTTCTCCTCAGCTGAAGCTTTGCTTGAAGACCAGCGGTCTCTAGGCAAAGCATCGGACATTGGCCGTAATAACGGTCATGTCCGATAAGGTTGTTTTCGAGTGGGATTGATTTGTCCCGTTCGAAAACAGCGGTGGGAGCAGATTATATGTGTCAGATAGACGGCCGTGAGCACGCACAGCACTCAAAACGGCAATCGATTTGATCCATATCCCCACATCTGTACCTGCTTTAAATTTCCCCAATATCAATTTGTGAAAGGATCATGACATGGGATTGCGGCTTTGATCCAAAGTTGTACATCAATCGGAAAGTGCACCATGTTCTGGATGAGATTTATGTGCTTAATCGATCAGGCTACACAAAAAAATGCCAATCATGGGTCAATCGAAAGGGCAGATCTTAAGACCTTTAAAACATCCTTCGGTTTCCGATAGATCCTCCAAAAAAACGGATATGTCAGGTTTTTTTTTCATATGATTTTTTTGGTCGACGCACTTTAAACATGCATGAATTGGGGAACGATCGATCACTGTGATCAATCGTTCAGAAATCGTACGAAAAATTTAAGATTCTATGGCCAGCTTTAGAGATGGAAAGTCAGTGGCAAATCTTTTAAGCTGAGGGTAGATGTCTTGATTTGCGGCTGATTTTGCCGCAGATTGACCGATGTGCACGCTTGTAGCGATCGATCTGCCACAAAATTGGGTGCAAATCTAACAAGCCCACCATGAATCGGGTGCAAAATCGACCCTAAAATCTACCTAAAGAATTACGGACATGTCCGTAAATTTTGGATCGATTTTCATTACTTTGGACCAGCATCCAATTCTCAACAAGCCATAATGCAGGATGACGTCATCACGCACAGTCGATCTCAGGAGAAATCAGCATAGAAACGAGATGTTTATGCCCAGCTTTAAGCCCCCCATACATACTTAGATTTTATGGCTGACCGATCACTGAGCACGCTCTCGCTGATTGGCGACTGGTCAGCCAAAAATCAGGTGCTGATTTTAAACTAAAGAGCTTACAATCGACCGATCAGCAAGAGTGCTCTTGGCGGTCAGTCAGCCATAAAATCTAAGCATGTATGGGGGGCTTTAGACGGATGGTTTCATGTTATCCATGTATTCCTGTCTTCAGATTATTTTTGCTTTTTAAACTTTAAATCAGGTTGCTGCCTGTTTTGCTGTTTCATGTTTTGAATATACACACATTGCTGTACAAACATGCATGCAGTTATTATCTGTATTTTCCATTTCTTTAGAACTTGTAGTTTTACTGAGAAATGTGAGTGGTTTGGATATATACTTATTTTTGGTATTCTATTACCCTTTGTGGTGCGGAGACGTGTCAAGGTCGCTATTATCTGTTTCATTCATCTGTAATTAAGATCTATTGACAAGCATGACCTCTCCCTTTCCTGCGCAAACTAAAATCGTTATCATGCTTTTCAAGCGTAATTTGAAGGCAAACTTGCCTAATTCAAGTTCTATATGTATTATATGCAACATGCTTGTGTAATATTAAACATTCCTAATAGAATTAGCTTTGATTTCTCAACAATAGCTTTTTTCTTCAGATCTATAATCTACTCATAACTTTACATCTCATTAAGGAGCAGAAGGATGATCATATGTACAGGGGTGCACATAAGTGGTACTCTGGTACTCAAAAGGGCCAAAAACTAGCTCTGCGTACCGGCATTATTGTTACACAGCTCATATGCATACTAACAACTTGGAGACGCTCCGTGTCTGGGTGGCCGCAGCTTAATGTTAAATGTATACAATTTATGTCACTAAGATAACTGCAGGAAAATATGTATAACTATGAGAGGTTGCAGATAGGGGTGTGGAATTGGGGATGCAAATTTCTAATAAAAATAAATAAATATTGGACTTCTACGGGTGTTGGAGGTCTGGGGAATGAAAGTCAGCATTAGAGATGGTCGAATTTTTTTTCAAAAATTCGACCATTTCGCCGATTTCGAGTTAATTGCAAAGCCCCTGAACATGGTCATCACCAAGCTTGCTGGAGATGTAGAGAAGGGTTGGGGGTATACTCCAAAAAAGAAAGTGTGTCTCTAACACAAATAGTTTTTGCACAAATTAAGTTCAAAGTCAAGTAAAAATTTCGAAAATCGGAATTTAGACTTTAACTTTTAACTTAATTTATGCAAAAAGTACATGTGCTAAAGCAACACTTCTTTTTCTCAAATATTCCCACAACCCTTTTTTACATCTCCAGCAAGTTTGGTGATGATAGCATGTTCAGGGGCTTTGCAATCAGCTCACAAAGTTAGCAAGTCGAAAAATTCGACCATCTCTAGTCAGCATAGGCATGTGCAAGGGTACAATCTGACAAGAGAAAAGCACTGTGTGACAGCTGGAATATGACTATGAAAGGTTGACATTTGGACTGCAGGTAGTCCCAGGGGTCAGTTACTAAGTCAGAAAATTTAGTTGTACTACTGAGGTTTGAGATCTGGGGGGGGGGGGGCAAACATTTTGTACTGTGAGAGTTACATGTGACCCAAAGCCAGCTGGTGACCTGTGGATGGAGACAGCTAATCAGAGGCTAAAAAAGGAACAGGGAGGTCCATCTGTAGCAGAATCTACCATGCAGGAAGCTGATGGAGAGGATAGTGAGGAAGACCACCCTACATATGGGGTAAGTACCAAACATATGGGGTAAGCTCACTAAAAAAAGTTATGTGCGCCCCTGCTTATGTATACAAATATGTTTTATGCTTTATTATGGCATTGGCACTCTAGTGTTGGGTTGGTGACTAAGACCAGACCAGAGAACATAAAAATAGTTGACTTTTACATTGAAGTATACTTACTGCTCTCACAGTTCAGTTTTTAGAGAATGTTTCCTTATTCCACCAGCAAAGTTTTTGTAATGTAATAATTATATGGATCAAAACAGTGGCATGTTTTTCTTCTTCAGTTCTAGACATCGGGTAAATGCATTATTCATTGATTTCTAAATGTGCAGAAAAATGGAATTTCTATCTCATGACCTTGACCAAAGCAGCAGAGATAAGAGACTGTCCTTGGGCTTCTAGTTCAGTAGCTGAAATGTCCTTGGCTGCCTACAATTGCTTTTGAGGTATCTTGTGATTAGAACAAGCTTTGGTTTGAACAACAGCCCCTTAGATGAAAGGATACCTTTGTCAGGTGCATACTTCGAAATGAAAGCAGAGTGCACATGGCAGGAGGAAGTCAATTAATTGTAAAAGGTGCTCACTAGGAATCTTTGAAACCTCTGAAGCCAAATTCCTTGTACTAAAAAAGAAAACCGTGGAGAGTGTTGATGCATAGCCAGGATCATTTTTTCCTATATTAGCATCTTGTGAAAAGATACCTACCATTAGTGGCTTATAACTCTTTGGGGAACAATATCCTGGTAGATATCAGTAAATAAAGAAGCTTGCCATCTAAAGCTCGGTCTTCCTTGCCATCCTTCCAAAGAAGCCCAAGACGGTTGTTGAGGGACCTAACATGGAGGGTGGTAGGAGTAACTTTTAAACTGGCCATACACCTTTAGATCTCTCTATCAGATATCCTTTAGATCTACCAACAACTATGTAGTGTCGGGTCCTCTGCGATTGAACACTGGTAGACTTGTTGGTTTGGAAAGTCCCTCATATTACATGGTTTTGGTAAAACAAAAAAGAAGATCTAAAGGAAATCTGACAGAAAAATCTAAAGGTGTATGGGGGCCTCTACTCTTTGGCTTTATTGCTGAATGTACTCTAGACTTATATCTATTGGTACATGTAGGCACACAGAGGCGAAGACTTGCGTTGCATATAATGAGCAACCATTGTGGCTGTTGGCAGTGAACCCATGCAGGGTTGGATTTGTTTCAGTTGTTAAAGTTGTTGCATGCTTATCCCTGGGTCCCAATGGGATTTGGGATAACAATGGTAAAACTACAGAGTGTACCTTTTCACAACAAACCACAGTGGCAGCTCCCATCATTATCATAGGCTGACCTTTATATAAGCTAAGCTGCTTTGGGAGGGTTCTTCTAAATTGCCCTTGTCAACAGATTAGTAGAGATGTTCAATAAGATGCTGAAATTTGGACAAAGCATGCAGGTACAGGCAAATGTTATGCAGACTGACAGCTGGTGTGGGTGATTTGGCTCAGTTGCGGTCTACATACAATTTGTATGCATTTGCATGTTTATGTCCAAATTTCACCATCTCATTGACCATCTCATGCATATTTAGGGGTTTCGGATGGCAAAGTACTTGAACATGATAACATCACCAAAATGGGGATGTAGACAAGGGTTGTGTGAACATACTAAAAAGAAATGATCATCCTGGCATATGCAGTTTTTGATCAAATTAAGTTAAAAGTTAAGTAAAAATTGTCATATGACTTTGAACCTAACTCTACATATCCAGCAATGTTGATAATACCATATTCAGGGGCTTACTACTAAAGGTTGCTGACTTTTTTGGGCGACCGATGTGCGTGCGCACTAGTGGCTGTCGGCAAAATCGGTGTCCCCGTGGGGCGACAGAACCCTGTTGCCCCTAAGCTCGGTCGGCCAGAGAACGGACATGTCCATAAATCTCTGGCCGATGCCATTAGTTTAAACGGGGACCTGTGTCCCCGTCCAAACTTACAGCTGGTACACAAAGAGCGCCTGCCAATACTCTGAGCGACGGGGTGCAGCATGATGACGTCATCATGTGTGTGGGGGCCTTTAGTGTCCTTGCTACAGCTACCCTTAAATTAATGTGAATCAATAGCAATGTTCTGTACTAGATGAACACAACATTCCTAAATCAGTGAGCCCAGTCTGCAAGGTTATGGGAAGTTGGCAGGATACCCCCTAGTTCAATATTGTGTTCGGACAGATCGTTGAATGTGAGATTAAAAACAGCATTCTGTTGCTTAACATCAGTGCAGCTGTCATCCAGGAGCAGTTCTTTTTCCTTCCTTTTTTGAGTTTTTTTTCAAAGTACACATGCTTATCTCCTGCTCTTTGCACATAAAAGAAAAACCTGACGGCTAAAAGCTGTCAGATCTCTGGCATGGTGGGGGCAGGAGTTCCCAATTAAAAATAAAAGTTCAAAAGTTTTTTTTTCAGATACTGATTGTTTAACATACTTCTGTCCTTAGTTATTATGGAATAGCAGTTAAGATTTGAGAGGGGAAATTATCAATGCATTCCAGCTTCAAAGTTAATTTTAAGGATTGAATTTTAAGGTATAATAAAAATGAAATATATATACTGCAGCGTATTCGTTTCCTGTGACCTTATTAGAAATGTCGCTTCCTATGAGTAGACTTAAGCTAGCCCATTCTATCATTGAACGATTCATCCTAATGTGGTTGTATCGCCACGCTGATCGATCATGCACTGATTGTGGAATCAATGTTCTCCACCTTGGAGAATCGATCCCTGGTCGAGACTTTGGATGGGGATCAAGGGTCCCTGTTCAATCATTGTTTTGCTCAACTATTTGGTATCGATCATTCAGGGTGGGCAACCTTTGATTGATCAATGATCGATCTGCGTGGATGTGCACACTGATTGATCGTTGCTAAACCAAGGCAAAATCAGTATGATCAATGATCGATCTACATGGATGTGAACACTGATTGATCATTGGTAAACCAAGGCAAAATCAATATGTGTATGGGGGACTTTAGGGCTCGTTGCAGCAATTATGACAATAGCCTGGGTAACGTGACATGAGGTTATTAGTTGGTTGCTCCACAGGGTTCATATTGGGGTGGTCGTCTGCAGTGCAGACGCCTTCCCCCGGGAGCACCCTGACGTTTTACAGGAAAACAAACGTACTCTTGGAAGCATAACACTATTATGTCTTATTTTTGTAAACTACTAACCCCTTCCCCCCATATGTATTGTAAATGACAGGCATGTTTAATATCCATAAGATCAGAGTTAAGCTGGGCATAGACGGGCAGATTCCTTCCCGATTCTACAGCCGATTGGGTGGCGTGCGCGTTCCTGCAATCGATAGTCGGTCGGGTCGGCAGAGAATCGGGTGCACCCCCTGGTCATATTGACCAAGAATCTGCCGCATGTCGGATCGCACAGTGATCCAACATGACGGTAAATTCAGATCCCATCCCATTAGTTCGGATGGGGACAGCATTCCCTACCTGAAGTAATTGCCCGACACACAAAGGGTGCCCGGCCAATTCTCTGCACTAGCGGACATCATCACGCCCAGTAGGTCGGCTGGGCTGTGGAAAGGAAAACGACCCGTCTATGCCCAGCTTTAGGCTATGTTCCCACATAAGCACCATGCAATTAAATAGGTGCGGTTAAAAAACGATTGAGATGCGGTTTTATACCACAGCCATTCACGTCTATAGCTGTGGTCAGGGGGGATTGGCTGTGGGCCCTCCCGCTCGCCCCCCGCTGGCGGCCCAGGGAGGAGCCCCATTTAATTACATGGTCGCGATTACAATTGCGTGGTGGGCGGCTGCACATGTGGGAACATGTCTGGCCATACATGTGTTGATTTTTCTGTTTGATCCACCATGAACTATTGAAATCAGTTCCTTGATGGATTGTTAAGTACACTTTTTTCTCTTAACTTTATCCTGTAAAAGTGATGCAATTGGGGGATACAATTGAAAGAGCGCGATCTGACAGGTTGGAAAATTTCAGTCAAGTATGTGACAGGTTTTAGGTGTTTTGGCCAATTTGTGGCTTGCTTAACTCAAACATAACATTGCTGTTCTGCAGCATCCTCACTTTATTCCAGCACTCTCAGCATAACTTACAGTTTACATACATCTCCTGGTGGTATTGGGGTCGCGTATTTTAGTTCAGCAAGTTTATTAGCTTTCAAGTCTGTGAAAACTCTTGAAGGAGATGCAAAAATATTGTTCGGTTAACGGTCTGATTTTTTCGTAGTTATGTAACCTAAACATATTGAATATATTATGTATCATGGGAGGAAGTTGCCTCTGCCCTGGAAAATTCCATCAGCCATTCTTCCAGATGCTGACTCTGCTTTTCCTGGACCCCCCTTACAAGGGTAGTCTGGTTTGCTGGCTAACTCCTCTGCTATATATTCTAACTCTTCCACACGATCGGTGCTAAGCTTGCTTCTCTTTGTGACCTCCTTGCTTTTCAGAAAGCCAGAGCAGGGAAATGCAGCAAAGACAGTGCAAGCGATAAGGCCTTTGAAGTCGGCAGGAATAACAGCTGTTTGCTGCTTGGCAGGGTGCAGGCAAGTTTGAATATGTTGCCATGTGAACACAAGGTCACCTTTAGGTCCACATTGATATCCCAGAACTTCTTCACCACTTACGTATTCATAGCTGAGATTTCGTTTCCTTTGGATGAAGCTCATCATGTGTCTGTGAAACCTTCAGAATGTTGCAGTGATTGGAAAGGTGTGGAAGGTAGAGACTCCTGCAAGCGCTAAATTAATTACCATAGAATTCGGGAGCCGGTCCGTCCGGCCAAAGAGCCAGCAGGCAGGTTTAAAGAGCTGAAACGTGTCCAGCTCTGCGGTAGTGTCAATCAATGGACTGCTGATTCGTTCCAGAAAGCATTGCAAATATGGTAAGGTCAGGAGGACGAGCAGAAAGAACTTTGTACGAGTCAACTGGAATTGGGAAAGCGTCTGATGACCAGCAACATTTTTAAGAAAACTTAAAGCTGATCTATACAACAACAACAAAAAATATCATGTAGATATAACTTGTCTGTCAGCTGTCTTGATCTGGGCAAACCGCTCAACAATCCTAAAAATGGATTACTCCTCTTTCATTCTCCCACTTCCTGGCATCAGAATTTACTTCTGGCAATTTCCCTCTTCCTGATTTCCTCTGACCCCCTGCATATGGCAGACCCTCCTCAACACCACATTGCCACCATCATATGACTCCTCACATATCTTTAACAATATAGCAGACCACCCCATGAAAAAAATTAACTCCCCTAAACACCCACAAAAACACCCTATTAATATCCCCTATCTCCACACATAATAGCCCCCCTAAACTAAAGACTTGACCATCTCTACTTGCCTGGTCATAGCAAAGCCATAGTCAATTCCTCCTTAAATTAATATGGAATGGTTCATATGTTTATAATTGATTTGATCCAATGATTCCACATTGGGCGCAAGGAGTTTTGGGAAGGTTGCCCCATAAGTGGTATATGCTGTGATCCTGAGGTATGTGATATGTAGAGATGGTCAAATTTTTTGTTCAAAAAGTCGACCATTTCAATGGTTTTAAGTTAATTGCAAAGCCCCTGAACATGGTATAATCACCAAATGAGCTGGAGATGTAGAGAAGGGTTGGAGGTATACTACAAAAAAAAAAGTATTGCTCTAACACATAAATGAAGTTTAAAGTCAAGGTAAAATGTAAAAAATTGCTATTTCAACTTTAACATCGAAGTAAATTTATGCAAAAACTACAAATGCTAGAGCAAAACCTTTTTTTTTAAATGTTTGGTTATTATACAATACAAGGCTTTGCAATTGGCTCACAAAGTCAGCAAGTCGAAAAAATTGACCATCTCTAGTGATATCTAGTCAGCTATTCAGCAAGTCTATTGAACTACTATGCTTACTACCACAAATATACTATGACCCAGATGAATAAAAGCCTCCACCGTTGTCAGGAGCACTGCTCTGTTTACTTAAATAACTTTCTTAAATTTACTTAAATAAGTTCTCCTTATAACCAACTTTTTCTTAGCACAGCCATTCATGATGATGTATATCAGAAAACTGAAGTTATCCCGTTGAGTAGGAAAATAAGTTTGAATGCAAAAAGTCCCTTTTCGCTCCTATAGGTCATCTAGATTAAATACCGCAAGTATATATTCCACATGTGTGCACATCAAAGGACAAGCTTGAGAGTGACTCAACCCCAACCAAATGGTGCATTCCACTTGCTGCCTATCATTATGTATTTTCAAGCGGGAAATAACAAACTTCATTTAGGAAACCACAAAATACAAACCAGGTGTTGCCATGGGTTCCATTGTATAGAAGACATCCAATAATTGCACTGATCAATAATTTATTCAAGTATATTCCTGTGGGTATGTTGTCCTTGTACTGTGCTGAAGGCATTACCCTTCAATTATCATTGACGCTCAACAAGTTTACATGTATTTTTATGTATTTATACATGCCTTCCTATCATGTGACATGCATGATAATCTTTGCCTCCTCCGAGATCCCTAATTTGCACAGAAAGTCTGACCCTTGTGAAATTAGTTTTCACCATTTTTGGCATCGGTCACAAAAGCTTTGGGCCAATGAATCCCTAAATATATAGGATGTGGGTTGAATGGTGGTCATCAACTATCTCAGCAAATACAATGGCTTTGACTCCTCTGTGCTTTAGTACGTCAAACGCAGGGATGTTGATGAATGCATTAAAAGTCAATGGATGTGTCTACACATGCATTGGTGGGTTCTGTCATCTTGTAAAAATCAACACAGAGCCCTGCTTTCTCAATAATGCGACATAAGCCAACGCAAGTATGGGTGCGTTGACACACTTATAGAAAATGAATGAAGTCCATTGAAACCCCATAGTTTGCCTTTTTCGATGCATTGATCAGTCCGCTCATGGAAAAAAACAAATACAAAAAGAAAACGGATACGTCACAAACACATTCCTGATGGATCCCTAATGCATCCCTGACACATCTCTAATGCATGGGTTGCGTTTAATTGTATCTGTTAATGCATAGTGGAGTCAAAGCCTAAGGTTCCCCATACATGCATCCATCTATGGACGATTTTGCAGACGTTCAACTTGCGTGTGCGTTCACACAACTGGCTAGGGGGTCAATCATCCGCAAAACAGAGACACTCACCTTATGGGATTGACCAGAATAGCACTGCAAGTCGGTTGCACGGTATCTCACAGGGAACGAGTGGGAGTGGCACATATCGCCATTACTGTACGTTTGGTAGAAGGCTGAAAGCCGTGTGTTAATGTGACCACATTGACAAAATTGTGATTGCTCTGAATCTGCATAAATTTGAATAAATGTCATACAAAACTTTCTCTTGATCTTAAAATGATAAATTCTCATAACGATCACCGTAATAATCTTAGTAATAAAATCTTTGTGATGCACAATTAAAGGAATGATGAAGCTTCTAGTGGCTATTTAAAGTATAAATATTAAGTACCTTTTGCATTAGTTAACTAATAATTATTTAATTCATTTACTAGAAGTTATGTAATGCACTTTCCATTTTATCTGAGTCCCATTTCTTAGTCTGACAATAACACTAAGGCTGCAGGGTGTCTTTGCAAAAACACGTTAAAAAGGCGGCGGGTACGTCTATGGCACGTCCCAATAATTTTTTTATTAGGTGTGATTCTGCCCATTCTGTTACTCTGCCTCAGTCTACTGGTGAAGACCACCTAATACAGCTTTCTGTGTTGATGTGGCAACGCTGCTGCACTGCTTTTGAATACAGAGTTGCCCCTAAGGTTGTGTGCTTAATTACACTATAAATAGCAAAGCATCAGCATTCTGGCTATTATTAATAAGCCTATCGCTTGTTAGTCAGCAATTTGCCATACCTAGCCCTGATGAATGCTGAGCCCTGATTGGCCTGCTGAAACCCACCCAATGTAATCTGCAGTGTCGG
>CM070033.1:41909866-41924750 GCA_036250615.1 Ptychadena robeensis | reverse complement strand
ACAGCTTTGTGTAATATGTTGCTGCTTCAAAAATGGAAGTTAACAATAATCCAGTGGCTTCATATTTTAAATCGTATCTTGGCCCAAGACAATCCAGTAGATCTTGGTTTTGTTTAAGGGGCATATAAATGTTTATAACCATTTTAAAACATTTGTAGATTGAGTAGCTTCTACAAGACCAAGTCACTTGTTCGATCAACCATGATTATTTTCCCTGAGAAGCCAGAGATTCTTACTAAAGGTCCCCATACATGGTCTGATACCCGTTCAGTTGACAAACGATTAATGGCAGTGTGGTGGGGTCACCACTCTGTGCTCAATCGTTCGTCAATCGAATGGCGAATTGATGCACACCCATTGTGCAATCGATTCTTTTCAATGCTGTGGATGAGGACCCTGGTCCCTATCCAAAGCAATCAGGATCAACAGGATTTACGGACATGTCCTCCTCTTTTCAATTGTACATTTTTTTGCTTTTGATTCTCCGAACAATGCCCACGCCGATCAATCATTCAGGAATCGAATGGAAAATCGATATGTGTATGGCTAGCTTAAATGTTTCCTCAGTGCTTGTGATCTTTCATTAAAACATTTTATTCGTTAGCTGTATCATTGGTGGTTGTATGTAGCATCAATATTAAATGTTGTTTGTTAGGTAAATGGTGTTTCAGCTGTAGAATGTGATCCCGGTGGATATAGCTTCTAACATGGAACTGTGATATTTTGCCTCTAGTCCTAAACAAGCTGGCAGAACAGCAGTAGGATTTATACTTGGCCCTCTCAAACTATGAGCACATTTATACCCCGCTCTGACCACGAATAGGCTGCTTTGCAGCTCAGTTCCGTGTATGAGATGGGTGGAAACTCTTTAAAAGGAATGCAGAGGAAATTCCATCATATTAAATGATATTCCACTGGGACATGGAAGCAGCAGGGAAAGGATGTAGTGAGAGATGAAGTTCAGCCCCAGTAGTGTGTTTTGTCAAGCAGTGTTAACTTAGGATACATTATTTTAGACCGTGCAACAAAGCCTATGATTGTTATGAAGCTTGACAGCTACGCTGCAGTGGGGCCCCGCTGAATGTACTGTTAGGGGTTCATGTTTGGTGACATTACCTAGTTACTAATGCTGCTGAAACAGGATATGGTCTATGATGGAAATCACATTGTTTATGTAGTACAGCACGGTCTTCTTTTATTTAAAAATCTGTATGGGAAGTCCAGTAAACCATATGGCATTTTTTATTATAATGTCTTAGGATTTTAGATGGAGTTAAACGCTATTATATTCTCTCTTTTTGTTTTACCCACAAGACCAAAATGCCTCAATGTTTTCAGGGAATTCTGTTAATGGAAACAAACCTTAATGCTAGGATAAAGCTGGGTACACACATGTAGATATGGGCCAGATCGATGGCCGCTTCGAGCGCCTGGCGCACTCGCAGCCATCTGTCTGGCCTATGTCATATGCGGCCATCCCTGTTTTCGAGCGGGACAAATCAATCCCGCTCGAAAACAGCGACATCGGACATGAGGGTTAATCATGGTCAATGTCCTTTGCTTTGCATGGAAGCCGCGGGGTCTCCATGCAAAGCATCGGCTCCTCCGGTATCTGACAGCAGCGTGATGACATCATCACGCTGCTGCAGGGAACATCGGACGTCTCCAATATCGAGCCGTGTGTTCCCTGCTTTACACGTATAGATTTTTGCAATCAATGATAGATTCGATGAGGATGTTCGATATTTTAATGGAATATCGATTGTACCTATATGGAATGTATACACTTTATTTTCATTCGTCCAAATGAAATTTCGTTCAGATGTACTCAAACAAAATATAGTTTGTTTTTTTTAAAATAAGAAATAGCTTAAATCAAATTTATGAAATGAAATTATTTGACATTTCGATTTATGGTTCGACGTTTAACAATTTGATCAAAATTGAACAACATGTCTGATCAACTTTCTAAAAAATTTTTGTTTTATATCATTCACTTTTGATTGATGTTGGTCGATTGAAACCTTTGTACGGTTTTAGATTTACATTCAAACGATTAAAAAATCTATCTTTATGAGTCTATTGAACAAAAAGCATAGGCACACTCGCTTAGATTTTTCACTCGATCAACTTAATATACGATCACAGTAAATTAGATTGTATTACATTTAGATTGTTTTTGCCACTGCATAATGTAATTGATTCTAAACAGATGGATTCCTTTCCTTACCTGTGTGCATGCTCCCATAGTACAGGCTGATAAAATGTTTAGAAGACCCATCAAATACTTGAAAGATCAATTAAAATTAACCAACATGTCAGATTATGGCTCAATCAATTATAAGTTGAATTTCCATCCAATTTTTGGATCCAACTTGATTTTTGATTGTTCAACTTCATTTTTAAGTTGACTGAATGGAAAAATCTAACTGTACACCCAATACTTTGTAGTGAAGTTGGGGAAGTTCACAGAATACCTGCCAGATCTAAAATACATATATTAATGCAGTGCTGTATTCTTAAATATACCCATATTTTTTTTGTAGTCTTGAAAGGAAAATTGGTCCATAGAAAGGGAAATCCAGTACAAGGTCATTGCAGTTATTTGTGCTGCAGTTCTCATTTACCAATAAGAAACACACAGAGAAGAGGAAGTAGCAGCGTGATAGGCAGGGGTTTAAAAATACGTTCTATCTACTCTTATTCAGTTTGGGCAAGGAAACTTCATGAGAGGAAATCGGCCCCCCTTCCAGAACTGTGGAAACCTGGATGTGCAGAAATCATAAATAAAAATCCGTTGGCAGCTACAGCTCTGTATATTCCATCAATATTTTTAGCTGTTTGCCTGGAGCTCAGCTTAATTTTTTTTATTCTTATTGATCCAGGCATCAAAAGTAAAGGGAGTTCTCACTAATATCAATATCTTGCCACCTCTTAAGCCCCCCATATTTGCGTAGATGCCCGTGTAGTCGAGGAGCCCTTGAGCACTGGGCGATGATGTCATCATGCTGCGCTCGAGTTTCCTTGATTGAATGGGGAATAGAGGAGCACTTTTGCGCTCAGGGTTTACCAACATGTTGGTTCCCGCTCAATCCCGCTTGAAGAAGCTGATGCCTGCTCATTTTTGTATCGATTCAAGCACAATCAATCGCCACAAACACGCGGAGTGATTGTTTGTGCTCGAATCGATACAAAATGGAGCCATGTATGCCTAGCTTTTCTCCTCCTCCAGTCTATTTTTTTTTACAAAAATAGCATAATCATCATATGGGGTTGTAATGTTTTCAGTGTTTGTAGAACATACTTGCAGGCAGGCATACTTGCAGGCAGATCTGTGTAGGGCTCATTGATAAGTTGCCGGGAGTAAAAGAAGACGGTAATTAAGTGGAGACTGCACTTATTTAGATAACTGTGATTGTGTAAGTGATTATTCCCTGAAGGGAGAAGAAAAGGTGGAGTGCCCCCTTCCCTCTGCTGACTGGGCCAGACAAGTCCCTCCACCCCTAAAGGAAAAGGAAAATGAGTTGCCTAGACAGGTTTTCCAGAGATGTGAAGCTTTGTGGTTATCCATGCCATCTGATATTTGGCTGCCTCTACATATCCCTGGCTAGTCCGGAACCCATCCTGTCATGTCTGTCTATTGACACTGTAACGCTGCTTTCTGTCTGCTCTGCTGAGAGGAAGCATCTGGTTTCCAATATGAGCCATGCTAATATACTGAGAAAGATGGAGCCTTACAGCGAAATGTGACAGTAGCTTGTCTGACAGGTCATCTTCTATATGCACATTCACAGTTTGCTGAAAGGAGAGTGCTTTCTCTTCAGCCTATTTCACAAGTCCGGGAATGCCAGAGAGAATCATTTGTGTGTAAATGATGAACTGCGTGATTAGAGATTGGGGTAATTTTAGTTTGTTGACTTTTTACAAAATTTACTTGGCATTCATGTTTTCGAGTGATTCTGGATTCGTATGTTGTAGTAGAGAATGCAACACAGCATTCTCGCAATATCATTTCAGCCCTCAAATGCCCTCGGACGGCCAAGATAGATTTTTATGCTCTTGCGGGGTTCATATCTACCTGGATGATATAATTAGGGAGTTGGAGGAGGGCAGAGGTGCAGTCATAAGTCACCGGCTTCCCCTTTTCAGTGGGATATAGGCACCTGCAATTCATGTTGCTTAGCAGAGTTCTGCCCCCCATTGTCTCACAAACTCCTTTGCCAATGGCCACAACAGCACTCAATCATTATGAAGAAAACTTTCTGTGTTTAGGAAACATTTAGAAATATATTTGTGCCTATTGGCAAATTTCTACTGGAAAGTAGCAGCACACTACCTGGCACTCCTGTGGTTACAGCCTCATGGCGTTGTTTCTTTAGTGTCCGTTCTAAGTAAATGCTTCCAACCGACAGTTTTAGGAGAATCTGGCTAAGATTTGGCCATGTCACAACTGTACTGCTCACTGTTGTCGTTGTTGGAGGCTTTGACATGAGGCAACCAAACCCTTTATCTACCACGATCGTGGGCTTTGCACAGAAACACAGCATCTAGATTCTATAACAATGCATGATAACTTGGTAATGGAGAAAGTAATAGCTTCAGGCAGATCATAGGCAATGCTGGGGACTAGTTCTTTTCTCTCTATCTGACTTTTCTGGGAGGTATACCTTTGAAAGTAAAATGTCTCTTTAGAACACACAATTTGGACAGTGAGAAATGGGAGCTAGCTACATATTGAATAAGAATGCTTCTTCGGACTGAGTTTTCTGTCTGGTTTGCTACCAATAAATTATCTGTAGAAAACCCAAACCTAGGGCGACGGGCATACACACAGCTATTTATTATAACAACCAGCTGTGTTGTTTATATTAAACGGCAGAGAACATTGCTATTGGCTAACTTTAGTTAGGGACTTTGTCTCGGTGATCATTTATCATGAGAAGAATGGGCATTCCTAGCTAATGTTCAATCAGTATATTGATCAAATAGGCAATTAATGTCAATACATTTACATTTGATCCATACATTTAACATTTGGTCAGTATGACATTTTGACTATTGTAGGCTTAGGTAGATTGAAGTTGTTTCAATGACACTTTATAATATGTGTTGATATAGTATGTAGACCAGCCATGGGCCAACTAAGGTTGGGGGCCAAAACTGGCCCTTGAGTCTTTTAATCCGACCCTTTGTCACCTTGGTGGAAAGACCCTCTAGCTCCACTCTGCTCATTCCCTGCAATAGATGGAGATAATGCCTACTAGAGGATGATTGTTCGGGTCTCCTAATGGCTGTAGTTTGCCTGTAATAGAATGTTTGTATTTATCAAAAGCTTCTATTTATTAATGTTGTTTTATATATATTTTCTTTTTTTAAATTTCTTGACAAATTAAAAAAAACATGGCCCACGAGTCATAAAGTTTGCCCACCCTTCATGTTGACCATTGTTAGTCTTCAGTTATACTGCCCAGTGCGGCTCTGCATCCTATTTCATGTTTCTGAAGGAACAGAAGCCACCCAGCACAGATGCACCTTTACTTGCTTTCTATATACAATACTTTATTTCTGGTTAATTACATTATATTTTAGGCATGAGCACGTGGAGATTTATTCTTAACATCCATTTTTTTAGTTTACTACTTTCCCTATGCTTGTGGTAGTGTGATATGATTAACAAATGCCACAGGCTCTCCTCTCGATGTCTTCTGTGAAAACAGGGCAAGGAGTGTTCCCCATCAGGCAGTGGCAAAGCGAACAAATATTTAGAATAATTTCTCCCATTGTGCTGATACTTGAAGTGTAGCTTATGTTTTATTTCATTTCTATTTTCCCTCAAGAAAGTAATGAGCCGAGAGCCAAAAAGCAGCTCTTTGTTTTAGAATAGCGAATGACATTGTCTGTTTGGAATGCTACAGATTTCCATATGTGTCACCAGTCAATTCAGAGCGAATGGCTTGAATTCAGAATTATTTTCCAAAGCAAGACTTGTAGTACCGAGAAATAGGAGGTTTTGGCATTATGATTGGTAATTGTAAGGGGCAAGAAAGGTCATACAGTCATATCTTTTATAGAAGTGTATGCTGATTGCTTTGGAGCAGCTCCAAAAAAGGAGTTGGTATTGCTAGTGTGAGCTTTCTGCCTGTTCCCAAAATATCATGTTAAAGCATCAGAAAAAACAACAACTTTAATATAAGTGGTCTGTATTGTCATATAAATAAAATATATTCTGCATAATAAGTTAACCTGCAAAGGGCTCTCACTGGACAAATAGTGAATAGGTGGCTTGATTTGACCCAAGTAGCTTAGCCCCTAAATCGGGTGTGGGGGGGGGGGGGGCTGTATACATGGCTACAGTGATCTATCTGCCTTAAATTGGCTCCCCATACAGATTTCTCTGTCAGATTTCCTTTAAGGCCCCCATACACCTTACAATCTTCCCATTCAATTTCTGTACAATAAAATTTTGTTCTACCAAAACCATGTAATAGGAGGAGCTTTCTAATCCTTCCAACCATTATGTATTCTATCAGGGAGGCCACTATACTACACAGTTGTTGGTAAATCTAATGGAGATTGTATGATTCGATCTTAAGGTGCATGGGGGGCTTCTGATCTCCTTTTGTTTTACCAAAACCATGTCATATGAGGGACTTTCTAAACCATCAAGTCTACCTTTGTTCAATCGCAGAGGACCCGGCACTACATTAGTTATTGGTAGATCTAAAGGATATTTGACAGAAAGATCTTAAGTATGGCCAGCTATAGTCTGTGATAAAGAAAGCATTAGTGGGATTTCTCTGCTTATAAATGTTTGAATTGAAAGTGTATATGTCCTGTATTATTGTTAGGACCCTAAAAACTCACAATATTCATATTTCAAATAAATGTCCTGGCTGATGGTTCTGCTTGTTTCAGCTGGGTACAACCCGCTATTAAATAGTAAGGCTGCTGTGAATGGCAGCATGATGGTCCTCTACTCCCATTGTTGCCCAGGTTAAACACAAGGTTTCCTGCTCATCCTTCCGACCTTCCACCCTAACCCCCATCCCCCTATCTCTCCCCAGTTTGTTTTAGACTTAATTGAGCCCCCCTAATACACAGGTTATTTATGGATCGGATTGTGGCATGCGGGTAGACAACAAGTTTTTCTTGCCCTATTGGTATGCCCTATCGTAACTTGAGAGTTCCCCAAGTGCCTTGCTGCTATGTTGAGCCATATTTAGTGTATTATGTGATGTTGCCTGTGTTATTTATAACTTGGAAAATTAATAAAATTTATTGAAACGAAATAGTGTGACTGCTATCAAAGTACCGGTAATGGACCAATAGTTATCTTCGGTGCCGAGTCCTCAACCAGGATATTTGCAGTACAGGGCACCCATGAATTTGAGATTGTAGGGATGCTATATAATTGGACCAGAGTACTGGAGGCAGTGTAGGATTTGACTTGATGTAGTCTCAAAAAAGATAAGTATTGATACTGAGAACCATTCTTTCAGAACATGCATTATTATATACCAATGAATAATTTCTTATTGCAAAGAATATCTTTTACTATCTTCAGTTAAGTCAAAATCACATATCAAAGCATCTACATAAAACCAAAAAGCATAGTATACTGTATACAGTAATAGTATAGTAGGTCTATATATTTTTTTTGAACGTCTACCCGGCAGTCATATTAAGTTGTTTTCAAGTCAATGAACTTTGTAATGTGTATGTGATGTGTTATATAGAAAATGTGTTGTATAGGAAAAGTGAATGGTGGAGTCACGATATTATATATGATTGTAAATGTAAGAGTAAGCAGGGTAAATGAGATGGACATATTTAAGAAAAGTGTACGTAACTCCAGGGTTGTTGTGATTTGCATCAGAAACATTGGAATCAGATTCCAGTTCATATGTAGTGTAAGGAAAAACCTTTATCTCAAAAACGCAGATACAGAGAAGATCAAGTTTACAACTATCGGGCCAAGCACTTGGCAGGTTTCCGAGGTGCATGAGGTGGACCTAAAGCTGAATATGTTCTTCTAGAAACAAGCAATACTTTTTCATAGATATAGAAGAGAGAGAGGGAGGCCATGGGGGAGGGGGGATGTAAGTAGAAGATTGGATGCAGTAGCTCTTAAATTTATGTTATGAAAATGAGCTGAAAAAGAAGAACCATGTAAGCAAGATTCCTTTTCTGATCACTAGAGTTCCCTACATATACTTTTCCAGCACTGTGTAGTTTAACCCATGAGCAGCATGCATTGCAAAGCCGAATGCTTTCTTCTGAAAATATAGAATAAATTTAAAATGAGGTACAAGACTGGAACCTTCAATATGATTCTTTCGAAATTAGTCTTCTTTTTGGAATGTATTTTTCCAATGGCATTTTCTTTCAACGTATAAACCCAATTTCTGCCTCCTTCAGCTCTGTTATTAATTAAAGCTGCCATACACGGGTCGATGTGTGTGAGATGGAACAGCTTTCGAGCCTGATATCAAAGGAGCTTCAAGTGCAGCATTGCTGCATCATAAAGCTCAGCCAAAGCAATGGACATCGACCGTGATTTACAGTCATGTCCTATAACCCTGTTTTCGAGCGGGATTTATCCCGCTTGAAAACAGGGATAGCCGCATGAGATATGCACCAGATAGATGGCTGTGAGCGTGCACAGTGCTGGAAGTGGCCATCGATCTAGCCCCTATCTATGCGTGTATGGCCACCTTTTAAAATAAAGTAAACTAATATAGCAAAGAAAAGGCCATAAACCTTCATGTAGAGTTCAAATGGAAATCCAATAAGTAATGTGACGCTAAGATCAATAGAATGGGAAACTGCTTACCCAAGTGGGCCTTTTGCCTTTGTTTGTTGTACATAGTCCAGATATTGACACAGATTGGATTGTGCAGTGTTCACACAGTTGCGTGCAAATGCCTCACACAGTTATATTACCTGTAGACAATTCTGCGAGCCAAGCATAATCATATCTGTAATCGAGTCTAGGTATGAAATGTGAGTGCTCCTGCGAGGGCTTACATGGTTTAAATTCGTAAATCTCCAAAACTAAATAAAAAAAATACTAAACTCCTGTGGATGCCCTTTTGTTATTCTTACTTAACTTCTCCCCTGCTGGCTCAGAATATATATATTTTTTTAGAAACAGTTACAGTTTTCTGATGGCTTCATCTCTGAGCTCTGTCTGTCATTGTTGTTTGCTAGATTGTTTGGGCCTGTTTAAGTGAACTATTTTGTTCTGGTTCCAATTTGAAAGAGAAAACTCAGATTTTATTTGCTTGGAGTCCAGACTTATGAACATGTAAGGGGACTTTCATGTTACATATGAAGGTTATGAATATACTACTCCAACTATAAGAGATATTGAATGCATAGTGAAATACTTAAGGTAGCTTTACATACTTAGTTTTTTTCAGTTCAATCAACTTCAAAAATCATTTGCTTAAGTTAATTTTTGAAAATCGATTCCATTTTACCTGAATTGATCGGCCAAAAGTAATGAAAACTCAAACATAAAGTTGTAACTTCTATAAGGCTAGGTCTACACGTATAACTAACGCGCCCGAGTTCTAGTTAGTCTGACACTCAGTCTGACATGTTCATTGACAGTTATACGTCAAGCCTCCATCACAACGCTGAGTACTGCATCGATGTAAACGTGACCGAGGCTTGAACTGACGGATCAGGGGCTATATCCACGTTGTAAAGATATCCACTCTATATAAAGATAACAGTTAAACATTTCTTGCGTACCATGGTCCAGGTTGGATATATATTCTAGATAATGGAGTCTTTTTGCTGGTAGAGAATATCAGTGCGATGCATGGTTTATTTAGGTTTTCATCTTCTTGATACACAAATAACATTGGGCCTTTTGGTTTTACTTTGAGCCACTGGAGAGTATAATGCTCAGTGGTTAGCTTTGCATCCCTTTGGTTCTTTGGTTTTGGTTTCCCTTTTGGTTTTGAGTTGAGAACTATTGTAAAAGGGTCATTTTTCGTTTTATCAAAGTTGGTTGGGGTCCTGTATCTTACTGGCTAACTGTTATGAAGAACTTTTTTTGATCAGAAATACAAAAGCCTATGTGTTTTTTGTAGCAAAGTAGAATTTGACTATTCTTTTTTATACCTTCTAGAGAATGTGTTAAATCGTCTCTTGGAATGTTTGCTTATAATGGCTTTAAAAGTAATTTTTGAACACCCACGTATGTGTCAACAGAGAATGCAGAATCCTTTTTTGTGAACTCTGTCTTGCAGATGTGGCTGGCCTGCAGTGTGTTTGATAGGAGCCTGATGGCTTCCATTCCCAGTTCCATATAGAGGAAGCAGAGCTGACAGCTGTATGGTTGACCAGCTTCTTTGGAGTTTTTAAAGCTCTAGAGGAGAGCAGAGAACCTTCTAATTAAAGCCTTTTCAGCCCTCTACTGGAAAAAGAGACCATTTGTCTCAGTTTATTGCTACAGCCTTGCATCTACGCTTTGAAGAATCCTTTCTTTCAAAACAAACTTGTTTTCCTCGTCTTCTCCCTGTTATTCATATTTGGAAAGGAACCATATGTAGAAACAACAAGTAGAAATGATGTGGAATGCGCCTGGTGTTTTTTCCCCCTCCCTCTCTTGTTGCTTTACTTAATAAAACATCTGTTTTTAGGATCAGACCAATCTTAGGACCCGTTTATAGCTGTTTTCTTTTGCTGTCCTGATTATAGTGAAAGGAAACTGCAATAAAAACCTTTGCTGGGTCACTGAAGTGTACATGTGTTTGTGACTTTCTTCTGGTATTTTGTGATGTCAATGTAGATTTCATGTATTCGCTGCTGTCATTTTCTACATTCTAGCATTCTCGTTTTCCAAATTGCAGGGCTTCATTAAAGAATTAACACATCGTGATGGCATCATGAGAACATGTCTGAAATATAAGCCTAGCCATTGGCTTTTATCAGAAGGATAAAGTCTGTCAGATGATTGTTTGTGGCTTAGGGAGGATTTACATTATTATTTGTGAACTTTTTACATACAGAAAAAACATGCCCAACCGTAACTATAAATATCTCACCATTTGCAGCTAAACTAAATGGAAGTAGAGAAAGGTCGATAATAAACCATGTGGGATAATGTCCAATAATATTCCATGATATTGGGTAGGTGTAGAATAAAGGTGGCCATACAAAGGTCTACTTTTCTGTTCAGTTGACTTAAAAATTTATAATTTGATGGGATGCTTTAAAAATCAATTTCTTTCTCCTGAATTTGATAGCTTGAAAGGAATGTAAATTGGGGTCAGGATCAGTCTGTTGCAAACACAGTGTGGGACAAAATTTTTATCTTGGAGAAAATTGCTGGCCAACCTTCATATGTATTTAAAAAATGTCTACCAAAGGGGTACCCAAACGGTAGAACATGATCGCGACTAGTAGGTCGCGGAGCCCTGTTTTTGTTTTTTCCTCATCTTTATTAACCTCCTTTAGCGTTCATGCCGAGCCCAGCTCGTCCAGAGTTTGTGTGAAGAACAAACTCTGGATGAGCTGGGCTCCCATGAAAGCCGCATATCCCCGGAAAGCTACGGCGATGCTGCTTCCAGCCGCATTTTCGGGGTTGTGCGGCGTCACCGATGCCTTCACGGTGAAAGGGGGCGGGGGTAGTCAGTGCCATAGACCTCCATGTTAATGGAGGGGCCTCTGCTCTCCAGCCCTCACAGCCGGTGTCATGAATGACACCGGCTGTGTGGAGGGGGGAGGGAGGAAATGGTCAGGCAGTGTACCTTGTACACTGCTGCCATTGCCCGTACCACACTGTTAAAAATGGTGCAGTATGGGTGGTGCACTAGGGAGGTTAAAGCAGGTTTAAACTAAAAATAAAAAAACATACTTACCTTCCTCACATTCTTGGTGGCAGCAATCTTAACTATTGGCAAGCCAAAGGCACTTTAGGATCCAACACTTCTCACGGCAGCTGACACACAACGTGTGTGTCTATATACACATTCATTTTTTTTATTTGGTAATTCTAAATGTAAATGTAGCTCACAAGCCAAAAAAGTGTGGGCACAACTGTTCTCATGAGAAGCATTGTGAAAAATACTGGTCTTGCACTAATCTCAGACTAAAAACATGTTTCATCAATCAATTCAACTCAACATATTCCCTAGAAATCAAAGGATATATATAGGTGTTAATTAAACGGCTGGCAGGATGTAGCTTAAGTGTAACTGCAATGATTAGTATTCTCCCATGAGGAAATGATCTCTGTGTCTGTGTTTAGAGAAATGATAAGTAAGCTGGGTGAGTTCACACCAGAAAAGATCAAAATTGATAGTTCCCAACTACCTGAACTGACGGTGTGTACATAGCTTTTAGATAGGTTGCTTACTTGTGTTGAAATAAATAAGTACACCCTAGAGCAGTGTTGGTGAACCTTTTTAGAGACAGAGTGCCCAAACTTAAACCCAAGAACCACTTATTTACCACTAAGTGCCAACATTACCCTGACACACCCACGCTAGATATAGTGAGGTAAATATGTATTTGATCCCCTGCTGATTTTGTATGATTGCCCTCTGACAAAGAAATCACTAGTCTATGGAAGGGTAAGCGGAACTGTGTGCTTTTGGAAGAGGGAGAAGAGAATGGACAGCCCAGGGAGCCAATAAGCAGCTGAGAGTTCTCTCCTCTCCCCCTTATTTGCCTCTGTGCTGCCTGACAGCTCAGGTGCCCACAGAGAGGGCTACCGCCACCACTGCCCTAGAGTATAAATGCTTACCTAGTCCCAAACTATGTATACAAACTTTTTTTAAAAGTTGTGTTCAGAGGATGACCTGCTATAGCTTTGCAATTTATAAATGGAGTGTGTTTATAACTTTCCTAGTATTCTAATAGTATCAGATTTATTATATCGTTAATATTATTAAGGGCTTATGCTGCTTGGTCTCTTGGCTGCTGCACTTCCAATAATGGCTTAAATTAATCCCTGATTCCTTTGGCAGTGAAGCTGCCAAGAGACCGAAAGAGAACCTTTCACGTAAGTTGCCATTGCGGTTCTAGTTGTAAACAATAATGCAGGGCTCCTCAAACTGCGGGCTGGATCCACAGAGTTCTAACCAGCCTAACTAGCCTATTGTGATGCTGGGCGCCCATGGGGGGCATGGTACCCGCAGCAGAGCACAGACAGAAGCCACTGAGTAGAAGCTGCCGGCTGTGAAACCCGATTGGCAAGGAGTGTGGCAACAATGGGGGAAGCCGATTGACAGGCACTGAGCCTGTCCGTCTTTGCTGCCACGCCCCCCTGTGATGCTTCACTCTCTCTGATGTGACTAGTGTGTGTGTGTGTGTGGGGGGGGGGGATTTTTAGGGAGTCGTGTGTGGTATTTTGGTTGATGAATATGATGTGTATTCAAGGGGGTTTTTGTGAAATCTATTTTGGCTGAGCTGGGGGGGGGGGGGGAACAATACAATATGTGTATATGAGTTTGCATCCAAAACATCTGCCAAAAAGTAGCGTTTGCTCCCCCTTCATTGCCAACGCACAGCACTTCCATTGACATTGACGCACTACAGATGCAACGTTTTTTTAC
This sequence comes from Ptychadena robeensis, assembly GCA_036250615.1. Lineage (NCBI taxonomy): Eukaryota > Metazoa > Chordata > Amphibia > Anura > Ptychadenidae > Ptychadena > Ptychadena robeensis. The sequence continues at coordinate 41,911,176 of CM070033.1, read as the reverse complement.
CACGTTTTCGCCAAACGCAGTGGACACAAGCCAGTAAATATAGTCTGGCCCCCCAACAATCTCAGGTACCATGAACTGGCTCCGTGTTTATAAAGGTTGAGGACCCCTGCAATAATGGCCGCATGGTTGGTGTTTTGAATTGCTGACCCAAGATAAGCTTGTAGCAAAGTTAGATCCATGCAACTTGTCTCCTAGTTTACTAGCTGCTTGTTTCATGTACCTGACATTTGAAGCCAAAGCATTGCATTCACAGCTTGTTTGCATTATCTAGAATGAGTTAAAGAATGCTGCCTTTCGTAATTCATGTTATGATCCAATGCGTGAATATTTCTCAACAAATAATGTTTAACAAATGTCCATTGGCACCAATTGGCATCAGACAAGCAATAAAAACGTGGCTTCTGCATCAGGGAGGTGTCCGTCCTCAACTTCTGGCTTATTTCTTTGGAAAACCACTGGCATTGACCATGGAAATTAAATTCTGCCTAATATATTATTGTCATTTAAAGGTCACAGTTGGGGAATGTCCACCATGTAGGTAAACTATTTAGAAGTTTTTTTTACTTGCATCTAAACCAGAAGAGCACTGGTTCAAGATTTTCTCTTGAAATCACACAATGGGAAGACGCACTCCATAGATTTCCCATTACAAAGCAGCACTACGTGTTTTGACATGTCTTTTTTCAAATGACACAGGTCCCTCAGTTACACTGGAATTTATGATGCTTTCAATAGGCATAGTTATTAGAAAATAGTTGGCGATGATGTGACATTTATGCGAGCACTCCTAGCTAGAGCAGTGATATACTGTAGTTTGTTTCATTTCTATCTAATAGTTTACTCTGATATTACTATTCTAAATCTCCTTGTTAGAGAAATGTATTTTTATACAGTGGATTTTGGCTTCCCAGAAATATATGGTAGAAATGACAATGGAGTTCTTTTGTACAAATAAATTTATGTTCATTTTTTGTCATACAGTTTAATAGCAAGCGATAGAGGATGTCATGGCAGTCTTTACAATTTAAAGTGCGAGCCAGAGAAGCTAGAGGTTTCATTTTATTTTTTTTTCTCTCTAAACAAATTTACAAAGGTTCATTGTTCTTTTATTGTTACACTGCCGAGTATGGTTAGGGAAATTGAAATAAGTTGGAATTTTGAAATTAGAAAAACTGCCTACAATTTTTTTGTATAGATGAACACTAAATATGCCATTGTGTGTATCTATTGTCTACTGTCTGGGAAGGTTCTCATTAGTGATGGCCGAACATCAGCTGTGGCTGTTCGCGAACAGGCGAATCGAACTTCTG
>CM070033.1:41868765-41899194 GCA_036250615.1 Ptychadena robeensis | reverse complement strand
TGGTGCTGAGGGCCGCACTTGTGGCCCTCCACATCAACTTAGTTGGGCACCACTGATCTAAACAATTTTACAAAGGAAAGATTTGTAATGGGAAGCTTACTACTTTTAGTAAACCACATTTAACAGTTCTAGCAGAAGTAGAAATTAATAAATGAAAGGCAGATGGCAGTTTATTGGCAGTGTATTTAATCTTTCATATAATGAAAAGTTTAGGAAAGTGATGGTAATTGGAGGTCGGGATTATTGCCATTTCCACAATTTCCTTTGGGACCCAAAACCCATCACAACCCATCACAAAAAATTACGTTCATAAGTCAAGGGTCCACTGTATTGACATTCTAATTGCATGCAGACTAACATGGAGCTAATCAAACTTTACGTGATTGGCTCTACATCAATTTGTATGCAATTTGGTTGCTATTGTTGCATCTTTTGCAGCTCATTACAGCAAAATCACACTTTCTAGCAGTGGCACCCTGTTTCCCTGATGATAAGGCACTGTCTTATATGTTTTTTAAACACCAAAATATTCATTTTAATTTTTTGAACGTTTTGGGCAAAAATCGGGGGCTGTCTTATTTGATGGGGATGGCTTATCATAGGGGAAACAGGATATCTGCCTGGCAGGTGCGGGTGAGGGGTAATATGTGAACCTGACATAAGCACCCCACGAAAAGGTAAAGAAATCAGAGTTCTACATGTATTTCTTTGCTCCTTCAGTGATTGACATGCATAAGAATGTTTCTATCACCAGGCAGGTAATAGCAACAGAGGAACATCCGATTGGTGAACCCACAAGGACACGGTGTTTGAGCGACGCACTAGTATAATATGCTCTCCTAGAGAGGCTTATCTTTGATAGATAAGTTGGCCTCTTGTACTATCTTCCTATCTGAGAAGAAACGTCAGGCTAGATTCATGTTGTATATCCTCCATACTTGTTCTGTGTTCTGTCTAGCTCTGGGGTGATGACTGAAGCTGTCCTGGCTGCTTATGAGGCCTGTTAGTTAACAAAGAAGCCTTTCGTTTAATTTTGTGTGATCCTTACTGTAATTTCAAGTGACAGGTTTTCTGTGTGTCTATTCTTAGCAGTGTACACGGGCAGGCTATAGGCCTTACAGTCTGATACGTCTCCTTTGACCAGACAAAATGTAAATCTTAAAAGGTGAAGCAATTCCCAAGAGGTAGGCAACAATCCAGATGACTATAAATGCACAATACTAACATGTAGAGCAAACTTTCCTTGCAAGGCCCCGCTTTTTTATTTAGGGACATTATGGAGCCCCCCCCCCTCCCAATTTAAACACAGGTTAAGAATGAGGGCCAGCGTCCCCCAGGAATACCTTTGCGCCCCCCCAGTTTGGGAACCACTGATGTAGAGTAAACTATCCATCCTTCAATACAATGCAATAAAATCTATTATTAAAACTTCACTGTTCATTTTCTTATAAAGCCTTAATGCACACCAGTAGTAAGAAAACGTCTTCTTTCTTTTGTATTTTAGCTCCAAAAACCTGTAGCCCTAAACATTTTGCCTGCAAGGACCAGGTAACGTGTATATCAAAAGGTTGGAGGTGTGACGGTGAAAAGGACTGTCCAGATGGCTCCGATGAAGCTCCTGAGATATGTAAGTAAAGTATATTTAAAGTTACTTCAGTTGTTTAATCTGTTTGTAATAAACAAATTTTTCAACTAATAAGAGATTTACCATTATAAACTTTAGATTTATTAATGGATAGAGGATCATATATTACATAATATGATGGGGGTTTGCGAAGGTGCCTTTTCAATCAATATATGACACAATTAAATACTAGTGTCATACACAGTTTGTACATCACCCTCATTGTTGGAGCTGCTATTTGAAGAAAAAAATGTATAAGGATTGGCTATTTCTGTATATCAACAAATTGCTGTTTTTTTTTGGAAAAAAGAATATATGTTTAAAAAAAAAAAATTAAATGTGAATCTTTTTAAGTATTTAATTATGTCATATATTGATTGAAAAGGCACCTTCGGAAACCCCCATCATATTATGTAATATATGATCCTCTATCCATAGATTCGTCAAAATCTTTTTGTTTTGGTGAGGTGGGGGGAGGGTGTCATTTCTACTCTAACCTCTGATATAGCGCAAGCCACGAAACACAATACATATTTAGATTTATTAACAGTTCAAGGATTTGGGTGAAAAATTACAACAGGATATAAATAATAAAAAAACCTGAACATTTTATATATATCTAGTTAAGCTCTGTATTGGAATATGAACACTTTAAACATTATAAACTTCAAGTAATTTCTAATTTGGCTGCTCAGAATATATGCCGTAGATGATTCCCCTTTAGTTATTTTACACTTTACTAATGCATTTGATCCCTTGATCAAACATGCTTCACAAAGCCAACTGGGGAGTCTCACAATTATTCTTAATTTCTTTCTTTCCGAATTCCTTGACTGTGCTACGAAATTCCCTGGCATCTGGGCATTTCCACCCAATGTGAAAGGTCTAACCGCAGAAACACAAGGGAGACATTTTGGGTTTGAACTTGTGGCCTGTAGGAGTGAAGTACCATCTTGTGAGAACTTTATATGAGGTGGCTTTGACTTGAGAACATCTGGATCCCGATTTGCTTGCCATAAATCTTCTGTTCTAGGCTTAAAGTCTATTTTATTAACTTTGGCCAGCTAGGAATACATAATTTGTTAACTATTAGGCTTGTTCATGGTGTCACCATGGCAGCTAAAGTGGTCATATTGAGCTAAACAACTTATAATGTTTAAGAGTGAAGAATAGCGTTTCTTACATTTTGCTATCTTTAGCCGTTTTCTATATTTCCTACATTTTGTTATTTTTGGGCATTTTTTTATTAATACGAGAAGGATAAAAATTAGGTGAGAACACACAGTCCAAAGTTTGGTATAAAGTTCAAGTAAATGGATCTTCCAACCCCCTTTCCTTTATGGGTCATTGTTCAGATGTGTTCTAGGCAAAGTTTAGACAATTTTGTTAGATCTTGACTGTTTAAATCTTAAAATTTTGGTCAGTGAATATTTCTTTATGGCATAGGTGTCAAACCATGGGGCCAAATTTTTATTTTTGGCCAGCGGTAGATGTGGCACATCTGATAGATCTGCCTTTTCCGCAGCCCCTCTGCCTACTATTCTCACTGAGCTTCTGTACACCCACTCTGGGAATAGAGAACTAGGAGTTCTGGGTACTCAGCAGTGAGCTCTAGCGACATCCTATTGAAATGCCTAGAACGTCCTTCGTAGTTCTCTACTTTGCGTGTTAGGGTACAGAAGCAAATGAGTGTAACAGACAGGGGATAAGGGAGATCTTTTTTCCTCATCTACCAGGTAGGAAGGAGGAGTGGTGAGTGTGCTGTAAAGCAACGTAAATGCACCTGTGTGTATGCATCCATTGCATAGCATGTGGTTAGCCCTTGACTTTGTCCAAGATTTTAGTTTTGGGCTGCTGTGTATTTGAGTTCGACACCCCTTCTTTATGGTTATGGGCCTGTAGGAATGTCTGTGTGTGGGAAGGTAATGACCATCTCTACTAACTTTACTTTACTAAATTTAAAAAATTTTCTCTAATTCTTGAGACACTGAAGGAAACACAGTCATGCCCAAAGCCAACTAATGTAAACAGCTAGGACCTTTTTTATATTGTAAATAAAGTTCAGTTATAGTGCATAAAGAGCAGTCTGTCCTGTTTAATTGATGTAATAAGCGAAGTGTATAGGGTCCTTCATTATATTACTTCCTGGTCCTTCTGCCCTGGCAAAAAGTTCATCATGAACATGGTCTATTGGTGGCTGTACCCATCGTTCATACATTTGGTAAAAACTCAGCAATCACAGGCTCCATCTGACAGTGTCTTATTCATTTTGGTTCAAGCAATCAGGGGGCCATAGTCCATGGCTGGGAACTGAGCACAAAGCCGCTGTGTGCTACGTGTAGGCAGGCATGCAGACTGAGAACTTCTTGTTATGTCAAAAATAAATACACGAGACAACAAACAAACACATCAGTTTCTCGTACAGTAATGGCCAAACATAGCTTGCTTCTCTATAGCAAACACTGCAGTTTATGTCTAGCTGCTTTCTTAGATGTTGCCAGGCATTTTTCTCTAAATGGGTTTTCTGTTTGTGTTTTATTGTTTTTGTATATTTTTTTTCTGATGCCAGTGTGCTCAACATTTGTAGCTTAATTGGAAGATGCAGCCATTAGCCCGGGAAATAATACAGCTTGATCCACAATTTAATGCTTAGGGCTTATGTAATCTGTGCACGAAGACATGTGTGTGTTTATTGGGAAAAACAAAAAAAAAACAACCAATGTAGAAATAATTTTTTTTTTATTCCATTGCTTGATTTCGTGAGTAAATTGCAGAGAGCCTGAACATAGTATCATCATCAAAATTGCTGGAGATGTTTTTAAGTTAAAATCTCGATTTAACTTTAAACCTCATTTGTGCAAAAACTGCTAAACCTTTTATCTAATGTCCCCACAACTATTTTTTCATCTCAAGCCATGATGATACCACATTCAGGGGCTTTGCAATCAACTCACTAAGGGCTCCCACACACGTACCAAGTGGGGCCAACAGATCAGCACATATCAGCGATGGAGTAGATCGTGATGACGTCGCTCACAGCATCGACAGGCTCCCTTTGTGTGCCGGCCGTTAGTTTCAATTGAGACGCCGGTCTCCATTGAAACTTACAGCATCGGGCAGAGATTATCGGACATGTCTGTTCTCTGGCTGGCTGAGCTTTGGGGCGACAGGGATCAATGTGAGGTTTGGGAACGACTTTTTTAGACTCTCCTGAACCTCTCTTATTGTCCCCAATGTGCCTGTTTCCATGGTCGCGGATTGGCTGCGGCGCGGTGCGTATGCAAAAAAAAAACTGTCTCAGGGCCACTTCACACTATATGCGTTTTACCGCACACGTTTTTACATAGACAACCAATGTTACCATTCACACTGTATGTTTCAGCATGCGTTTTTAAAAACTCACTGCTGTATGCATTTTTCAATCCTTTTTCCTGCATTTTTCATTCATTTGTTATACAAAAACGCAAACGCAGATGTAATGTGAACAATGCATGCGTTTTTGTATATATATGCAGAAACGCATGCCTGTAAAAAATGCATGCCTTTAAAAAACGCATAAAGTGTGAATGGGCCCTTATCGCCTTTTCTGAGCAGTATCCATTGATTTCAATTTGGCGCCATTGACATCAATTGACCAAAAACAAATGAAAAAGAAAAAAAACACAGTAAAAATTTGCGGGGAAACCACGGGTGATCCGGACAGAAAATTGATGCTCTGTCCGCATCAGTCGAGCCTCAGCCACAGTCAAGTAAAATAAAAGAATTGACCATCTCTATTGACCAAGAGAAAAAGAAAGCATTCAAATTCTTCTGCAAAATGGTTATATGAGGCCTGCAAATACAGATAAGGTAATTTTAATCCCAACCTCTACATTATTTGTAAATGGGTTAACACGAAAGGGTCTAACCATGGTCCTTTGAGTACCTCAGAGTATTCACAGCACAAACCATTATTCACCACTTATATACAGCCTTTAAATGACCTTTATAGCCATGTAAGGAATTATCTAAGCCTATAGACCTTTATTTCAAACATTATTTCTCTGCTGGAAACTGTGTCAAAAAGTTCATGTATGTTGTTTTAAGTTTTCCCTAAATTGGTGATACAAAGAAAGTAGTTTGACTATCACATATTTTTTTCCACCGGAAACCTTTTCTGTGGAACTCTATCAATTATCTTCATTTTTTAAATACACATGAGTGTATTTACTTTGTTAACACTTTGATCCCTTTTAAATAGAATTTCCACATTGGATTCATACCAATCTATTGGTACCAAGTCAGTCACTAAAATAAGAAACCATTGCTTCATCACCACCTGGTGATGTACTTCATTCACCTAGTGCAATGCATCTACAGCTCATGGGCAGTACATGACCTTCAACATAAATTTTGGGAAACCCATAAATTGGGGGTTGCTGGTGACAAGGCCCCTTATAATGAAAGAAAAAACACTGTGATTTGTCAGACCACTGGATTGTGAATTAAACTCAATTCTGTAAAAGGGTATCCCACTTGTTATCAGTGTTCAAATCTAAGACGTCACAATCACTTGACTAGCCCTTTTAAGCTACCCATACACTTGATCGACACCATGGGCATTCACAGCCATCGAACGCAGCTACCCCTGTCTTGATCAACGATCGCTTGTGCACAGTGCAGTGAGGTCATCGTGATGTCATTGATCTCACAGGTATCTATACATCTATGGGTAACTTTAGAGTTTATACAGTTTTAACACTGAAATATGTTGAGTTAAGAGCCATAAAAGAAATGTGTTTCCACAGACGACATCTTTCATACTTGGTACATGGCTGCAGGGCAGTGAACTCATAATTAGCCTTTAATAGGTTTTTTTTTCATAACTTTGTTGATTTAAATTTTTGTATTTACATAGTGCCAGCACGTTAAATATCGGCTGTAAATAATGCTACAGTTGACATTTATTAGGCTTGGAGTTATGAGAATTACAAAATTACTGTCTGGTTTTCCTACTGACTATGTCCCCATTAGGAAGAGTATCTCTCTCTCTCTCTTTCTCATTATCCTGAATCCCTATGCCATGGCGTGAATTTAAATTGAGGCCACAAAAAAATTTTTGAGTAGGCCCCAATAAAGAGAGTTGAAATCTCTCTTCCTGTTGAGTCTTGAGGATAGGAAGTGAAGTAATACCCATAATGAGACATTTGTTAAACCCTTCCAACAGTTTTAGATCTACTCAAGAAACCAAAAATGCTCTTGATCTACTTTGCATTTAGTGATACATCAAGAGTGCCAAAGACTTGCACATACAAGACCAAACAAGCCATAGACCAATAAATCCACCAGTGTGTAATTTCATTGTTGGAGGAAATCCAAGCATTAGGGGAACCCAAAGAATCACAGAAGCAAACAATATCCATGGACCTCCATTAAACTGAATCTGTAATTTAACAAAACAAACAGAGTTACTATCAAATGTACTTCTATGGTGGTCTGGGGATTAGCATGGTGTATGATTTAGTCTTCAATGGTGAATGCAAAGTTTGATTGTTCCTAAGGATTTATATAATAAGAGAGTGCATTGCAGGCACTTACAAGTGACAGCTAAGCTGTAATTAGCCTTACTACATTAGATGAAAGTCATTATTGATTTATAGCACAGTATACCTCTGTTTCCCCAATCTGTAAGTTCCAGTATCATTGTATAAGCCCCATGATACTGTATTCTCTTTCTGTATTCATACAGCTTGGTGTATGTGCAATGTCTAATAAATTGTGATTGACGAACATCGGCCTTGTCCGTACGCAAACAGGCGGATCGTACTTTTAGAAAAGCCCGTCTGTTTGAGGGGAACTTAAAATTCCCCGCCTGTTCGCGGGAAATGACGTCATATGGCATATGGAACACACAGTTCCGTATTGCATATGCCGGAAGTGATGTCACTGGCGCCACTCTAGTTTTTTTACCCAATTCTTTCGCTTGAGACTGGTCTCTAGTGCAAAAATTCTTCCTCTGGCCAGATCTTTCTGATCTGCTCGGCAGAAAAACACTGAATAACTTCTCGCCAGCAAAGGGGCCGAGTCGAACACCCGTAATGTTTTCCGGTGTTCGCCACAAACTGTCCGCCTTGTGGACCGTTTGGCCATCTCTACTGATTAATCAGGATCGCCACTGAAGGTTTATATGATTGCTCTCTTAAACAAGGTTTAGTAGGCCATCATTTATAATACATCCTATTTCCAGCTTGGAAATGGCTTGCATATTTCTGTCCTTGGTGTAATTTCCCCTCATTGATGTTAATGAATGTGCCTCCTGATTGTTAAATTTTCCTCTCCTTTTTGGCTCACAGTGAAAACGTAATTATCATCTTGCCTTGTCTGTGGATGACTTTTCTAAGACTAATTGGATGGGCATAAAGAAAGGCTTGGGTTAGCAATACCATGTGATCTATTTAGTAATAACTCAAGTTTAGTTTAATAAAATAAATAACCTTTATGATTTAGGTGAAGGCTAGTGGGTGCTGTGTTAGGATGCTCATGAACCTTATAGCAATGCATTGCACTTACCATGAAATTACCATATTACATTTTCTGGTGAACCTTTTGGGTCATGGTCAGACTGGCAGCTCACTGGCAGTTCCCTGATGGCTGGCAGCCTACCAACTTTTTATTACATTCAAGCTGCTTGCCCAGTGTTGATTGACTGGTGATATGTGCATCACACCCTAAGCTGATCATATGACTCCTCCGAAGAGCCAGATGTTATTAGCCCCTGCTTGGTATCCATATTGGCATACATATCTTGTGCCTCTTAGATGGGCAACATATGCAGTTTGACTAAAGCTAGCCATTCACGTATCGACTTTTGCATGATCTATCTTAGATTTGTGCGATAGTACGCCAATCTAACACCGATTGTACCACCACACAGTTTGATTGAGTTTAACACGATCAATTTATGATCGTACTATGGCGCGCATATGTAGTACAATAGTTAATACAATCGGATTCCAAATACTATTCTAATGCTGATTCCAAATAGGATCGTAATTATGATATTTGTAGGATCGATTAAATTTACAGACCATATGTCCAATTGTTTTTTCAATCGATTTTACGAAAGTTTTCGTCACTTTTGGTCGATCAAACCAGGTGGGCAGGATCCATTTCCATTCAATTGACTTAAAAATCGATCATTTTAAGTAGATCGAACAGAAGTTTCGAAATATGTATGGCCACATGAATTCTTTCTCTTTAGCTCTCTCTGCAGGACATCATTCATTATATTTAGTGCAGTGCTGTTGGTTGATGTCAGAACATGTGATCAGACATGGGTTCTCTTCAGGATGTTCTAACAATCTGTAGGACATGTGTTCAGAGTTTTTAAAACTGGAGGAATAGGAGCCTATAGGAAGATTATAGTCCCTTTTGTTATTTGTGCAATCCTGTATACTAGAAAACAGAAATCCATAAAACCTATTACAGAAGGGCCATGTGTCCAGCGCAGGGAATCGAGACACGCTTCGGCACATTTACCGGGCGGATTCCCTGCTGCTTGCAGACAGTTTGCCCGTGGCATAGCCCTCGCTCCAGCCGATATCACGGGGGAAGACCCGGAAAATCAGCACCCGAACAGCTTCAGGTGCTCTTTTTCCGAGTCTTTGAGACCCCTCCATTGATCTTTAATGGAGGTGTCTCTGGTGGCACCGCGCTGTGCTGCTTGGAAGACGTGGCGGCACCCGCAGCTTCAAATCGGCAGCGCTCAGAATACGCAGAGTGGACACGGTCCCATTCATAAGAAGTTTTAAGTTCCTTTTTAGTAGAGTTATAATAATGGATGGGAAGGCGAATACTTATAGCGATATTTCCAGAATTATAAACCTTATAAATGTCAAACAAGGCTTTGCTGAATATGTACCTTTTTGTCTCATGTTTTTTATAACCTAAACCAGCATGAGGCCGTTTGAGCTCCGCAGGTTGATTGTAAGTGAAGGGGTCAAAAATATTCTGAATGTTCTATACTGACTTGTTTCTTTTTTGTCATGTGACTTTTGAGCATGTTGAAGCTTGTTTGAGCCATAGGTTTCCCTAAGTGAAAGCTGCTTGAAGTAAACAAGGCTGACTTGTCTAATCCAACCTAAATGAGGTCTATATTCCTCATGATTTATTACAACTTACATGCTTAGAATTCATAAGCTATAGATGTTTTTACATTTTAGGACAAAGGTCAATTTTTAAAGTTTCTTGTATTACAAATATTGTATTTGCATGTGGAATTAAGGTCCCAAAACTGTAAGATTGAGTACTGCGCCAACACTCAAAGACTAATCTCGCGTTCAGAAAGTGTGTCCTACATCACACAAAGGACTTTGAAAACAGAGAGTTTTTGTGTTGTAGAAGGAAACGCAGCAGTATGCAGCACATTGTCTAAATGTTCTCTACAGCTCTGTAAGATATCCGTGAAATGGTTTGAGAGCGGGGGGCACCAAACTGACCATGACAGGGAACAAGTCGGAGCACGAAGAAGAAATTCACTGCTTAGTTTTTGTAAAGGTATGCTGTTTTGCCTAAAAATCCCGACAGGGAGAATGGCGTGTATGACACTAGGATGGAACAGTGAGCATACAGAAAGCAGAACAATTACAATACAATCCAGGAGCCAGTGATTTGTAGAGGACCAGTCATTATTCAGATAAAAGACCAGTCATAACTTAGAGAGAGGACCATTACATAGATTAAAATTACATAGATGAAATATAGCTCAGAAGCAATAAACTGTGCTAGCATTTGGCTTGGTCCAGACAAGCATTAAGATCATGCCTGATCCCATTGCAGGAAAAAAGATCTCAGGTAGTCCCTTCTCATCAAAGGTATGAAGTAAAGTTCTTAACTTTCACCTTGGCCTGGAGCCTTCCTGCCTGTCCTGCATGTGCTCTACTTTATTGAACTTGTCCATCAGGATTATTTAAACTCATGAGAATAAAGAGATTTAAAGGTGTCCATACACGGTTCGCTTTTTGCGTTTGATCGACCTAAAACTATGGATTTTTAAAGAACGAATTGAAATTGATTTCTGCCCAACTGTGCAGAACCACTGAAAGTGATGGAAATCGTACATAAAATCGTTTGAAAAGTGATCGGACATGTTGGTAAATTTTGGTCAATCATACAGGTGGAATTGCTTCCTGTGAATGAATTGATTAATTTAAATGAATCGATTCCTTTGAAGGAATAGATTGATTTTAAATCGGATCGATGATTGAAAGAAAATCAAAACGACTAGCCTTACTGTTTAAAAGTAACCTACAGACTCTAGATAACTGTTGTCCAAGATGATATATTTTCATCTCTACCAGGGGTGGGCAAACTTTTTGACTCATTGACCCCAACACGTTCTTAAATTTTACAGAGGGGTCGGAACATGACCTGGGTTGCCAGTATTTGAAAACTGCTGTCTATGGACCCGCACACAGTCTGCAACTGACTCGGCAGCAGTCACAATTGTGTGACCTGAGCCATACCAAATTAAAAAAAATGAATCCACCCTGTTGTCACCTTGATGACAAGGTGCGCTGGCTCCCTGCACCTCATGTCTGATCTTTCCATTTGTATAGTGTCCTGTCATTTTGGAAACCATCCTTAAGCTAGCCATACATGGTTCGATATTTGCCGTTCAATCAACTTAAAATGATTAAAGTTGACATTTATGGAACTTAAATCGTTTACTGCACACATTGACGAAAAGTGTTCAATAAGAATCAAAACAATGCTCAAAAAGTTGTTGGTGGGGCCAATTGTATTTGATGAACACATTTATATATATATGACTCTTCGCTGTGGTTTTAGTGGATAAGCAAATACAACTTAAGGCCCCCATACACGTGTAGGATTCCATGGCCAATTGATCACTCATCCAATTGATTCCGGCGATCTCAGCGGGAATGGGAGCTGCGATCAATCTGCCAATTAAGAGTATGCGTTCGCTGCACACCACCTTGTCCAATTGATCACGTCCAATTGATCGGGGGCTCAGAATTGGATCCGACAGAGAACTGCCCGATCGGCCCTGAATCAATCTGATGGAACCAACATGTTGGAATCAATTGGATGAGTGATCAATTGGCCATGGAATCCTACACGTGTATGGCTAGCTTTAGGCTTAGTAAAATGGTCATTGCCGTTTTCCTGTAGGAAGGGATTCACTGGTCAGAGATTGCTTTCCAGCTGTAAAATCATCTCTGAATATCATGATCAGAACTTCTGACTTTTGTACAAACTGTCTGTACTCAAGGGAACGTTGGTCCGTCACTTGTTATTATAAGGCTTGTAAAAGGCTTATCCTAAATCTGGAAGTCCTACAGGTATACAAATTGCAGATGTGTAAAAGAAATATTATGTATAGTAAACTCAAGTTTATATGAACCAGGTAAGAAAGGGCAGCACTACAAACTCATTGGGTGTGCAAGGGCTTCAAAACATTATGCAGGTGAAGCAATGTCCCCTATTGGTATGACACTATTTTTACTGTTTTTAACTTTAACATTTTTTTTACTGTGTGCCTGATATACAACTGAGGCTCCTTATAGGCTTTAGATTGTGGTGGATGATGCGGTAAAGGCCTAATGTCCATCCCCATAACATGTAACCATCCATTTGTGTGTCACCTGTGGAGAATAGGCTAAAGAAAACTTTTTAAGGTAAATAGCAGGTGCCTTCTATGGTTCGTATATTGTAAAACTCAACCTATACTCTGCATAGGGCAGTGGTTCTCAACCTGTGGGTCAGGGCCCCCTTGGGGTCACCAAGTTTACTGAAAACATCTGCTCTGCTGTTAACAAACAGCAGCACTGATGCCCACAAGCAGGATAGAAAGTTCGGAAGAAGAGTAATGCCCCTTTCCACCTAACCTAGAAGGGATGGGGGGTAACTCTTTTGTCTAACTTCTTACCCCACATATCATTTGCACAAGGCGGGGACATTACACTTAGCCGATCATGACTGAAAGTGACTCACAGAATGTCACTTGCAGTATTTGTAATATGGAATTGCCACTCCGCACCATCAATGCAGTAAGTGACACTTTGCGACGTTGCTTCCAGGGGTGCGGGTCTTAAAAGGTTGAAAACCACTGTTATAGAGGAATGTGCATATACATTGGATTGAGATCACCAGATTATACATATATTGAAAAAATCCAGCATTCTTCACTTCAGCTCTATTTGTTTTGATGTCTAAGATGTATGTGTATTGGCCATGGCCTGGTGTAATTATGATTAATGACTCAATGCTCATGGTTGTCAAACTGTGAAATGTATTATTACCCAGATGTTGGTGACGATTTTGCTTGCATGATTCCTTTCTGTTAGAAGAGGGGAAAGGTTACCTTCTGACCTATGCACATGGGATGGCTGTGTAAATATGGACACCCACCCTCTGTGTACAGAATGGTTTGGCAGAACATTATGTGTGTGTAAACACCCTCCAAAGCCTTTGTTGTACCAGTGAAATCTGAAAAAGTTTCTGCTTTTAACGTAACCTACCAAAGACATAAACCATTATCTATGTACGGTAAATAAATATAGACGGGACAGAACAAGTCCTACCTTTGGGCTATATAGTGCAATATGCAACGGAAGTAAGGCTTTTCATATTGGCTTTCAAAACAGTTGCTTGTTTTAGTGCATCGGCAGAGTAGTAAAATGGCAACTAAAGTCCAACTTATAACTGGGTGACATACTGTAGGTCACTATATTTTGGAATATGCCTTTTTTTAAGCTACAGATATAGTTGTATTATATTTTAAAAACCAACATGATGTTTGGTGATTCTCTTGAATACCTTGAAGTGAAAATAGAACGTAAAAAGGAATTAGGAGCTATTCTTCCGTTGCCCTGTAATAAGAAGCATGTAGGAGACCTATGAAAGTGGGATAAAGCCGCTTCGCCATCCTTATGCTTTCACGGATGAGGCATTTTTCCTGGAGGGAGGGAGAAGGATGAGTAGATGAATGGTGGATGTTGTCTGGAAACTATGCTAAGTAGCCTTTTGCTGTTCTACTGGGAATTCTGAGCACAGTCACCTCCAGCAGCACCTTTATGTGTCTCCATCATTTTAGCTCCGTAGGCCAGCAATCAATGTCTGTTCACAGCACTAACGTCTGTCACATCTTCAGCCCAACTACTATATAACAAGTTTCCCCACATGATTTGTAAATGATTATAAAATGCTTTGTCCTCTACATTGGTTCCCTTCAGTAAATGTAATTGGCATTAAATAGTCTATAAAACTGCTGATTTGTAAGATAGCAACTACTGTACAATCAGCACAAATACATCCTTCCTCGTAATGAGACACGTCAAATTCGAAGTGTGAGAATATAAAAATGGAAGTGTTGCTTCCGTCAAAGCTATGAACAAAACGGTTACATGCATTGGCCTTGTCACCTATTGTCCATTGATATTTATGTTTTATAAATGCTCTGCTAAGCCCAATTTCTTTTATGTTCCCATCAAAATACAGTGCTATTTTTGGGCAGGGATAGGGTTAAACTGTTTTGTTGGTAATGTTCATACTTTCCACCTCAATGCTTAAGGGTTTTTACATAACAAACCTCTTTTAAGGTATATAATGCCTGAATTGGGAATTATTGGCTGGGAATACTTTTCTAATAATGCAAAGAACCCACTAGTATGCCATCAATGCTCTCTGGTGATAACATGTGTCAGGCTTTGTGTTACTGTTGGAGGCACATTTCAAATGATGGTTTCCTAGTTAGTGATGAGCGACTAGGCAATATTCGAATTCGCGTAATTTCGCGAGTATCCGTCATAATATTCGATTCCATATTCGTAATCTCGAATATCCGCACTTACGACATGAATTGCGATCTGCAAGTCAATGGAGCTCGGATATTCGACTGGGAGAATATCCGCCATTTCCGTTTTAAAAAATCGCATTGCGATTATATAATCGCGATCCCATTCATTGCAATGGACCGCGATTATAAAATTGCAATTGTAAAATCGCAATACAATCGCGAAAAATCGCGATCGCGTTGGATATCCGATGAAATATTTGCGAATATTTGCGAAATGGCGAAATAGCGATATTCGAGCTAAATATTCGAAAATCGAATATTCGAGCTCAACACTATTCCTAGTGGAGGAACAAATGTGACTATCGTGTAAATAATCTAAACATCTTATAAAGTGCTGCTTCTCATCCCCTGTTCTAGGACCTGTCACTGGATCTTTATCTATATGTTCCCCAACAACTAAGCTTATTAGGTGTTTATTGGGTAGGCAGGTGCGCATGGTCCGCAGCAGCCTGGGAAAAGAGAATATAAACCTAAAGGTGTCCACCCACGGCTCGATTTTTCATTGATTAGAGTACAATCGAGCAACCTGTGTGTTCACCGCGTTCGATTGTGCTCTAATCTTTATACAAATCTAGCCATGGATGCCTTTCTGTCGAGCAGGTAACGGACATGTCCGTTAATCCTGCTCATAAGTCATTGCTTTGGATGGGGCCCCAGTCCTATCCAATCGATGGGCGCCCGAGTGCAGTTGAGCTCGAACGGGTCATCTGGAGCTGGCCATACACCTTTAGATCTCTCCGTCAGATATCCTTTAGATCTACCAACAACTATGAAGTATAGGGTCCTCTGTGATTGAAGACAGGTAGACTTGATTGTTTCGAACTTCTCTCATATAACATGGTTTTGGTAAAACAAAAGTAGATCTTAAGAAAATCTGACAGAGAAATCTTAAGGTGTATGGGGACCCTAAAGTCCCCCTTACACCTTACAATCTTACCATTAATTTTTTTTTACCAAAACCATGTAATATGAGGACCTTTCTTAACCTTCAATTACTATGTATTATTGATTGTTAGATCTAATGGAAATGAGGTGAGAGGTATATATCTAGTAGACCAAATAGGAAAAAAAAATAAGGAATGTTTATTGATAACATTTAAAAATATATATACAAACTGGGTTACTGGTAACCTTCTTGCTCAAGGAGTTGAATATTTAAATTTATTTTGGGTGACTTCCTTTATGCTGATTTTTATTTTCCTGTTGTTCTTACAGGTCCACAGAGCAAGGTTTCCAAATGCCAGCCAAACGAACATAACTGCCTAAGCACAGAAGTGTGTATACCCATGAGTAAACTGTGCAATGGGCATCCGGACTGCTCCGATGGTTCAGATGAAGGTCATTTCTGCCGAGGTAAGATGATAGTGTGGTAAATTTGCTAGAAGTCCATTCTCATAAATAAATGTCTGATGAGGCAGTGGCATTGTTTTAAGAGCACTAGAAGGAAGATGTGTGTTATGACCACCCTGTAAAGCATTTCTACCTGGTTTCTTCCCCTAGGGTAACCCTATCAGTCAGATCCAACCCTTAAGTCCTAATGTTTATAGTCTCCATGACCCTAAATGACTTTGGGGACATTTACACAGGGGTCTGGAAAAGCTGTGTTTCCAGCATCTGGACACCCAAAAATTGCTTAAGCCCAACATTTATAGTCACTATGACTCAAATGAATCATTTTTTCAACCAAACTTTCGCTGTAATATACTAAACACTGTTCAATCTATATTGGTTTAGGTTTTTTCTGTACAGGTGTACACTGCCTGGCCAAAAAAAAGGTCACACACTAATATTTCATTGGCTTGCCTTTAGCTTCGCAAGATCTTGCATTGATGATGATAGAGTCTGACCTCCAGCACATCCCAAAGATTCTCAATGGGGTTAAGGTCTGGACTTTGTGCTGGCCAATTCATGTCATGTCTCATGCTCCCTGACCCACCCTTTTACAATTTGAGCCCGATGAATCCTGGAATATGCCCGTGCCATCAGGGAAGAAAAAATTCATTGATGGATAACCTGGTCATTCAGTATATTTAGGTATCAGCTGACCTGTTGAAGCACATACTGTTGCTGAACCTAGACCTGACCAACTGCAGCAACTCCAGATTTATCTAGTAGGAGGCTCGTACTTACTTGCAATTTATTTTGGCCAGGCAGTGTACTTTACTATTTGGAACAGATTTAGAAGAATATAAGTGAAACACTTTTTATGCTACATTATGATGCTACATTGAAATATTCATGCATCATGCTACTGCTTATCAATGTTATGGATATTTCCAGAGGTCTTAGCGTGCTCTGCCAGTTTTCAATGAGAATTCAAGACCAAGGTTTTTTTGTTCGGGTATTTGTATTTGCCACATTTCTAGATTTTAGCAAGTGTAAAGCTAGCCATACACGTGTCGGATTCCATGTCCAATCGATTCATCATCCGATCGATTCCGGCGATTCTGCCGGGAATCGCAGGTGTGATCAATCGGCCAATTAAGAGTATCCATCGCTGCATACCACCTTGTCCAACGGATTCCGGCACGATTCCGGGACGATTCCGTGTCCGATTCCACCTCCGATTCCACCTCACAAATGGCAACTCCCCCTGATCTGTGCAGAATCTGATCAAAAAGACCAACATGTTGGTTCTCTGACGGATCCGATTCTGGGCCCCCGAACGATCGGACGTGATCGGACGGACAAGGTGGGCTGCACACGATTCCGGCACGATCGATTCACGTGCACGCGCCCGGAATTGATCGGCCAGGAATCCGGCCGGAATCCGACCCGTGTATGGGGGCCTTTAGGATTAGCATTTCTGACCAGCTTGATCATGGTCATATAGTAATGGCTTGGCAAGTCATACCATCTCCAAAATGTCAGGTCTTGTGTGGGCTGCCATCAAACAGTACTAGAAGGAAAGACAAGAAGTGAATCGGCAACAAGGTCTTGGGTGCCCAAGGGTCTTTGGTGAGTAGTGAGGAATTGGTGAGTAGTGAGGAAGCATAGTTTGTCTGGTGTAGAGTCTTGAGTACACAGGGCATTGCAGCTTGCTAGTGTGGGAATGTAGAGCTGTAGACCTGCCAGGTTCCTATTGCTCATCCATATCCACCGCCAAAAGTGTCACCTGGCAATGAGAGCATTACAATTGTATAAAGTAAGAACATTATCTGTTATAAGGAGTTATGTTTTCTTTTGGAATATGTGGGTGGCCTAGATGCATGTGCATTGTTTGTCTAGGGATTTGCTGAAAACAAGTCAATGGAGCTCCATGTTCACAATTTACAGGCCTTAGAAGAATCTGCTGTTAACATCTTGGTGTCAGATGCCACAGGACAGCTTCTGAGGTCATGTAAAGTCCAAGCTTTGAAAAGTCAGAACGGTCTTATTGGCACACGGTGGACCCACACAATAGAAGACATGTGGTTTTAATATTCTGGCTAATGTCTGGGTTAATTATTCCAGTAGGGTAGATGACAGTTATGTACCGTTTAGTTTACATTAAATGCTAGGCTGAGTTGCAGTCCCATACTTCTCATTTGTAAAATATGAGGCATCTAGCAACAAACCTCATCTAACCCTCAACTGACTTTTTAAAGTGGACTGAAATCTGCATTTACTGCCTAGGACTCCTCACTAATTTACCTACCATCAGTAGGTTTAAATATGCTGAAAAGAAAAAGGTTAGTGTTGTGCTGAACTTCTCCAGCTTTCCTGGATTTTGGTGTAACGGGCAGGTGTCGAGTAGTGAACCAGGGACCACTCTGAGAACTAGTATGTGTACTTTATTGAAGCACAGCACAACAATTGGTAACTGTTCAGTCTTATTTAGAAAGAAGTGCAGTCTTTAAGGCTTCACACGACACTTCAGCGCAGTGGTGGCAAGTTAAGATGTTAAAACAGTCCAGTACCCAAGCCTCAGGCACAACAGCAATCCGTCCCTAATGGCAACCACGGGGGACCTCCAATGTTCTACCCAGCCCCAGCTGTCTCTCGTTTGTGGGCTCCCACAAGGCCTTCCACTCCGGTGGGAGGAATCCACCTCACTTCCTACTGGCTGTGACTGGTACAGCTCTGTACTCTGTGCATGGTTGTTCTGCTCAGGTGCCACCCGTATTCTCCCTCCTGCTGAGTATCAGGGAGACAAACTACAGCTTCTGAACCCAACTCACCCCCTTCAATGATGAGTGCCCCCTCTCCTGTAGTGACCTAGGAAAGGTCCCCACTACACTGGTATGACCTCACCATCCTTAAGGGGCAATAATGCTAAAAAAGCAGAACAGGCACAACCTTGCACTTGTCATGGTTACAGCTGTCAAAGATGGAATTTCTATGTAATGTAAGAAGCTGTCCCTGTTACTTTCCTTTAGGTACTGTATACTTTCAAATACATAAAATAGAATTTCCAATACCCATGTAGGTTGGGCGATGGATTAGTATTATTAGAGTATCAGCTTTAAATAGTTTAGATATTTGTCCTATTAAGTTTGTGAAAGTTTCCATCTTGCAGATTCCACCTGATTAATGAATGTTTCTTTCTTGCATTACTACCATGACACAGTACAGATGTTGGAAGTGACAGAAATGAATGCAGGCTTTACTCTATAAGACTTTGTTATACCCAGAGTAAAACTTTCCTTCCATCCTAAACCAAAGACAAATACTCTGCCCGTCTTTGTGTTCTGGAATTTGCACTCAGTATTCACTTTTAGATTTAAAGGTGAAGACAAAACCTACATGATCAATGTAAGTTTACACAAAACGTTGTAAAGCCAAGGTCCATAATATAGAACAGGCATGCTGCACTTAGCCCATGGGCCTGAAATGTTTTGTTAAATAAATGACTGCCACAGATATGTCTTTTATATGACATTTGATTTCATGTGTGTTATAGTATTACACTTTGCTTGTTGCAGTTTCAATGTTTAAGCAAAACTTAAGTTGGCTCCATATGAAAAGCTTCATCATTATAGCGGATGATATAGAGATTTATTTTAATAAATATCCCATAGACTAGCCCATCACTTTGACCAAGTTTTTAATTTTGTCCTTCTATGTATTTGAGTTCGACATTGCTGAAATAGAAAATAGACCAAGAAGCCAGCCTGTATTTATTATGTGATTGGTCGGCTGATGTTATAGATGTGGCACCTGGCATCTCCATTGCACTGCCTCAGTAGTAAATTACTTAGGGTAAATTTACACTGTTGTAATTTCAACGACACGTTTAAAGTTTCCCAGCCGCCCCCTGGTGGCAGAAAGCATTACTTACGCTTTAAAGCAAAGACGTTTCTACACAATGTAATCTATCTTTAAAGCCTGAAAAATGACTGGGGCGGGGGTGAGAGTTCAAGCAATCACAGATGGGACTACAAAGGTCACCTAACCCTGTAGGGTGCCTGGAAAGGATGGATGACCACTCCCAGGTCGTTATTTTTTTTAAAGACTAAAAAACAAGTGAAAAGAGATTTGTGAAGTGCTGAAGTGGCTTTCTGAGCTTCACCAATGAAATCAATGGGGTCGTTTAAAGACCAACCAACCCTCTGAACGCGACAGAAGGTGTTCAAAAACCATACTGCTTGATAAACAGTAGTACATTTTCTGTTCTTTAAACAACCTCATTGACTTCCATTTAAACTTAAAGCAAGGTCGTTTTCTGATTGCTTAAAAGGCCAGAAAACAATTTTGCAAGCAACAGTGTTAATTTTGCCTTAGGGGGCATTCACACCGTCGTTTGGAAATGCCACGTTTGCAGCACCCTGGACGGCCGTAAAGTGTTGATACCCACAAGATGTGACATACGTCATCTTTCGGTCACTTTTCTGGGTGTCTGCCCAATATGCCTGTTTTGCAAGCGCCTTAACAAGAGAATATGCTCTTTCCAGGCTGCTGTCGACTGTCGGCAACCTAGAGCGCACACATGAATGCTTAAAGCAAATTAGTTTTTCGAAATAAGAATTAAGAAAACTTTTCCATCTTGACAAACGCAGACAGACTGGCAAAACTTTTCCTTGTTATTAATAACAACATAAGCAAAAGTTGTTCACTTCAGTTTAGGTCTGCCATAACTGACATTAAGTGATATTTCTCCAACTTGCCTGAGGTTTTGAGTGATTGAAGGGAGAGATGTTTATTAGTAATAATTTGTAACCTTTGTATTACAATATCCTGAGTTACTGTCACGTATAAAACCTGTTTACCTGTCAGTTATGGTTCATGTCTAGGTTACTAGAGGAGACACAATTTCTTCTGTATATCCAGAAGTCTCTGTGCATCGCATATGACATGGTGATTTATAACCCAAGTAATGTCGGTTAGGCATCAGGCTGGTGGTTTGAATACAAGAACGATGTCCGTTCTAGTTTATGACAAGGCAGTTGTTTCTTTCAATTGTCATGTTTTATCTGTGGTTTTTGTGGTTTTGGACAGCACCTCCACTTATTAGAACAGGTTGTTATGCTTCTTGTTTGGCACAACGTCTGAATGTTTGAGAGCAATGAGAGTTGGCATCTAAAAACTATTAGGGAGGGATTTAAAAAAAGGGAAGAGCAGCAAGAGAGGAAGCAAGGCATAAATTGGTTTGATGGCATCCTGCTGTACTGTTCAACCTTCATATCAACACGGAGTAGCGCTAGCCGGGTCTGAATTCCTGGTGTAAAGATCATGTGTAGTTTTCTTCTACAACCATGTATTTTTTTAAATGTTTGAAGCTGAATAATATAATAAAAAGATAGTTATATTTTTTTATTACATATTCACCAGAATCCAAAGGAAATAAAACATTTTGTTCATTAAACTTTGCAACTGAGTTATGACAAAGTTATAGAACTATAATCCCAGAACAATTATAGGCCCAATAGTAACAGTATTTTGGGTGGATACCACCAAAAGCATGGCTAGCAGGATTTAGGCTTTTTTAATTATTTAAGTTAAGCGGACCTACCACCAGAAATTGATGTTTACATTAATGTCACTAGATGTGCCGATAAGGAGTAATAAGGAAGATCCCCCCAACCCCTCCTCTCTCCCTGGCTCTGACTTGTGGCTGCATGGCATATGAGCCCTGTGATTGCCGGGTAATTACGTGATCTCAGCTCTCCATTAAAAGTACACTGTAGAAAATTCCTATAGAAAGACATTATAAACACCCCCAGTGGCCACTCACGATATTGCACCCTGTGTTAACCACCGGAAGCCTGGCAGATAAATATGGAATCTCTCATGATTCTAGGAAAAACAGCAGGTAAGTATATTATTTTAGGATCTTGGAAACCTAAGCCTTAATCATACCAGCTCAGAGGTATGTCAAACTTTAATTTTACATATATATTTTTTACACAATGAGTATACATCCGCTTTAAATCCATCTAGATCAAGTTATTCCTTATACTGTAATATAAGTTTATATATCTTTTTTCAATAATCAGGCGAATGTCTTGTTTAATCATTATGAATATAATTGGTGGTAGAATACCCCTAAACAAAGTCAAATATTCTCATACTGTAAAAAAAACTCTGCTGCCGCCATACAAACATCAGAGCAACTATTATCCTCTTAGTGCTGAAGGTCAGATTATCAGTCAGCCAGGCTGAAAAGTTTCATAATTTGGTGAAATATTAAATAATGACATTTACATAATGTGCCATACATATCACTGTGCCATGAGATTACTCGGTGTGCAATGGTGTACAGAAGCATTGCATTGGGAGTGATAACTCGTTCGGTGTATTTTGACCTTTTTTTTTTTTTAACCTTCTCTGTGTTATTATCCATGATTATAGCTCATTTAAGGATCTGTATTAGAGTGACTTGCAGTGGTTTTTTTGGGCTTTGTCATTGTGAAAAGATTTTCATTGAGAGGACTTTTTTTTTCTCCTATTTGTTCCTTCTCTGCTATCCTACTGCATTAGAGCAGTCTGGACACCCATATCATTGCCTACAATGCAAAGCCGCTAGCCTTGTATTGTAAGCAATGATGACATTAAGCCTCTAGTGCCAAAGAAGAGGATAGGAATATGCTAAAGCAGTGAAGGGTTGTGGTGGGTGATGACATTTTATGTATTTAGGTATCAATTACCTCCCATGATTAAACTTACATTAATCCATTGAAGAGCTGGGCCTTACTGTAAAGTTATTTCTCTGCTGCAGTTCATCCACACCGCACCCGAAACCTAACTATGATTGCATAGGGCATAGGAACTCCCTGTCTGCCAATCCCCTACTCACAGGTCCTCCCCTGGGATCTTCTTAGAGTAGGAAGAGGAGGAGAGGTGATAAACTTACATGATAGCCGTACATGAAAGCCAATCAGCAACCCAGATTGCACCCGAGCAAGTCCCTCATCTCTCATCTTCTCCTCAGTGTTGGCGGGGGATGAGCAGACTGGTGAGTGCCTATGCTTCCACTATTCTACCAATGAACAGGGGTGATTGTGTTATAAAAAATGTGGCACATAACCTTTAATTCAAGGGTTATGTGCTCCTATTCTCAGGTTATATGTTTATAGATATCATCAGAGGCTTTGATAATATCTATAGGCACATAACCTTTGATGTATAGGACATAAAATGTACATTACGGTACTACAGGGTTTGTTCATTTTGCTAATATTTAAATTTCTTCTAGCTCTGCCTGCTGTAATGTTTCAATAAAATTCCTATACAAGTCAGTATAGTTTTAAAATGTTATGTGCGGCCCTTTAGTGATGCTGAGGGCCGCACTTGTGGCCCTCCATATCCGCTCAGTTGGCCACCACTGCCCTAACCTGTTGGTAATCTTTAGCAGTCATCAGAAGAGCGGTGCTGTTTTTTGGATACTTTCTGCCTATTGACCAGACAGTGATTCAGCCTCCTTACTGATATCAGAAGGGAATTTACTCGCTGGGGATGGCTAAGCTTCATGTGTGCCTGGGGCACAGCTCATTTGCTTTAAGCCCGGACATGCTTTCATGAGCATTTGGAAGAGAGCCCAAGCCTCCCTGTCTCCAGTTAAGTCACAGAGGAGAGAGAGTATAAAAACTTTTAGGGTAGAAAGTTCTGTAGCAATCGACTTCAAACCAGCACACAGTTTGGTATAGGTATAACATTGGTTGAGGTAGAAAGTCTGTCCATTTTTGTTGCTGCATTGTGTATGTGTTTGCCCCCCCCCCCAACAAAAATTAAGTAAATGTGCTCATGTTGCTCTGTAGCAATACATCATATAAGCTAAATTAAGTTTACCAGATGCCACTTTTAATCACCACTCATTAGATTGCTTTCAAGGCATTGGATTGGATTTAACACAAAACCTTTGTAAGGTCATATATACAGGGAGTGCAGAATTATTAGGCAAATGAGTATTTTGACCACATCATCCAATGGCATGTTGTCTTACTCCAAGCTGGTATAGGCCTCCAAGCCTACTACCAATTAAGCATATTAGTGATGTGCATCTCTGTAATGAGAAGGGGTGTGGTCTAATGAAATCACACCTATATAGGGTGCTAATTAAGGCAACTTCCTTTCCTTGGCAAACTGCAGGCTTAGAAAAAGTCAAAAATGTGAGATTATCTTGCAGAGGATGCAGCACTCTAAATTGCAAAGCTTCTGAACGTGATCATCGAACATCAAGCGTTTCATTAAATAGTCACAGGGTCGCAAGAACGTGTGGAACACAAAGGTCAAAATAACTGCCCTGAACGAGAAAAGTCAGCGTGCAGGCAGATGCACTTGCCACCAGTTTGGATTCAGAGCTGCACATCACTGGAGTGCCAAAAGCACGGGGTGCATACCAGAGACGAAAGGCTGAAAGACGACACCACTGAACAAGACACACAGCTGAAACGTCAAGACTGGGCAAGAAAAATCCAGACGATTTTTTAAGGTTTAAGGATGATGAAATTGAGAGTGATCTTATGGCCAGATGTATGGACGTGGCTGGATTGGAAAAGGGCGAGAGCTCCAGTTCGACTCATACGCCAGCAGGTGGGTGGAGTACTGGTTTGGTGGTATCTCAAAGATGAGCTGTGGGGGCCTTCGGGTTGAGGATGGATCAAGCTCAACCCGTCCTACTGCCATTTTTGGAAACAACCTTTCAACGTGGTACAGGAAAGTCTGATCCTTCAGAACATGATTTTCATTCAGACAATGGCCATCACCGCGTCCAGTACTCCACAGCGGGGTGCAAGAAAGGGTATAAAAGAAGAAAAACAAGACATGGCTCCTGTTCACTGTCTGAACCCCATTGAGAACCTTGGTCATCATCAATGTGTGATTACAAGGAGGGAAAACAGTACACTCTCTGAACTGTCGGGAGGCTGTGTTGTGTGCATGCATGTTGTGGTGAACAGATCAAACACTAAGAATCCATGGATGGCAGGCTTTGAGTGTCCTTCCAAGAAAGGTGCTATATTGGTCACTGATTTTTTTTTTGTTTTTTTTTTGAATGTCAGAAATGTAATTTGTGAATGTTGAGATGTAATTGGTTCACTGTAAAAATAAATAATGAAATGGTATAATTTGTTTTAGTTAAGTGCTAATATTATCACAGTAAAGTCACCTGCACACACAGATTCCCCCAAAATAGCTAAAAAAAACAAACTAAAAACACTTCCAAAATATTCACTTGATATAATGAGTTTTTTTGGGTTCATTGAGAACATGGTTGTTGTTCAATAATAAAAGTATTCCTCAAATATACCGCTTGCCTAATAATTCTGCACTCCCTGTATGTTTGCATACCTCACTCTAGGGAGGGCAGTGTTTGTGTTTTGTCAACGGGGGTCTTTAAATAATTTATATGTGTGGCGGATTAATACCTGTCTCTTAAGAGCTAGGGGACCCTTGCAGACTAGTACATGCTCAAAATTTTACGCTCTCCTTGAGACAACCAGTTAGTCGTCCTTTTATTTCTATGGGTCACTGGAAACTGCTCTTCCTGCTGAAGATCATGCCTTTCTTTGTTATGGTGGAGTGAGCATGGAGGAAGCAGAATCAAAGAATTGCAAATTATTCCTGGCCATGCACACACTCATCAAGATTCATCAGGGCTCTCCTGTTAAATTGATTTGACACAGTACAAGTGCAAGAAGCACTCAGCTGCCTGGTCTCCCACAATGGGCATTTTGTGTTCTCTGTGAACATCCTCTCTTTTCTACTGTTTAATGATGTCCCATAGAGCTGGAGTTGTGCTCCACTTTCCTAAGCACTGTACTTTGATTCTTACACGGCAAGCGTTTCATCAATTATTTTAGGTATAATATCCCATACTTAGATGAGCTTGTACACTTTACACATCCTAAGTTAAGTGTTCTTTCTGTGTCCTTGCGGAGCGGAACGATCTGAACAATATCTCACTTTACCTCTCAACTGTACCCCTGTAGGAGATTAAGAGCAATGTAAGAGAATTAAATGTACATGCGGTAAAATGAAACTTATATCAGCTGGTTAGATAACTGCTCCCAACATAATAGGAAAGTGTTACATTGACAACTAGTCAGACATGACAACACTGCTTGGGTTTTCAGTGCAGTAGAGCAAGCTTGTCACCTTATACAGAAAGTTAAGATAGCCATACACAGTAAAAATGTTCCATACATTCAACTTAAAAAAATTAAATAAAAAAAAGTTGATTTGAACATTGACTCTTTATTTTTTTAGCCAAATATTATGGAAATATAACACAAAGTCTATCAAGCAGTGATCGGACATGTTGGCTGTTTAAACCCTTCTCTTTCAGTTTACAGTTGACCGCTGAGACTTTCCACATAAGATCTCCTGTACTAGTATAGTAACCCATAAGCTGGGGAAACCATTGTTCTCTACATCTACAGGAGAAGTAAGTGGACTACTGGAGGGCACATAAGCTCCCAGGCCGCAGATGACAAGAGAAAGTAGGCTGAAGTCAGATCGAAAATGCCTCAATATGCAATGGAAAACTGGACAATTCTTGGGGCAAAAATAAAAAAAACTGTATTGCAGGTGGACGCTTATTCTTATTAAAATAATCTTTAAAGCTTCAGCCCTCCAGGTAGCTGAATATACACTTGTTCCAGTTTAATGAAAGTGTATGCATTTTATATCTAGTGAATATTCAGCAGCTGAAATATAACATGAAGGGTTGCAGCTAAAGGTGTGAAATTCGGAGGGTGAATACTCTCGGGTATATTATATCGCCAGAAAAATCAGGGATTGTTATACTAAAGCTAGGCATACACGATTCGATTTTAGCACGATCGATCTTTTGATTTGATTTTAGATTGGGATCTTTTAATCGTACAGTTATTGTAAGCGAATCCAAAGTAGTACCACATGGAAGGTTTGAATGTAATACGATGGTAATACGACCAAAATCACCAATTTTAGTTTAGACAAATCACAGGAAAGAGTCATATGCAAACGTGTTAATTGAATACAATTGACCCGACTAATAAACAAAATGCTACGGCTTTAGTTCGATCGATGTTTTGATCGTTATCGTTATCAATTTTTGCTGACTGAACCATGTGTGCAGTGTATGATCTATTTTCGGTCGATGTAAACTTGAAAACTATTTTCCAAGAGGAAAGCTGAAATATGAGTCTGAAGAGGTTTAGCTAGGGCCTAGGTGCCCAACCTGCGGCCCAGGGGCCGCATGGGGCCCTTTTGGGCATTCTACAGCGGCCCTCATCAGCCCTCCACTTGCCCCCGAAACCTTACTGTTCATGCATAGGGCATAGGAACTCATATTGCATCACATAACCTTTGATTTAAAATGTGCATCATCGTACTACAGTGTTACCCAATGCTTGAAGTATCATTTAATATAAGTTTTGTTATTTAAAAATGAAAATTAATGTCTTCTAGCTCTGCCTGCTATGATTTGATTATAAAATGCTTCTACAAGTCAGTATAGATTGAAAAAGTTATGTGCGGCCCTTTAGTGATGCAGAGGGCCGCACTCAGTTGCCCACCACTGAGCTAGGGTTTTGACTGTAGGTAGTAGGTACAGTGGTACTAGTCAAAGGTTGGGAAGTAGTTGGAGAGGGAAGACCTGCTCACAGGCTTAGTGCTTGGCCAGGGTGACTGAGGGCACATAGAATACCTGACCACCCACGGGTGGATAGTCTTTCCTCTATGGGTGAGATGCACAAATTCTTTCCTAATTTTGGGATTGCATTTTATAAGGTGAAAACATGGTATGCACTTGTATAAATTGCTAAAGGACATTTGAAGGTTTTGTGTAAGAATAAGATCAGCATAATTGTAAAAGGTTAATTGTAAAAGGTTAATGCATGTAGAGGTTAGTTATTTGCTGATGTGGTAATTTTATAGGGTGTAACAGAGACTAGATCCCTACAAAAAAACAAATACAGAAACATTTGTTGTATTGCAGAGGAAGTATACGAAATCTGTATACTAGTAATATGTTTCCCATGATGTGGGCAAGAATTTTACTCCTCATTCAGCATTTTTTTGTTGTTGTCATCTAAACAGTCTTTTGGTTTTCAGAAATTGTTGCTTTCTGGTGAATAATTGTTTACAAAACTTTCAGAACTAAGATAACGTGTGACGCCACCACCAGCACATAATCTTGTTCACATCCGTATTTTCCTTCTTGGCATGCAAAGCATTTGTGTCTGACTGTAATGTTGTAATCTATGAAAGCTTATGTGTGCTGCGGCGCAGTACTTTTGGTTCCACAGTTATTTTTCCCAGGATCCCTTGCAGGGCCCATGCCATTGAAATTGTCCTCTGTACAAGGTGCTATTTTGGAATGATTTTGTGTGTGGCAGTGACTTCGCTGCCGAACAGTCACACTTTATGGGATCATTGCACATAATAATTAATCTGTCCAATTAACTTCTCTGCATGTGAAATGCTAGGCATATAAACCCAAGGGAGATTTATGTTCTGTGTACTCTTGGAGCTAGACATGATGAAGCCATTTCCTCCTTTGCTGCTGGTGACTGCTTGATTTTTCGGCTGGTTACCTGCCAAGGACAAGATAAATAAACACTGAGACCTGGACATATAATGGGAAATGGTTTGTGTGCTGGTGAGAGTTTGAGATGACACTTGATAGTAATTGTAAACTTTAAGCTAGCCATACACATGCCGATGTGTGCAGGCAGACTAGTCCCGATGTGCACCGAGATTCAAACGTGATGACGTCATCAAGTTTGCACCCCGGTGCATTCTGGGGCCCCTTCAGTCGGGCAGCACCCTTTGTGTTCCGGCCATAAGCTGCAATGAAGATGCCGTCTTCATTGAAGCTTATGGCATCGGCTTTCATCGGCTCGCGCCGGCCAGAGATTATCGGACATGTCCGTTCTCTGGCCGGCCGAGCAGTGGGGCGACAGCCGATTAGCGGCCGATTTTTAACCTGATCGACGGCGCTAGCGCGCACGCCCGTCGGTCAGATAAGAAAATGCCCGCTTATCGGCATGTGTATGGCTAGCATTAGAGTTCCTAATACTAAGATTTTACAACTGATCTCCAGGTGAACTGGTTAGTAGCTGGAAACAATTAATAAAAAAGAACCCAAAAAGGTGAAAATGATCTAAAACTAAAGATAATAAAGATATATGGAAATGTATTGACATCTGCTGGACTGAATAGCTGCCAAGGAGATAGTGTTTCTTTGTACGAAAAGACTGTTACACCTTAGCAGCCCATACCAAATGTTTTAAAAGCCAAATGAATTCTACTTATATCATTTGATTATTTTTGCTTAATAGGCTTTTGCTTTGGGAGCATACCTTACATGTCCGCAAGCCAACTCATTGAGGACCAACTTCCTCAGTTTACAGTTTTACATTACTTCTAACTAGTTTAAGGCTAATTTTAAGGGGTTGTGCAGGTCTTTCCACTACAGTCTCTTCTGTTCGCCAACCCCTGATGTGACTTCACTCCGGAACAACCTCCATCGTAAGTGAGGGTGCCTCCAAACCTTGATGGACATTTTGATAGGACTAGAGCATACAGCGTGTTGAGGTATAAAAATCCTACCTGTCAACTATCCTGTTTTGGCCTGGGAAATCACTTTTCTTTGATGTGACTTTCCTAGTCAAATCCCGCTTTCACAAAATCTTGTATTTTTCACAGATTTTGAAATCCGGCTAATTCACTCTCCTTCCTAAGTTCCCACCCTGCTCGTGCAGATGATATACCAGGAGGGACATTAGCAGGGACGGTAACACCCTCTCCCTCTTAAATCAGCCCACAACTTAACCTCCCTAGCGGTTTGCCCGAACTTAGTTCAGGCACAGTTTGATCGCTGATCAAACTGTGCCCATTCCGGGATCGGGAAAAACCGCCGTCTCTCTGTGTGCCGGCGGCTCTGTAGAAGAGCCGCCGACACACGGAGCCCTTCCGGGCCTGTGTCTTCGTGTGTCATCTGTGGGGGGGGGCGGCGCCATAGACCTCCATAGACTAGTCCAATAGCACTAGTTTTAGGCTGCCTTATAGATGGAAGAGCCAACTATTCGTTACCGCAGTGGGTGCGAAAGTATTGTAGGTGGGCGCAGGCCCCCATTTTTAACCTGTGTTTGAATAGGGAGGGGGGGCTCCATAATTAAATAGAAAAGGGGGTCCCTGTAGGGAAAGTTTAGCAACCTCTGGGTTACCATAACATTAATGATGATGCACCAACTTCACCATACTTGAGACTAAATCCCTCTAGCTTTAAAAACGTTGCAAATTTACTGTTCAATTGTACTAAATCAGAAGGTGGTTACCTGATGGTTAACAGCTGTCTTCACCACATTGTGCAATGGTCTGTCTACTGTATGTGCTTAGTTAGAGAGAGCATGTGTGTATAATGTATATATTGTACATGAATGGGTCATCACACTGCTCTCCATCGCTCACAGCATCGGTGGCCACCCTTTGTTTGCCGGCCGTTAGTTTCAATGGGGACGCTGGTCCCCATTGGAACTAATCCTTGGCCCGGTCCTTTTCTCCCTCTATACCTCCTATCTTGGCAAACTCATCTCATCCT
>CM070033.1:41846554-41868665 GCA_036250615.1 Ptychadena robeensis | reverse complement strand
CAGCGCTGCGTAATATGTTGGCGCTATATAAATAAATGATAATAATAAATAATAATAATGGCATCGGCCAGAGATTTACGGACATGTCTGTTCTCTGGCCTACCTAGCTGTGGGGCGACAGGGATCCCTGACCCAATCCTATTGACAACATACCTTCGTTCTCATTTAAGTTGCTTAGATCTTTACACTTGCCTATCTTTCTGCTTCCAATACAGCATTTTCAAAAGCTGACTTTTTACTAGACATTACTGGTTACTGTATAAATATAAATAGTTTTAATTAAAATTGTAAGTAGATGTATTGTTTTTGCAGATCTGTGTATGCACAGATGCATGTGTAATCTGACCCATATATATATATATATATATATATATTGATTTATTAATTATTTTTTTTTTACTTAAGCTATGTTCATGACTTAATTCTCTTCAACAAGGCAATTTAGTTTTTTATATTTTGTGTACAATCATTCTTAGGCTTTGTTTCCATTGCGTTGGGACCCCTCCGCTAAGCGTACACGCTTAGCGGGGGTCCCAACGTAACAGATAGACTTACCTGCTCGGCGGACGGGTCTGTCTTCATTGTTCTGAGCCGATCCGCCGGTGTCAGGCTGAACGTAGTCGAGTACGTTCAGCCTTTACACCGGCGGATGTGTAAACAGACCATCCGCCGGCAGGCTGAGTCTGTGGGATACGTCGGGACCCCTGCTAAGCGTATACGCTTAGCGTAGGGGTCCTGGCGTACAATGGAAACAAGCCCTAAGGAACAGGGATCTTTTGTCGTAGGTTGTAGAGTCTTTTTACATACATTGTGTTCAATGTGTAAATCATGTTCACAGTAAATATTTTTTTGTATTCTAAAGCTCTTTATTTTTATTTTATTCCAGAATATGCCCACAACTGCACGATAGCAGGGTGTCAGCATCACTGTGCACGTACCGTGACCGGACCAGTATGTTATTGCAACACCTCCTTCCAACTTGCTGAAGATGGCAAGACTTGCAAGGGTTAGTCACCATTGTGTTTACACAAGAGGGCACGGATTCTTCTCTATAGGGGATTCATTGCATAATAAGTAAAATCTGCAGGGAGAGTAAATTGTTAAATAAGACCACAATGCTGAGATCTGTTTTTTTAAGGAATGAAAAAAAAAGCAAATTGTGAAAAATGTGTCTATTTTAAAGTGAGAAAACTAGTTAGTCATATGTGGGAAAAGAGCCAGGAAGTGACTGCAATGCTGAGGTGAAACTGAAAAGGCACAAACTGTTTTCAATATGAAATGGTCCTAAGATTATTCAGGGGTTTGTATGTGCTAAATAAAGATGTGGAAAACCACGTGTAGGGACCCAAAAAAATGTATTATGTCGCCTTGATGTATAAACAGTTCTACCTGCAACTAGGGAGGGCCATAAAATTTAGACTTGTCTTGTTGGGAATTAAGCTGGACACACATAGCTCGAGTTTCCTCAAGATCGAGGAAGCCCAGCCATGGTGTGATGACGTCATCACTTCTGCGGATAAGCTGGTCGCAGCACGAGGGTCTCCATCCAAAATAATGGAAGTCGAACAGGGTTTTCGAACATGTTGGTTCCCTGTTCGACCAAGTGGGATCTATCGAAGGGCTCAATTTCGACAGATGCGAGCACAATTGAGTACCGTGGGCGCACATGATGCTTGATTGGGCTAGAATCTGTAAAAAAAAATAGAGCCGTGTAATTACAAAGCCCCTGAAAATGGTATAATCACCAAAATGCTTTAGAGAAGAATTGTGGGAACATTACAAAAACAAAAAAAAATTATTTCTCAATTTAAATTACCCTTCTCCACCCAAAACCATGGGGATAACATCTGTGTGTCTTATTTTTTTCTGGTCGATCGCTCAAGGTGGGCAGGCATTGATTTGATTGACCACAACAATTGATGGACAAAAAATCTCAATGTGTGTGGCCAGCTTTATGTAGCAGAAAATTAAAATTGTAACATAGGTTGGTTTTCAGTGTATGTCTAGGTAAGATTTTGTGTAATTCCATTGTTCACTTGTAATACCAATACCAATGTAATACCATTACACAAGCATCAGGAGTTTGCCCTTAACGCTTCCTTTACATGAGCAGTGAACTACATGTTGCAGACACAGGTCATGGCGCCGAACAGTAATAGGTTTTATATAATGAATAGCAGTGTTTATCTCGATGGAGGAATACGGAACAAAAGTGTACAAATGCAAGCTTGTACGGCAGCACTCACATACTGTGTTTAAATGACAGCTCTGACTAGCCATTGAATTGGCTGTATTAAGTCCGTTGTGTTTTCAGTGCAGATTTCTATAATCTCTTTAACACTATATGTACAGTACCCACCATATCCGTACAACTGTATTAAAATCACAAAAGTATAACAATTAGTGTAGAAGGGCATGCATAACCATATGTTACGGCAACGCAGCACTTCTAGTGTTAAGGAGCTGTTAAGTGGAAGCTTCCAATATGTGAATAGCAATGTCCCTTGTCCTATGTGATAATGGCTTTAGTCAAAAGGCTTGGTGCTGTAGAAACTAAGATGTGCCGAATCTCATCAGCCAGGTATTGGAGAAATTTTTGCATATTTGTAAAAGGCTAAAAATATTAATTTGGTTTAAATTGTCTAGGGGGGGTTGATATTATATAAGATTTACATGGTCTATCCAAATATATGTTTTTACTGGGTTTGGATAAGGAATTCTAAAAGCATGGAAAAAGAAAGCAAAGTAGGAGGCTGTCTTCTTGGTTTTCATAGTTGCTTCGTATATATATATTACTGCAGTTAGCCCTAAAATTGAATGTCAATGTAGATGACTATATTTACTTTTAGGTAAACATGGGATGCATTGAAATCCTGATGGGTTGGCTCGCCCTACCTCATTTCTGCCAATAAGTACCAGGTTTGCATGGTCAATTCTAGCTAGCTCTAGATTTTGCATTCTAGATTTAAAGCCATTTTGTGTAGCTTTAGCTACCAGGAAAACGGCACAACATGAATTCTGGTTGGAAATCTGAACCATTTAAATTGAATATTATCTAAATGCAGGAATATTTACCTGTTTACTATATGCACGTTGTATCTGTAGTAGCATGTGAAATATGGTACTCTTCTCTTTACAGACTTTGATGAATGCACGTTGTATGGAACCTGCAGTCAGACGTGCCAGAACACTGAAGGCTCATATTTTTGTAGATGTGTGGAAGGTTATCTGCTGCAGCCGGACAACAAGTCCTGCAAAGCCAAGAATGGTAATTATTGGTACTTTGTAACTTTCATATGCAACATTTAAAATTTCTGTGTATATTTTATATATTTCTTTTTTTTTTTTACTTAAAGAACCAGTTGACAGGCCTGCAGTCCTGCTTATAGCCAGCACTCAGAACATCCTTGCCACATTTTTAAGTGGATCCCCTGTACCAACTATCAACCCAACCAGCACCAAACAAACCACGGCTATGGACTTTAACTATGCAGAGGAGACCGTATGCTGGATTCATATGGGAGACAGTCCTTCCCAAACAACCCTGAACTGTGGCAAGATCCCTAACCTGAAAGGCTTTACAGAAGAAAGGACCATTAACATCTCCCTGAGCCTGCACCGTAAGTTTGCTTTCAGTTTATTAGGTCATTTTGTGGTTTATATATATATATATACAGTTGTGTTCAAAATTATACAACCCCCACTGAAATTGAGTGTTTTTGCCATTTTGCCATTGATTTTGATCATTTCAGTCATCTTGTTTACAAGGAAATGAAATAGGCACTTGTAAGTCAGACAAATATAACATAACATTAATAATGAAATAACCACAAATCAATCAGCTCACATCATTATCAGTTTTATTCAACCCCCAAGGGACATTCATTCTTAGTACTTAGTACAACATCCTTTTCCAGTTATAACAGCTTTTAAATGTGAAGCATAGCGTGACACAAGTGTCTTGCAGCGATCTACGGGTATCTTAGCCCATTCTTCATTGGCAAAAGCCTCCAGTTCAGTCACATTCTTAGGCTTGCACACTGCAACTGCTTTCTTCAAGTCCCACCAGAGGTTCTCAATCGGATTGAAGTCTGGTGACTGCGATGGCCACTCCAAAATGTTCCATTTAATCTGCAACAATGCTCTAGTGGACTTGGATGTATGCTTGGGATCATTGTCCTGTTGAAAGGTCCAACGTCTCCCAAGCCTCAGGTTTGTGACAGACTGCATCACATTTCCTTCCAATATCTCCTGGTACTGAAGAGAATTCATGGTACCTTGCACATGCTGAAGCTTCCCTGTACCTGCAGAAGCAAAACAGCCCCAAAGCATGATTGACCCCCCCCCCCCCCCCCCCCCCCCCCCCCCCCCCCCGCCATGCTTCACAGTAGGCAAGGTGTTCTTTTCTTCATAGACCTTGTTTTTCCTACTCCAAACGTAACGCTGATCCATCCATTCGTTGATCAACTGCAGTATGCCAAAAGTCATGTGGACAAACCACAAAAGTTTTGGGATAGTGTTCTGTGGACTGATGAAACTCGTCTTTGTCCCTGTCTGTTATAATTTATCCTAAATTTGATTAGTATTTCAATGGAACACAACTCCTGGCAGTGAACATGGCATAGCCAACCTGTAGGTAAGAGAAATATAAGGTGCTTGGGGATTCACTTAAGGCTTGTATTGACGAAATATAAAACTTTCAGGCAGGTGTTTAGTTTCTGAATAGTGGTCTGGTATGGTGAGGAGAGGTTTGTGGATGTCAGAAGTGCATGACAGCCATTGCATCCTATAGGTAGAATGCAGCATCCTCTCCTACTCTCTGTCTATAGAACAGGACAAGCACTTTGTATGCAGTGCTCATTCATAATCTGATTGCAGGGAACGCTCACGAATGGTGGCTCCTATTCATTTAAATTGAACTGTGTGAATCCAAGTTTTATGCTTTTACAAAGTTGAAACAAATGATTAATATACTTAAATGTTTAAGAGCATGTAAATAATCTAATAGCCGAAAACATGACATTACCAGTGATCTAAAAGCCAATAAGAGGAAGCACAGCCTACCTTGATAAGCCAGGTTTTCGCAAAGAACTTGTGAGCTGATTGCAAAGCCTCTGAAAATTATATCATCACCAAAATTGCTGGAGATGTAGAGAAAGTTTGTGGGAACATTGGGGTTAAAAAGGTTTTCTCTAGCACATGTAGTTTTTGCATAAATTAAGTTCAAAATCAATAAAAAAATTTACTTGACTTTGAACTTAATTTGTGCAAAAACTATTTGTGTTAGACCAATACTTTTTTTGTAGTATAAACCCAACCCTTTTCTACATCTCCAGCAAGTGTGGTTGATGATACCTTGTCCAGGGGCTTTGCAATTAACTCAAGATCGTCAAGTTTAAAAAAAAAAAATTTGACCATCTCTACCCAGAACTATGAAATGCTATGTGTATATTCCTTCCCATTTCATTAGATAAAGGTTTGGGTTGGAAGGATGATGTGCCAACTACGGCCTTAAATTTGTAGCATTTAAATACAAATGATCTGAGTATATGTAGAAGTTCCTAATGTTCTCCTAACTGAATGAACCTTCACAAAGATTTTTCTGTACAGCAACAGTTTGCTAAATGTATAGGAAAATGTCTTTCTATTACCCAAGAAGATTTTTCCTGTATACATTTGATTTTGATAAACTCATGAAACATTCACTTACTTGAGGATATTATTAGCACTGTTAATGTAAGCTGTAGTTTAGACTGATTGGAAAAAATCATCATTTTATATGAAGCCTGGCTATCAGCCACAGTACACACAGACATTTTATCTTTACATTTACACATATCATTTTGTGTGATAAGACCATTTCTGTTGTTTGATTTTTGTGACAGCTGTGTTGGACTCGGCACACAAACATTTTAGTGCAGGGGCGTAGCTAGAAATGACTGGGTCCCAGACCTACCTCCCCATAACCCATTTTTGACCTCAAACCCCTAAACTGATTTGTTTCTGAATGGCCAGAACTGCGAATTTTACTTATAAAATAACTAAAGTGCTAAAGCAATGCCAGTTATACTCGAATATAAGCAGCATTTGAAATGTGCTCAAAAAAACGAATATTCTGTGTTTCCAGATTTTTTTCTAAAACTCAGTTCCTCTGCTTCTTCAGGTTAGCTTATATTCGAGTATATGTGGTACTTTTTTTTATATATTCCCCCAACCATTTTCTGTATATCCAGCAATTTTGGGGATGATACCATGTTCAGAGGCTTTATGATTAACTCACAAACTCAGATGTGGAAAAATGTAATTCCATCTCTAGGAAAAAAAAAATTAGCAAACCACCCACAAGATGACACATGCTTACATTTCACCAGCTGAGTCCAGTAAATGTCATCACTCTGAGCTGAACTCCAAAGTGCCATCCAGTAGGGGAACTGTCAGGAACAGAGGAAGAGAGAAAAAAAACAAGTGGTCAGTCAGGAATGGAGGGCCCCTTTGTGGCTTTGTGCCCCATAGCGCCGCTATGGCTGCTATAGTGATTCCTATGCCACTGATTTGGTGACCCAAACCAAGTTTACTTGTTCTTATATTGTCAAACTTGCATGGATTTCTTCTGTAGCCCCTGCAATTTTTACAATGTTGAAA
This sequence comes from Ptychadena robeensis, assembly GCA_036250615.1. Lineage (NCBI taxonomy): Eukaryota > Metazoa > Chordata > Amphibia > Anura > Ptychadenidae > Ptychadena > Ptychadena robeensis. Next base: position 41,862,023 of record CM070033.1, on the reverse strand, counting down.
ATCTTTGGTGTTAATTTCCCATCTTTATTTCCCATCTCTTATGGAAGTGATTAAAGCTTGCTTATAAACACTTTTATGTGTTAATTGTTCCTTAGATGTGGAAATTATTTCCAATGATTCCTTTTTTGTTGCAGTTGCAGGCCCCCATACAGGTAGCAAGCCGTGACCATAAACAGCCGCGGGTTATGGGTGCCCACATGGGGTGACAGACCCCTGTCGCCCTGAAACCCGGTCTCCAGATAACTGACATGTGCATAAATCTCTGGCCAATGCCGTTTGTTTGAATGGGGACCGGCGTCCCCGTCCACACTAACAACTGGCACACAAGGGGTGCTCGCCGATACTCTGAGCCATGGAGTGCAGCGTGATGATGTCATCACGCTGCACTCCATCGCTCATCTGTCGGCCCCCACTCAATATGTGTGTGGGGCCCTTTAGTCTTGCACTGTATTCAGCTAACTCAGTTCTTATTCCTTCTTTATATACCTCTCCTGCAACCTCTCTAAATTTCTCTTTCAAAAACCATAGTTTTAGACCCGACATTGACTCAACTTGATCATCCAGTAGTCAACTGACACATCTTGTTTCCACTTATGCGGTGCTATCTGCGCAGCTGCGGTTGCTACCGATCGCAACCATAACCATCCATTGGCCAGTCTCCACTTGGGCAGCCGCATAAGTGGAAACAAGGGCTTAGTAACTGCTTTCACTGTTCATTGACTTGAAGATGAGCAAACCATGACTACTAAAAAAATAAAATAAAAAAACACCACCTCATTCTGTAGAAAGTACTCACTGTCAAATCTGGACCATTCTTAAGCCTGGTCTCAGCCCATTCTAAGGGTTTCTACCTAAACTTTTGGTTTTTGTGATGGATTGGGGCATGTGAATACCTTCTGTTTTGAGAAGGCTTTGTTGTGCTATGCACTGGTCGAGTTGAGGGCTTTTTGATCCCTTAAATCCCTTCTCACCATAACCTTTATGGTTGTTTCTCTAGGTACACATTATTGAGAGTTGACATATGTGTTATGCTGTTAAACTATAGATTTAACTTTTTATTCATGTGAACGTTATTGTATCCAGAATTGAAAAATGTCTCCGGCATTGAAAGAATATTTCTGATGAGGGTTTATTTATTTGCAAGATCTGTTTTGTATCCAAGCAATTGCCATTCTTCAGAATGAATTCAGTAAAGGCAGTGTTCATAATCTCTACGTTTAGGTTCATTTTAAACGCTGTTTGGGGATGGAAGGAGTAAAGTATTATTTATAGCACTCCAGCTTGGTTTCTGAAGAGCCAAGGTTACAAAGTAGATGCATTAGTGAGCTAAATGCACAAGGCTGTAGGGCTCCCCAGCTGTGCTTCCTGCAAGAGGGTTTAAATGCCAGTTCTGATGTGTCATTGGCCTCCGTGCTACTGGCACAGTATACAGACAGTCTGTACAGACAGCAGCCGAAGACTTAGGCGATGATTTAAACTGAAGTTTAGTCATTTAGAATACACAGCAACGGCCAGGAATGTCTACACAAGAAGAGTAGAACACTGATAACGATGGCACTAAGTGCAGTCTCATACCAATGTGGTGGGGAATTCACACACTTCACCTCCACTTGATTTGTAGCATTTCTGTTTATTTCAAGGCATGCTGTAGAATAGAGAAAGCTATGGATAAATTATAACAGAACATGAACAAAACCATAAAGCTGACCATACACCTTTAGATCTCTCTATCAGATATCCTAAAAACTGTGTAGTATAGGGTCCTCTGCAATTGAACACAGGTAGACTTGATGGTTTAGAAAGTCCCTCATATTATATGGTTTTGGTAAAATAAATCTGATCTGATAGATCTAAAGGAGATCTGACAGAGAGACAGGTGTGTCGGGACCATAAAGCAGGGTACAGACATGTAGATATAGCCACTGATGGCCACTTCGAGCGCCGTGCGCGCTTATGGCCATCTATCTGGCCCATATAGTATGCGGCCATCGCTGTTCAATCCCGCTGCAAAACAGCCATATCGGACATGACTGTTAAATACGGCCAATGTCCATTGCTTTGCATGGAAACCGCGGGTCTCCATGCAAAGCATCAGCTGAGCTGGGGAGAGAACAGAGCTGTCTCTCCAGCTCCGCCGATATCTGACAGCAGAGTGATGACATCATCACACTGCTGCAGGGAACATTGGACGGCTCAAATATTGAGCCTTCGGTTACCTGCTTTAGAGTCTGATTATGTCTGATTATGTCTATGTTCGGGAAAGTATTGTAAAATATTTTTTGCTTAACTCAACATCTTGGTTTTATCAGACCAGTCCAACTAAAACATTTGTTTAATCCACAAGCTTTGTATGTGTCTCTTGAGGGTTGTGGTCGAAATATGTCTGCTCCACCCTAATTCAAGGTCATTACAAGGATATCGTCATTACAAGGGTTTGTGTTAAAGGCAAACAGCAGTTTAAGAAAAATACAGTTTATACTATTTCTAAATAACTCTTGTTATCCATTGTCTGCATCCAGCACGTCTGACCTCACAACTTTTCTGAACTGTTTGCTCCTTCTTTTAATATTGAAACCTATAGGATGGGGCAATCATGAAGCTATGTCTGTTTTTTTCAGGCCTGTCTGTAATTTTGAATGTAGATTTGGACCAGTGCTTTTAATGGGAAGTCTGTTTCCATGGTCCTTGTTCCCAGCATCCCAACAATATTATAAGCCCTATGTCTCTATTTTGATGGAATGATGCAGTGTGATCCCCCAACTTTATTTTTTTTTTGATAGAACGATGCAGTGTGATCCCCCCCATCTGTCTTTATTTTGCTGGAATGATGCAGTGATCTCCCCATCTGTCTCTATATTGATGGAATGATGCAGTGTGATCCCCCCATCTGTCTTTATTTTGCTGGAATGATGCAGTGTGCCCCCCATCTGTCTCTTTGTTTCATGGAACGATGCAGTGTGACCCCCCTCACCTCTATTTATTTTGCTGCAATGATACCGTGTGCCCCCCCCCCCCCCCATCTTTCTCCATTTTGATAGAACAATGTCATTTCCAAGTTTGGTAGGACAGAGTTTATGATAATATGTCAGCATTTTGACGGTTCCATGAATGTTGATTAATGTACCTAATCATCCCTATGATAATTCTTTGACTTAAGTTTTCTGTGCTCAATTTAAAGGACTATGTTAAATAAGACTGATGACATGAACTCTACTGATTAACAGGAAAAACTGATGTATTATGCAAATGACCAGTTTTAACAGTAAGAATGCTGACTTTAAAAACAAATTTAAGGTCACCAATATGTATGTTCTGTTTTTCTATACTTTTAGGGTGCAGTATGATAAGTGCGCCATCCCCAAACTGCTTTGTACCTATCTGTACAGAGCACTACTGAAATAATAGTTCATATATTGATGTGGCTTCTGTTCCATAAATTCCATACATAGATTGTAGATATCCTGATGATTTATAGAAACAATGTCAGGTTTAGATCTTTGCTGCTAGAAGAGGTGGCTGACAATGAAGCATGATTCATGTATGGTGATGTCAGTGAGCTGCCAACAGGGCATTGCTGCACAGTTATTCAGGCGTTGACTTTTAAGCATTAACTTGTATGTTTAAAAATAAGCTGCACTATTCTTTTTTCTTACAGCCAACCAATCTGACAGATACATGTTATATGTATGTATATCCAGGGGTGCACATAAGTGGTACTCTGGTACTCAAAAGGGGCCAAAAACTAGCTATGCTTACCTGCATTATTGTTACAAAGCTTATATGTGTACTAACAACTTGTAGACACTCGGTGTCTGGGCGGCCGCAGTTAAATGTATACAATTCATGTCACTTGATAACTGCAGGGGAATATGAATAGCTATGAAAGGTTGCAGTTATATAAATTATTAATCCCAAAAAAAAGTTTGGACTTCTAAAGCTAGCCATACACTCTGCAATAAAAATTACGTTCTATTAAAACCGACCAATGTATCCCGACGTCCGAGTCGTTTTAGATCGTAATTTTCGGTAAAATACTACCACATGGAAAATCCAATTTTGGATCGATTTTTCTGGTTTTATCGAAAATGTCATCGAAAATAATCATGCTGGAGGGGAAAGTCTTAATATGCTAATAAGCATAATCGGCACTAATTGGTCGGTAAAACACTATGAACTTGCCCGATGTTCCCAGACCAATAAAAAAATTTCAACTTGTCCGATGACTTTACGATCGAAAAAAACGGCAATTAGAATCGTATTTTATCTGTCGTACCATGTGGACATGCGCAGATTTCATGCCGATAAACTGCTTTAATTGGTTGGTTTTAATAGATCGTAATTTTTATCGCAGTGTGTATGGCTAGCTTCAGGGTGTTGGAGATCTGGGGGATGAAAGTCAGAGTAGGCTTATGTAAGGGTAAAATCTGACAAGAGAAAAGCACTGTGTGACAGCTGGAATATGAATATGAAAGGCTGACATTTGGACTGCAGGTAGTCTCAGCGGGTAGTTACTAAGCCAGAAAATCTCAGGGTTGTACTACTAAGGTATGAGATCTGGGGGTTCAAACTGTACTGTGAGACTGTACATGTGACCCAAAGCCAGCTGGTGACCTGTGAATGGAGACAGCTAATCAGAGGCTCAATCAGGAATAGGGAGGTCCATCTTCAGCAGAACCTACCATGCAGGATGCTGACGCAGTGAGGGAGACAGTGAGGAGACCACCCTACATATGGGGTGAGTACTAAACACCATCTCCTGGTAGCTCACTAAAAAAGTTATGTGCACCCCTGTGTATGCCTTTCCTTTAGATTTGTAGCTGGTAGGCCTTTACAAGTCCATGGCCGTTGTTTATCTCCCTGAACGTGTAAGGCAGAAGAAGGTAACCCCTTACCAGAGCTATGGTTGAGCTGTTTTTCTGTGTAAAACAGTTGCTAGTAGAGTGTTGAGCTGGGGATAATCTGCAGTTGATTAGCAAGGAATGCAGGCTTTCCTGCTGCCAAATGGTAATCCTTGCATGCTGCTGCTGCAATAATTGCACAGCTCAAGTTTAATCTTGTTGTCCTTAGCCGTCCCTGATTTCTTGGAAGTTCCAAGACTGAAGAGTTCATCTTTTGTTTTATCCATGCTTTTTGGTTTTAACCATCTATTTGTCAAACAAATGTTTTAGGACCTATGGTCTGGTTTTCACCATTTTAAGATCTAAAGCTGGCCATGCACGGGTCGATTTAGCGTTCTTTTCCTGAACGATCGATCGTTGTGCATGTTCGTGAACGATTATTCATGAATCGAACTCTTCCCATCTGGAGCAATTAGCCAGGATCCAACATGTTGGTAAGTGGATCAATGCCGCAGGTTATGCACATCTATTCCACGAATGATTGCTTATCAATCTCATTGGAATCTACCTGTGTATGGCTAGCTTAAAGGCTGCCATACACAGCCCGAGTAGGTCAGACAGAGCTACTCCGATATGCACCGGAGTGCAAACGTGATGACGTCATCACATTTGCACCCAGGTGCATTATGAGGCCCCTTCAGTCGGCTGGCACCCTTTGTGTGCCGGCCATAAGCTTCAATGAAGACGTGCGCACACCCGTCGGTCAGGTTAAAAATCGTCTGCTTATCGGCATGTGTATGGCTAGCTTAAGTAGAGTGGCTACAGATTTCCCATAACATCATTGTAATTGCCATTAAAATTTATAATTTAGTCTTTAGGAATCAATCAACTTCCACTGTCTAGAGAAGGAAGAGTTCTGCGCAAACAGTGCTGCTTCTTATTTAAAGGACGTAATGAACACTACACTACATCCACCCAATTCAGGAAAAAGCAGGCATCTGGCAGATCAGTAAATTAAGGACTCGCTGCTGCCGGATGGCTGCCCCAGTGACAATTTTTAAAGACCATAGTCTGTTACCAATATATTTGCAGACATTGGTGAAGGAATTCTGATCTTTTAGATTGTAAGCCTGACCAGGCAGGGTCCTCTACTCCTCCTGTGCCATAACCAGTGCGTGTTATCTTGTGTTGCACCTCTATATGATTGTACAGCGCTGCATTATATGTTTGCGCTATACAAATAAATGATGATAATATTATGGGTGGGATGTGAATGTATCGGAAATTGTCTGTTTTCATTGCTGTTAGGGTTTGTTGGGTAAAGTCTGAGAGGAGTAGATATTCTATTTTGGAATGTGACCCAAAAAAACAAAGTATATTGTGCTATTGCAAGTTACACTCGCTATTCAATATAAAATATACATTTTCCAGAATTCATCATGGTCTCGTATGTGTTCATTGTAAAATAGTTCACAGTTTACAGACTTTTTATCCTCAAGGCAAGAAGCCCACGTGACTACATATGTTGCCAGTTAGAGAGGGACTACATTAGCTGAATCGACTTTATATAAATCACATGCCTCTGGTTTGTTGGCAAGAAAATATCAAAAAGCAGAAGCATCACAACATCTCTGCTGCCATGGGAGCCATCACATAGTCATCAAATACACGATTCTCATCCACGGAGAAGAAAGAAACCCCCAAAAGTTGAGGTAAAAAGCTAGAAACTGTTGGACACATAAAAGAGTAAAGATGGAAATGGATTACTTTAAGAATAGTAAACAGTATAAAGAACAGTTCTCTTTTATGTAGTGATATCCATGAAACACACAACAGGCAGGGAATCACAATGCTGTATAGAGGACATCAAAGAATTGGGCATCCTTCATAAATCCTATCATTAAAGGAAATATACCAGCATGAGGTGCCAGCTAAAAAGACATAACAGTTGCTATTGTAGCGGAGTACATGCAGTAAGGAGGTTACAAAACATCACCATGCTAAAAAGGAATAGTGTGAAACAGAGAATTATACAATCTATTAACTTTTATTTAAAGGATTGGCAGAGATAATGAAACAAAGTTCCTTTAAAGAGAGTTTTTTCCGTTTCCTGTTTAATAGGGTCTAATGATTGTTTTCTGTTTTGTTATTATAGCCAGTAACCATAGCCTAATGCTAAAGTTGCCAGGAGTTTTTAATTTGCAACCCTTATTTTTTCAAGTACATATGCAACTTAAAGTGGACATTTTTATAATGTCTACATATAATCTATAATTTACATAGATGTTTTTCTGACAATTTAAGGGAGTAGTATATTTGTATATGATAATAAAAACAGAAGTAAGGTTATTGTGGTCTTCGTGGCTTTTATCATAAAGTAGTTTAATAGCATATTACCCAATGTTTCCTCCTTTGTGCTACAGCTTGTCCCTCTTTATTATTGGATGGTCAGGGATGACTTAAACTATGGCAGCCACCCTTGGCTTGCAAAAATGATGCACTAAGGTAATGCTAGCCATACACCCATTATCTTTTGCTTGATCAATCTTGGATTCAAATGGCTTGTACATAGAAAAGCAAAATGTCTCCCCACTCCTGGCCTAAGACTGAGGATTAAGGGATTTTAATGCAGTACAACAACCAATAGGTTTTTTGAAAAGTAAAATAATGTGCTTTAATACAATAACATATACAATGAGTATATATCAAAACAAATTTTTACATCACCACATCATGAGTTGATACAAGACCTCAATCTTGACATGTTTTGCAAGAGAAATTTGCTTCATCAAGTGATACAAAAAAAAAAAGTGGGCAGACCTAAGTATATGCTTCCCAAATAGGGGGGAGAGTGTCAAAGGGGGTCGTTCTGACTTGGCTTGCGTCACCTAATGCCCAATTTTGTGTGGTAGTAGTGAGCATTAGTGGGTCACCTCAATAGTCCAGCACGGCACCAGTACTACAAATGAGAAGACGGCGACTTTGGGCACGGGGGGGCGTCCACTCAGTGTATATATAAAGAAGTATTTGATTTGATCACTAAGGACAAAGTATATAAAAAGTCTATTAGTCATCAAATCAAATACATCTTTATAATGAAATATTGGCTTTGAGTCGAACGATGAGAGATTGTAGCAGCATACAGTGTGTTTGATTTCTTTCCTTAGACCTTTTAACATCCTCCATAATACCATTGCATACAACTTGATTGAAAAACCATGAAACCCCACCAAATACTTAAACAATGGACTGAAATTCCCCAACATATCCAAGCACTGCTTGATCGATTTTCCATCACTTTTGGTTGATCGATTCAGGTAAAATGATATCAAACTGTGTATGGCCAACTTAAACTGCAAGGAGGAGTCGAATGTACACAATGTAGGACATCTACAAACCCAGCCAAGAACTGCACAGGTACATGGCACCTCTACATGATGATCACTGTTTTGTATTTCTTGATAATTTTTATCAGTAGTACAGTCTCCCATCTTTAGGAGTACAGGATTCATGGCACTATCACATCGTGGTGCCGCTCTGAGTTTTATGCCTTTTTGAAGTTGGGAGACTATGATCTATCAAGAAATACAATTAAAGCAGGATACAGACGTGTGGAGATATGGGTCAAACCGATGGCCGCTTGGAGCACCGTGCACGCTCATGGTCATCTATCTGACCCATACAATCTGCCCCCTTATCGGACATGACCGTTAATACGGTGATGTCCGATGCTTTGCTTGGGTCTCCAGGCAAAGCTCGGCTGAGGAGGAGGAGCTGGGGTGAGGCAGTTCTGCTCTCCTCAGCTCCTCCGATATCTGACAGCAGCATGATGACGTCATCACGCTGCTGCAGGGTACATCGGACGGCTCGAATATCGTTTAATAGTTTTTGGGATGATGGCACAAATTCTTAGATTCTAGAGTGCTATAGGGGATCTCTTTGCATAATATCACAGAGTTATGGGATTTTGATTTTGATCTGTGCTAAACACAGATTTACTATTATATGGCCTTTTCTTGTCATTCAAGACACAAAACACATGCATTTTCCTTTGTGAAGGTGATTACAACTAGTAATTCTAACCATGATTCACTTACAATAAATACATTCCTTGTTACAGTAAATGCTCATGCATATGATGATACTCAGAGTTTCATAGTGTAATTATACATCCTAGAAATGGCCAAGCATCTCCAAGTTCACCTCTAAATCATGAAGGTTTTACTCCAGTGACTTTAGGCAATGGGGTGGTGAGGGTCTAAACCAGATGGGCAAATCAGATGGGCAAACTAAGGCCTGGGTGTCATATCCAGCTCGTCTGGCCTTTTAATCTGTTCCATTGTCACCTTGATGAAAAGATGCTCTGGGTCCCTTATGCTTGTCTACCTTAACTGTGCTCATTGCAGTGATCGAGCGGAGTGGAGCCAGAGTGTCTTGTCACCACGTTGGAAAACATGTTGGAAAACCTTGGTCGAAATCCATTGCATTGAATAAGGAACCCGCTATCCCGATTCAATGCAATGGATGACAGCTGGAGCCGGTCTAAACAACGGAGAAGCTGAGAAGCTACACAGGCTGTGACAGGCGGCCAGGGCTGTGTATTCACGGCTCTGGACCGTGTTATAGGCGGGCGCGGCCCAAACACGGATCCAAGAGAAGACTGCCTTATAGAGAGGACCGGAGGAGAAGAAGGAGGAGCCGAGAGGGGGGGGCTGGCTGAGGTCAGGGCCGGTCAGTAATTGATGTGCCCCACGTGGTTTGCACATTGATTACTGTATGATTGACCCGCGATCAATTAACAGCGTGTGTGACGTCAACAACTTAATTGATCGCCGGTCGATTTGAAAGGGAAGAAGAAATGTTTCTGCTTGTGCCAGCTTTAGGCTGTTATGTTGTCAGGGCCCCGATAAACCTTAGATTTCTCTGTCAGATTTCTGTAAGCGCTCCTTTTGTTTGACAAAATCCATGTAAATGAGGACTTTCTTAAACCATCAGTTACCGGTTGTTCAATGGCAAAGGACCCGACACTACATAGTTTGTTGGTAGAAATCTAAAGCTAGGTTGCCCAAACCTGCGGCCCGGGAGGCCGCATGCGGCCCTTTGGGCCTTGTTTTCAGCGGCCCCCCTTGGTCTTCCCCAAACCTAAATGTAATGCAGATGGCATAGCAACCCACCTGTGAACGCGGCACCACTGAACCCAGGTGTGCTTTCCTTATCAGCTGTGGGGGTCCTACATCAGGAACATTGTCAAATGTGATCGGGGGGAGGAAACCAGGTATACATATGAGCGCTGCACCCAGGGGCAGGAGGGTGAGTGTGCTCTGTTGGGTTTTCAATGCCGTCGGGGATTTCTGGTCCACCGCCTGCTGAGATATGTTGACAGTGGGAGGGTCTGCATCTCGATGTTATATGCGGCCCTTTAGTGGATGCGAGGGCCGGCACTTTGGCCCTACATATCAAACTCAGTTGCACTGATCTAAAGGATATCTGACAGAGAGATCTAAAGGTGTATGGCCAGCTTAAGAGTTTTAACCTGACTTCTCAGTTGAATGTGTAATATCCATAGATATCCACTTGACTAGGTTTTTTTCCCCCAATATAATAATGTTAAACAGGTCATCCAAAATATTGATTTGCTCTAAGCTAGTCACAGAACTGCCCCCATTTTCAACCCTCTGTATGGTTAAGCTTATTAGTTATGTGTAAGCATTTCATATAATGATGCCTAGCCCATTGTGGTGCTAAACTCCAGGAATTTTACCTTCTAATCAGATTCTTTCCGGGATAACATCTTTAACACTCTCTGGGGAATAAAGGGTTTGTTTTATAAACCAGGCACACTCTGTAAGCCAAATCTACTTACTGAAGCCTGTGCTGTGACGGGACAGCTTAGAAGTTGGATGGATGCTAATTACCTTCCTTCGTGTCCTAGAAATTCACTTTCAAGCCATTGCTGCAATTCTCAATGCTGTATGTATGTTGTCTTACTAAATTAAACATTGTTCTCATAAGGAGAGCACAGCAACTTGGTCTACAAAAATTAAATCAATAAATATATGTAACATGCTGATATATTTATTTGTTTAGTAAAAATATACACATGAAAAAAATATCTAAAATAAAATGAATAGATAAAATCATTCTTTATAAGGGACAAAACATGAAAATTTAAAAAGATATCTAATCAGATACAATGCTGAACATTTGTTTCTCAAAAGGTTTTGCTTAAACATCTGAATCTGGAACAAGCACATACACGTTTTGATACCCGTTCAATCGGCCCGTGATTGATCGCAGCACCCCTTTGCACATAAATTCCTGTTCGATGGGGACCTGGCCATAAAATACCTCCCAACACCGTCTGGAAGCTGCTGACGGGCAGAGCTGAGAACGGGACACAGGGTGGCTGCAAAGAAGGGGAGCACAGCAGTCCGTGCTTGGCCCCACCCCCTTTCCATTCCCCATTTTTCTGCCGACAGGCAGAGCTGAGAGCCAGAAGCCAAGCAGGCCCCCCTCCTTTGCACCTGTCCCGCTCTCAGTGCTGCCTGTCAGCAGCTACCAGCCATTGTTGTGACTGTGTATCCCAATCGACCAGGATTTACGGACATGTCCATTCCGATCAAAGAGGGACATATGATGATACTCAGAGTTTCATAGTGTAATTATACATCCTAGAAATGGCCAAGCATCTCCAAGTTCACCTCTAAATCATGAAGGTTTTACTCCAGTGACTTTAGGCAATGGGTTGGTGAGGGTCTAAACCAGATGGGCAAATCAGATGGGCAAACTAAGGCCTGGGTGTCATATCCAGCTCGTCTGGCCTTTTAATCTGTTCCATTGTCACCTTGATGAAAAGATGCTCTGGGTCCCTTATGCTTGTCTATCTTAACTGTGCTCATTGCAGTGATCAAGCGGAGTGGAGCCAGACCATCTTGTCACCACGGTCTCCGTTTTTTACCTTTCTGGCTGTATTATTTTTTTGTTGAAAGTGTACAGGGAATGAAGCAGGGCATACAAGGAACTGGGACATTACAGGCTCTTGGTCTGACCCCTCTGTCAAATTTAAGAACCCATTGTGGCCCATGAGTCAAAAAGGTTTACCCACCCCTTGTCTAAACAGAGTTTCTATGTGCTCACTAAAGCTAGCCACACACGGCTCGATAGAGTAACAGATTAGAGGAACATCGGGTGGCGTGCGCGCTCACGGCTCCCGATTCTCCTCTCATCTGTCACTTCATCTGAGCCATCCACTGTCCCTTTCGAGCAGGAACAATGGATGTCCATTCCAATCAAAGAGGGACTTTTTGTACGATTTTCCGTTCCAGGAATGAATGACGCACGGCGATCATTCATCGATCGAACCGTGTATGGTCAGCTTGAGACTATAAGGCATCTTTGACAGTAATTTCTTGAATTACATTTAAAAAAATATCATGGGCCAAATATAGTTACAGCAAGGGTCAGAATTGGCCACTGATCAGGAGTTATTTTCTATCTGACATTTCCTGCATTGTTCCAACACAGGTGAACTGCTTTAGGAAAGACTACGAGGACCATCATTGTAACATGAGGTTAAAGTCTGCCATACAAAGAAGAAACCATATATACAGCTGAACAATAGACGTAGACTGTTGAGTGATCTATGCTACCATCCAGGTGACATTGTTTTCCAGCAGTGGGCTCCGTGTCCTCCTTCTATTTAAGTTGACATCACAGTGCCTATGCTGATCTGCAATGTTTCCTAGTTAGGTGCGGAACAGGAAGGATTAGCATGAGATTTCCATAATGCCCGTACATACACTTGATGCAGAGTTCTCACATAACAGAGCCAGGAGGGGTTATGTTGTATAGTAGATAAGATAAGTGTGTTATCTTGTGTCTCTGCATAATTCACATTCTGCTGGCCTTTGTACTATTGCCGGTCCTTTATTTACTTACAGAGACTGGAACAGCAGGCGGCAACTTGTATAATATTGACCTATTCGCAGTTTGTGTTATATTTGAACCTGAGGTATACATTTTAAATGATAGTATACTGATATTTCTAGGCACTAGTGATACAAACAATATGACGTTCAACCTGTTTATTAGGATATTTTATGAGACACTGGTTTTTTATGCCAGATGGAGCATAGCCTAAAGCAGCGGTTCCCAATCTTTCCCTGCAGGGCCCTCCTTTTCTATTTAAGAATATTATTGAGCCCCACCTCCCTTTTCACCTATTCAAACACAGGTTAAGAATCAGGGCCTGTGCCCCCCTGGAATACCTTCAAACCCAACCCCCCCCCCGGCCACAGGGGCACTGTATGCACTTCTTATCCAGTGCCCATGTGTGCAAGGGCTTACTCAGATATAGTTTCAGATTGTGACTGGCAAACACAGACAAGGACAGATGGATTCTGGATGATGGAGAATAACTTAGATTAACTGTCATAAAAAATTACAGTAGATAAGGCTTTATAGGTGTCATACACTGGTCATGTGTCAATACATGAGGTCAATGGGATCATAGAATGTATGAATGGAAATGCCAGTACTTATACACTATATTTACATTGTGTATATTATCAAGCACCTAAACATTTTTAGAAGAATGGGTTGTTCTAGGGATGCCATCTTTTAAAGAAGTTCCATTGCTAGATGACATAGTTAACCTATCCTTTAAACTATACCATTTAAAGTGATATCAGCTAATAGGTTCAAACTGTGACTGACCCCTTCTGAACAAGTATGGAGCTTCTACTGTGGGTTTCTATGGGCAAGCAGCTGCATTTAATGTTGACAACCGCAAGCACAATGATGTCAGATACAGTTGAATTAAAGTTTGCAGCCACTGGACACTGGAGATAGAAATGTTCTGGTGGTCCTTTGCTGGCATTCTGATGGACACGTTTGGCTTTGGTAAATGTTGTTGACTTGACTGTGCTTTGTCATCTCTAAAGTTTGTTGGAGGAGGGATAATGGTTTACAGTTGTTTATGGGTTGAGATAGACCTAGTAGAGTCGAAGCTAGAGTTGTTGCCACTGTAAACTTTTGTATTTAATACACTTTAATCGTTATTACAAGCAGCACAGAAACAAGTGTACAGTAAGCCTATAGGAAAAAAAGGGAGATGTCCATTCATGCTTACGGTGGGATAAAGCAATGTTGCACATGGTTGTCATTGTAGACTTGTCACTAATGATTTATGGCACATGATTTGTCGATTGACAGCATTGCCCCTGTTGATAAAACCCTTGTGAGCTGCAGTGTCTGGGAGGATTTGGCTTAACAATAGAAGCTACTATTTACTTGTAAGCTTGTGTATCAAATAGCAACTGAATTGGTGATTGCTGGCTTAAGCTGGGCATACGTGGGTAGATTTCTGTGCAAGCGACCGGCGATCAATCAGAGTGGTGACGTCAACATGCTAAAAACCTGTTTGGTCGAGTTCCTTCGAGCAGTATTTGTTGATCCTGCTCAAAGGATGGCTCAACTGTGGATGGCTCAAATCTTCTAACAGATTAGAGCAACATCGGGTGCTGTGAGTGCGGACGGCACCCGATGTTGCTCTAATCTGTTACTTTACTGAGCAGTGTATGCCTGGCTTTAGTCTAATAGTCTACTTTTAGAACAGATGAACAAAAAAATGAAAATGCCAGGTTGGTTATTTGTTCCAAAGATGATCATGAGAGTAGTCAAGTAGAGGTTGGTTCTTTCATTACCAATATGCATATTTGAGAGTAAGCAAAACGACAGCTCGCTGCTATAAAATGACACAAAATGTAGGTATGCGTTCAACTCTCCAGTGTAATTGGGACGAATAATCAGCTAGCTAACTTTCCATACCTTCATTTCCTTGCTAAACCAAGTTTGTTTGCATATGCTGAAAATGCTATTTGTAACATTTCTGCCCTGGCAGACACCTAATTATAGAAGTAATTAGAACCGTCTTGGAGTCTCTCCACACCATTGAAATGTGTCTGTAATAACGGTGCTCTTGTTTTCCACCTTTAGACCCCCTAATCTGTTTTAAGGAGTAAAGCAGCTTAGCGGGAAAACTGAAATCTGGAGGCTGGCACTGTTTATTAAGCTAGGTGAAAAAACTAGACACCGGAGGATAAATATGCAACTGACTGCAGGTTTGGTCTGATACATTCAACTGTGACAGCACAGACATTCATGATCTTTCAAAAGGTTGTAAACCCAATCACAAAACAATGTATGCAGTGTCTGTGAAGGTTCCCATTCATCCAGGTCATTGTATATCTGTAGTGTTTAATTCAAATCAACAAATTTTTGTTCAAAAAAACAAAACACAGCAAGTCCATTTGATCTGAATGAAACACTACAGATAAATGTATGCAGTCTTAAACCTGATCATAGCATTTTTATCTTTTTTTAAAAAAGCAGCAAGTGCCAACAAAAACGCATATACCTGTTTAACATGGTTTTTGTGTAAATATATACACACCCTTTGTATTAAATACATGCTAAACCACATCAGTAATACTTAGCATAATGGATTAATAACTGTGCTCAGAGATAAATATAAAGCATTACCCTGCAGCTAGTGTAGGCTGAATAAACAGTTTGATCCCCTTATCCATTGTTCCCTTATATACTGGATATATTTTTTCCTCCGTGACCAA
>CM070033.1:41816927-41846454 GCA_036250615.1 Ptychadena robeensis | reverse complement strand
CATCTAATCGAGCATCGATTGAACCAAAATCGAACCGTGTGTGGCTAGCTTTAGACATAGGGACCTTGCAGGCTCACAGATTCTGTGGAAAAATAGCCTTAAGCCCCCCCATACACCTTTAGATCACTCCATACAATTTTTTCTTTAGATCTACCAACAACTATGTAGTATAGTGTCCTCCCTGATAAAATACATAGTGATTGGAAGGTTTAGAAAGATCCTCCTATTACGTGGTTTTGGTAGAAGAAAAGTTGATTGTACAGAAATTGTATGGGAAGATTGTAAGGTGTATGGGGGCCTTAACACTTATATGGAGTTAATTTATAGATGTGTTTCAAGTCAAGTAAAAAAAAAAAAAAGAATACAGAATAAGCTATGTATGGAAAATGTGTGATATGTATATATGTGTGTGTAGGTATGTGACACCACCGTTTACAGATAAGCAGAGCACATCTATAGGCAAAGTGCCTCAGTCCCATTATATTCAACCGCCAGACATTTCCAGGATTCAAGTGGTATATACGGACACTTTGTTGTTTGCTAACTCCTGCCAATTTAATATTTACACTTTTTATCAATTCTCTGGTTCTCCACAACGTGTTTTTTTTCTATTTACTATTGACGTGGGCTTAATGAATTCATAAGGGCCATACATGTTGAAATTTTTTGTTTGATCGACCTAAACTAAATTTTTTTTGGCGATCGGCTGGTAAACTATGCCCAAACACCCACCCACCCTAAATCGATCAAAATTGGACAAAAGTTTGATCGAAAAATGATCGGACATGTCGGAAATTTTTGATCGGTCTAGTAGTCATCGAACATGTTGTTCCTGACCACTTTTGCTCCAGTTTAACTAATTAGCATACTTACATCCGTTGTCAGGCAAACTAAAATCCATCAAATATCCATATCTCTACGTGGGGGGTGTTTCAATGGCAGTGCGATCGATCAGCGATTTTCAGATCGGAAAACTTCGATCTGGCTAGGTGGATCGAATAAAAAATCTCAGCGTGTATGGGGGCCTTAAATTTTGTATAGTTTTGGTAGATGCTTGAGCATGAATCCATCATGGTTTCTTATTTCCCTGAGGTCCCATTCAGAGCCATATGTTTCAATATAGCATCTTGTTACAGTGACACCGAGCTCACTAACTTACTAAAGCAATAGCTGCATTGCAACACAGCCATGGTAACACACATTCCATAGTACACTGCGCAGTAGTAGATTGGCAGTACTTTCAAATTAATGGTCTACTTTGTTTTAAGGCACGTTCATTATTACATACATTGTATAGCTCTAAATGGGGCCTTAAGGTATCTGGTGGTACTTGTTGAAGATTCAAATTATGACCATATCATCATATGCTTTAATATTAGTGAATTTAATATTTTAGGAGATGGACCAAAATGTGTAGAAAAACTATAAGGTCCAAGTTGGCCAGGAACAGGGCCATAACATAGATGCCAACTTTTGGACTGTTTTAGATTATTATTAATATATTTATTTATTTATATAGCACACAGGTTATGACACAGGAGGAGTAGAGGAACCTGCCCGATCAGGCTTACAATCTAATAGACTGTTTTAGATCACCAATAGTCTGGTGTCTGGCCAACTAGTTAATCTTTAAGTAAGATGACCTGCAACTTGAAAACTTTGAAGAACTTTCTTAAGAATTTGGTTACTTTTGTAACTCCAGTTTAAACCTTTTGCTTAATGCATCCAAAAGGCCGGCCGATCGTGAAAGTCTTGCTTGCTTGCTACAGCAAGGTTACAGCATTTACACTGTCGTTTCCTGAGCTGCTATCAGTCCAAAGCAGCCGGGAAATGACCGAGCTCTCCTGCCTGCAAGCTCTTGAAAACTTGTGCATGCGCTTGTCGTCGTATTCATAACGACCCTATGACAAGTATATAGGGTGCCTCATGTTGCATTCGCTGGTCAGTTTACTGTTAACGGAGCCTAAAGGTTCATAAACACCTTAGCTACAGATGTTATCAGTTAGGTGGAATCTACAGGCCACCCATGCATTACCAAGAACATCACTTTTAGGTTGGAAAGTCAATGTTGCTTCCTGTAGATGATCTGATTAAAAGCCAAGAGTGAGTAATATGGCCAACTTGGCTACAAGGTGGTATTTCCATCCAACTCCATTAATTGGAACGTTGTCACAATATATGAAGGAGCTTGTTCTTGTTTTTACCTGGTAGGGGGCATAGGAAGCAGTGTAGAGTTTTGAAGATCCAAAGCTTGTAATAATTTATTTAGAGTGAGAGATATGAAGGTTTTATGTCAGCAATAACTTTGCCCTGAAGGTGTTTGATGTAAGTTTTTGCTTTGATATGTCTAGCTTGGCATGACTTATCTGCCCACACACACAATAACGCATCTTGCTTACATGTGTGCTCCGTACAAGTAATCTGACAGATCTAGGCTGCTGATCAGATCTGGCATGGCAGAACAATTTCATCTGTCCCAGATTTAGAAAGATTTGATTACTGATCTCTCATCCTGAGCCCACACACGAGGAAGGTAAATACGTTCAAATACGTTTCCTGCTTTGATATAAAGAAATAGCAATGTCAAAAGTAAATCACAAAGTGTTTAGTACATGCACTTAGATATGTTTAAGGCTCAGTTTACTACTAATTTCCCTTCATTGGTTCATCCTTTTACCCTGTAATTGGTATGCTAATAATATCTTGAAATAAAAGCCTTCCATATTAATAACATACCTTATTTTTGACCCCATTATATCTTTGTAAATAACATTGTGGAAACGAATAAGATTCAAAATCAATATTATGTATAATTCATAGTAAACGTATACTTAATTTAGGGCTCATTGGGCTAACTACACTGTATACAAAGTTTTGACTGGCCTTAGAACAGATAACATCGTTCTCTCTTGGAGCTGGGAACACACGTGTAGATATCGGCCAGATCGATGGCCACTTCGAGCGCCATGCATGCTCACGGCCATCTATCTGGCCCACATCATATGCGACCATCCCTGTTTCAAACGGGACCAATCAATCCTGCTTGAAAGCGGGGATATCGGACATGACTGTAAACCATGGACGTTGTCTATTGCTTTGCATGGAGATCGCATGGTCTCCATGCAAAGCATCGGCAGTGCTGTGTCTCCAGCTCCTCCCATATCTGACACCAGCACGATGACGTCATCATGCTGCTGCAGGGAGTGTGTTCCCTGCTTTTATCCTTCACTTTAGAGATGACCATAGAATTACATCCTCTAAAGCCAGGAAATTATACAATTTTACACCTTGGATAGCCTAAAGTCCCTGTAACAGCAGCGAAACTTGGCCTCAGCATTATCATTTATATTCTGTCTATGGGCTTTCACACCCTAAAAAGTATGCCAGACAATAGGAAATTTTCCTGCTCTGCTTATCTATTGTACGGTATATAATTCCCTTTCCCATACCTGAAAGATCAAAGTATTGATCCTAAAGTGAAGTAGGGCCATGGACTCACTATTGTGAACACAAGCAGACTTCTACTTTTGATCATAGTAAATTGTCCTTTGTTAAACATACTTTTTGTAATGCTTATAGTCTTCCATTTTGAACACTTTGGAGATATTTCATATAGTTTATAAATTGCACATGAGGGCTTGGAGTAAACACAGCTTTGGACCCTGCTGGGATGTAAATTGCTTACAGATGCAATTTAACTTACGTTTTTGTCATTTGCAAGACCTGCATCAATATCTTGTCTGGAATGTTAGAAGAACGCACCATAGGAATTCCTGATTATGAAAGTAACAGCGGCAAACAGTCAAGAGATTCTTTGTCATATTTCTTTTTACCGGAGTCATAATTGACATGTACTTAATGGAATTTTTCATATTTTCTGGTTAGAGAATTCCAGGTGAAAGTACCCTTGCAATAAATCAGTGCGTACTCATGAAAAGCTTCATATCCCTAGCTGCTTCTAAACCAAATCAGATATCCTTGGCTAAGTGATGTATTGGAAAAATAGCATTCAGCTACAGTGAATAATTTTTCCTGACTATTGTTTTCATGATTTACCCTTTTCCAGTGACGCTTGGCTCTGATGTACCTACATTCCTTACTGAGTGAAACTACACACTTTTGTGAACACCACTCACCTAACAATTGGCCTAGCTGTTTTAAGACCCTTTGTATGGTTTTCCTTGCTTTATACTGGTCACCATGCCTCTTTCTACAGTGACAGAGCGTCTGTCTGTTAACAAAAATGAAAATATCCATACACAATGGTATCTAGGGAAAGTGGCACTTTATATATTCAACCAACCAAGACCTACCACTATGTGTCCTCCTCTCCTAGTGTGGGCTTATAGGTGTAGATTATTTCTTCAATCAACTGCCAATCAGAGTTTTTGTTCAATGTTGTTGTCAAAGATCATGGGTCCATTTATCAAATGTAACATTAGATTTTTTGTTCGTCCATGGCCGATATCTAATGAAAATACATTTGAAATTACAACGATAAAAATTTACCAACATGTTTGATGTCGAACAAAATATATCCATCGAACAAATTGGGCATTCTAGATTTTTGTTCAATCAACCAAAAATAGCTTGTTCTTCGTTGATTGAACTAAAAACGTGAAAATCAACCTTTACTCATTTATGAAGATGTCATGGAAATTAATATAGTCTGAGTTTGAATATGTTGTGCATTGTCCCTTAGGGTCCCCATACACCTTTAGATTTCTCTGTTCGATTTCCTTTAGATCTCCTTTTTGTTTTACCAAAACCATGTAATATGAGGGACTTTCTAAACCATCAAGTCTACCTGTGTTCAATGGCAAAGGACCCGGCACTACATAGTTGTTTGTAGATCTAAAGGATATCTGATAGAGATCTAAAGGTGTATGGAGACACTTAGGTTCGCCATTGCCTGAATCCTTGTTGACAGGTTTTGCTTTTCCATTATTCACAAGGTCAGTAAATCAGGTTTATTAGGCATTTTGAAAATTGTTTTCGCAATGTAGTTCTGATCTTAACAACATTTTGTATGACTTCCAGTAACAACTTGTTAATAATAGTAACTGTTAATGTTATGCAATCTATTTCACTGGTACAGTTTGTGCAGACACTATAGTAATCTGTGCTAATAAGACTCTTTTTTTTATGATTTTGGCTGTTGCCCCTTTTTCCCCTTCCCTTGGTGGATTGGCAGTTAGTCCACAATCTTGTGTTTCTGAGTCAGCATGGGCGGGTCAGACAATCTGCTCTGTTCTGAGATTTACAGCTAGGTTCCTTTACCAGTTTCCATTTACTTTTTTTCCAAAATGGGAAGTGGTTCTTTTTCTCTCGTTATGACACACATTTGACTTTAATCCTTTGGCCCTCTTCAACTTGAATTTTTTTTGCTGCAAATGATATATAGACCAAACAAAAATGTGTTTATAAAAAATTATGTTCACAAGTAGATTTGTAAAACACTTTGAAAAGCTGTGTTTTTTAAGGCTACCAAATATCTTCCAGCATTCATTACTCCTTTGGCTCAAATCCTAATATCGCCCTCCTGGCTTACAAATCTGGAACCAAAGTGCTATGGTGTCAGATATGAATATTAGTGTTGAGTTAGAATATTCAAATGTCTTCAATTCGAGAATTCGCCAATATCTCAAATATTTCGGCGGATATTCGCTCTTTCGAATATTTGCAGTATGGGCATATTCTCATTTCGAAAATAAACATAGCATGTGACCATTCATTTCAAAGATTTTCGCGATGCGCATGTGATTTTCAATATATGGTCATATCACAAATATTCAGAATATTCCGAATATAGAATCGAATATTAGTAGAATTATTCGCGAAATATCCCCAATTCGACTATTGCCTATGCCGCTCATCACTAATGACCATACCTGGTTCAATGGTTTTCCTATTTGATTGACAATTCTTTTAGATAGTTTTATTGATAGAGCCATTGGCTCCTTTTTCCTGAATTTGATTGTTTCGCTTAACTAAAGTTGGACATACAGGGTTTGATTTTACCCTTCTATCAACTAAATCAGTGGTGGGCAACTGAGGTGATATAGAGGGCCACAAGTGCGGCCCTCGGCATCACTAAAGGGCCGCACATAACATTTTCAATCTATACTGACTTTGCTCCTATTCTGAGGTTATGTGCCACAATATATATTATACAATCATACCCCGTTTGTTGGTAAAATAGTGGGAGCAAGTCCCTTGCCTCCCCTCCTTTTCTCTTACAAGATTCTGAGCAAAGACAAAGGGAGGGTCAGCGGACAGGTGAGTTCCTAACAGTTAGGTTACAGGGGCCGCAAGTGGTGGACTGAGGGGGGCCGCTAAAGAACACCCAGAGGGCCACATGCGGCCCCCGGGCCACAGGTTGGGCACCTAGGAACTAAATAGATTGATTTAAAAAGGAATCGATTCACAAACTATTAACCTAAATGATCAAACGATCAACCAAAGGTGATGGAAATGGAGCATCAAATAGAAAAGATTGTGATTGCTCATGTTGAAAAATCAGTTGATTTTGTGGGTAATTAGATGGATTTGTATTGATAAACTATTTATGTTGGACTGACAGTCGATATTTCTGTTGCACAAGTCGAATAGAAGATCGGTCTTACAAATGTTGATGTGTGTATGGCTAGCTTAAATCCCAGCTAGCTCCCCCTGTGAACAATATATTGGATACTTACCTCTCTTGCTGTCTGCTAATGATCTGTGCAGTAGTGAAGTGAAACTGAGAAATCCAACAATTCCAGAAATATTCGATTTCTGAATCCCTTGTGTGTTCTGTGTTTCTGCCTCAAGGGGCTAATCAAACCACTCGATGCAGAATTTGTTTCCATGACCAATGAGGGAAGTATTCCATTTAATCTGTGCAGGAATAATTTTTTTCACATTTTTTTTTACAATGCATAAAACCACAGACATGAATAGGATCTATTTTCAATTACATTTACCTTAGGTCTACCATAGTGTCAGTGATGTTTAATTTCTGCCTGTAGCTCAGACTAGACCATTGTCCATACATGAATGGTGGCTTCCCTTTTTTTTTATTCTATAATGTGTGTGTGTGTGTGTGTATATATATTTGATAGTTCTATTTACTCATGTCTATTACTTTTAAACCTTGTGCGTTCATGGGAATTGGCTTTTCCTTCCTGTAGTATCCCTGATAGATCATAATGTGTATTGATGTCTGTAGAAAGTTGACATTATGCTATAGGAAAGATTTATTAAGCTTCGCAGATTCTTTGACTATATACCAAGTGCGTCAGTGTCTCTGCCATGAAGTCAAGCAGATTTATATATTTGATGTCAAGCTAATTTTTGTTTTTATCTTTCAGATGTTGAACAGATGGCCATTGACTGGCTTACGGGCAACTTCTACTTCGTTGATGACATTGATGACCGGATCTTTGTCTGTAATAAAAATGGCGACACCTGTGTTACTCTTCTTGACAGAGAATTGTATAATCCCAAGGGAATTGCATTGGATCCAACCATGGGGTAAGATATTTTTTATTTTTATTTTAGACAAATAATGACTTTATTAGTAACTTGTTAGATAAAAAATGTTTATTTTTTTATCTAACAAGTTATCACCCATGTTATAGTGGTATAAGCTAAACATTGTGATATTTTATAAAAAGAAAACCCCAAAATACGATATATGTTTTGGATCAACTTAAATTTCTAATCTGATAATATTTAAGAATAAAATAAAATAAAATGCACTTATTTATGTAAAACATATTCAAATTTGCATTTGCAATGCAGCACTCCACAATGGTTTAGTTTTATTATTTTATTACTAGGCAAACCAAAAATGTGGTCATCTAATCTTACTGTACAACCTGAAGCTGATCATAATGATCTAGTTTTAAAAATATTTTCATTTGATTTGCTGGTTTTAGTTTGCATGACAGATATATTAAATATGTTTCATAGTGTAATAGCGTTAGAAAATATTCTGATAACATATACAGTCGTTACATATGGGGGTTGACTGGAGATGTTTCTAGGCAGTCTGAAGTTGCATGAAGGCCCCTGAATAACACTCATCCAGTGAATTAAATGCCATTAAGCTGTGGAGGATATGCCATATGTATCCTATCTAATTTTTTAATCCGCCCCTTTTTTTTTACCTTGGGGACTAAACATTCTGGCTCCCCTCTGCTTGTTCTCTGCATCATCCTTCATTATTGGCAGGGGCTGTCCTAGGGAGATCGGTGCCCAAGAGGTGGGGGGGGGGGAGAGCTGCTGGTAAGATTTACAGATTTACAGAACCACCCCCACCCCTGTGTCACTTTACCACTTTCCATTCTTGTGCACTGCTGTGTGTCTGTGTGGGCACTTGGGGCAGCCCTCATCAAATATTGACAACCACCCCCATATAATCCTTATGTGCAACTACCCTAAAAAACAACCGAATAGTCCCCCCTCAAATTCAATAAAACATTTTTGCCCCATGAGTCCTTTAAGGCATTATCAACCCTAAGTCTTAAGTATATAATCGTAAAAATTCAGTCAGACTCACTTTGATTGGCTGCAACTAGGTTTGACTGGCAACTTGCACTTGTTTGATTGGCTGCAAAATGCTTGATGTAAGAAGCATTGTGCATTGAAATTAAGTACAGTACAGCATATGAGCCTAGACTACATTAAAGGAAAGGCTAGGCGCCAGATTTATAGATTGACTAATGATTTAGAAAGACTTTTGTGTTGCCCACGGACTGGGTTGTATATGGAAGCAAAGATCCAAGATCCCTAGACTCCAGGGGCCCTAATCTAGAATACCATTTGCATTATCAGACTAGCTTTTAGGAGCAGATGATGCTATTGATTCTAACAGCTAGTTGTTGTTCCACTATAAACTTATTATATTTATTGCCCCTCCCTAGTGCCCTCTTTATTCTGCTGTGCCATATATAAGTAAGATGGCAGGACTTAGGGGAAGTCACAGTTAATGTAGAGGCATAAATATATACAAAGAAGGCACAATGCAATGACCGCTGTGGCCATAAACCAGTAGTGCTGAAACCAAGAGTTCATGGTCCTTAGATGTGTCTGCACAGCAGCCTGGAGAGCTTCTGGGAAATTTACAAGAAGCATCTATAAGTCCTCAGACATGCAAAATGTTCACTCTTTAACTTTAAAAATAGTTGGACCTTAACTTCTTTTTTTGCCCCGTTTTTCTAGTTTTGAGAAATAATAAATAATATTTACTAATTCCTGGATGTGCATTTGCAGTCTGGAACATCATCCTCCTGATTTCAGTGAATTAAAACGTTTCGGGTGTTTAGCAAAGCATGTTATTGACACAGCTGTGTGTGGATGGTGAATGCTCCTGATACAACCCGATAATTAAAAAAAAAAAGCAACACAATTAATAGGGTTTCCATCTATAAAATGAAATACCCCATAGTCTCACCAGCTTTGTGTGCGTGTGTCTGTTTATGTTGATTTCCCTAAACTGATATTGAGCAATTAAACTATATTAAGCAATCCTACATAAACAATTTCAAATGACCTTTTCCAGCAATTTTTTGTTTGAGTTTGTTGGCCTGATTGTGCTGAGTCGTTAAATTTGGTCAGTGATCACAGCCAAGAATTCCGTGGTTTGAGCAAATGTTCCATATGATGAGATGTCAGACCTTGCCTAAGGTGAAAGAAGGATGACCTACATGAGAGACAGAATTGTTGAGCTTTTAAATTCTGTTTTGTAATGGAAGGCTCCCTTTGGCATAATTAAGGTTGTATAGTATTCACCTTCAGTGTGTATGCCCAGTTATTCATGTATTGGCTTTATTTGTACAGCTCTATAATAGAGTACACATAATCAATCTCCCTGATCCCCCACTCCCAAAGAGCTTATACCTTATGTTTCTACCCAGTCATTAATGGGTTGACATTCTAGAAATATTACTCATTGAGAAAATATCTAAAATCCGTGTATCTCTAGATAAATCTATTATTGGTAATTCAGTATAATGTTTTTTTTTTACTCTGGGCACTGGCACACAGGAGGGTAACAAATACCTAAACCAACACTGGCAGTAGTGGTTATCCATGGTTTCCTTTGTGTTTAATAGGGCCAATTTTCCACCTCTGGGGTTTCCATCCTGAGGTTTATATGTATATTTGCTTCACTGTTAACCTATTTATCTGATGGGGATACTCACTAGCCAACACTTAGGCTTAGAGGTGGAATGTGGCAGTTAGGCTGGCTGTTAACTAAAAAATTTGCAATATTCTTTGGAAATAGAAGTATTACTGGATATGGATAGATGACACTTTGTCCGTTTTATTGGGGGGGGGGGGCTGGTTCTTTCCCAATTTTCCCAAATTAGATCACCTCAGCTGGATTTTTCTTAATATATGTCTAGAGCATGGATGATATTGGAAACCTAATGGATGATTTTCCTTTCCTTACATACACATTGTACTGGTAACACTAGACAGAAGTAGTGAAAAGTCAGCTTGGTAGTTCTGCCACAAGAAACGGTGGGCATAGCTACTTATAAGCCATAAAGGTCCCATAGAAGAGTCTTTAGTAAGACTACTGAATGTAATCCAACTGAACGTTGGCATGCTGCTGCAACCAAGAAACATTTTAGTGTTATTTAGTAAAAGCGGGGTTTCCCCTTTTTTTCTTCAATTACCCATAGCATGTTTTTTTTTGTACAATAAATCTGGGTTTCTAAAGCTATGTCACAACATCCTGGACTTCTCCAATGTGGATAAATTAGAGATGCATCACAGAATTGCTCAACAAAACATCTGGTTCCTTTAGTTTCAATTGTGATTTCCATTGCAGTGACTCCAGAGATTTTTGTCAATGTTCCATGCACTCTGTGTACCATGAACCTTAGTAGTTTTCCAGTTTGTACATCATGCCCATTAATATGTGTTTAGTTTTTTACCAAGGTCCAACTGAAGAGCATAGTTTCCTCAGATCAGTGGTTCCCAAATTGGGGGGCCTAAAGGTGTTCCAGGGGTGTGCTGGCCCTCTTCTTAACCTGTGTTTGAATAGGGAGGGGGGCTCAAAGTTGTTCCTAAATAGAAAAGAGGGGCCCTGCAAGCAAAGATTGGGAACCACTGCCTTAGATTCATCAATTGCTGTCCTTCTTTCAGCCAACCACTATGCAGATAAATACATAAATAAATATTATATATATATTTATTTGTCTTTTTTTCCCCCCCAATGTTGTTTATGACACAGCCCATTGCAAATGTTTGGCAACTATTATTCTAAATTTTAAGGACCAATTTGTATACACTATGAGTTTAACATAAACTTGATGATGCCAAATGAGCTGTAAATGTGTGGTGATAAAGAAAGCATGTTCTGGTAGTAAAGGTAGGCATACACCGGTAAATTTTTGTATTGATTTGAGCATGATTGATTTGTGTTTGAAACGAAAAAAATCAAGCGGGCGCCTCGATCAAACAGGGAACCAACACGTTGGTAAACTCTGTCTGGTCTACGTAATACTTTACACCAGGGTCCCCATCCAAGGTATGGAACCGGATCGAGGGTGCAGTGGTCCTGTCCCCTTTCAATCGAGGAAGCTCAAGCGCAGTGGGATGACATCATCGTGCTGTGCTCCAGGGCTCTCCGATTGCATGGGCATAGCCTTGTAGCCATGACCCGTGTATGGGGAACTTTTTAGGTTTATCCTCTGAACATCTCTTTGTGTTTACAATCTTTATGGCCTTTACATGGAAGACAAGCTTTTTGCAGAGAATGCTTCTATAAATGACATTCAGATAGATTATATGGTAGGAGTAGTGTCACTATTAACTTTAGTATAGATGTAAGGTTGAATATAAAGTCAGGAAATGAGCTCAAATATTCCTTCTTGATAACCCATTATTTGGGAAATGTGTGCAGTCATTGGGTTATATGTATGCTAATGGCAAGGTATTTCTGGTAGAATAGTTTGCAAATGAACAAAACCTTCCATAAATGACTAGCTATAAACTGTGATGATGGGTAACATAAAATACAATCTAGCACTCAACTGTTTGCGGATATTAGGATAAAGTTTTATGTGCGGCAGTTTGATTCTATGCTTATTTAGAGATTGAATGCCAGTTCTTGGTGATTTTGGATGATCACGAGAAAGTTCTCTGTTTTTCTCTTATTATTCCCACGAGCTGATTCAGTGTAGTCTTAATATTCACAAATCTAGCACTGGAAACTTGTAGGAGTTTGAAATGTATATTCTAGAGAGGAAACAGATTTCTTTTTAGCTGAATCGATAAACCAAAAGTGATCCAAGTTGAACAAAAAATTATCAATCAATGTTCGGACACGTTGGTAAGTCTCAGTCGATCATTCAAGTATCTGATCTGGATTTTCTTGGTATCTTAAACGATTTGTACCCGATAGTACTAAGAAACTTGCGTACAAGGCTAAGGAAAGGAATCATTTTGGCTGTGAATTGATCACTTTGTTTCCT
Source organism: Ptychadena robeensis (assembly GCA_036250615.1). Lineage (NCBI taxonomy): Eukaryota > Metazoa > Chordata > Amphibia > Anura > Ptychadenidae > Ptychadena > Ptychadena robeensis. The sequence goes on along the minus strand of CM070033.1, from coordinate 41,833,981 downwards.
AAATGATTGAATGGAAAATCGAGCTGTGTATGTCTAGCTTTAGTGTTTACACTATTAGTTCATCGGTGTCTCACCTACACCACAGGAAATAATTAATCATATTAATCTAAACAGATACAATAACCAACCAGACACAATAACCAACCACCTTAAAATGATCAAATTAACAAACTGTTTTTGCCTTCTAAAGTCTTTGGTTTGGGTAATGATGTAGCAATGTTGTCTAAATTATCTTCCTCAAATTTACTATTACTGTGAAGCCTTTGTCATGGGTGAATATTATCGCCAAAAATTTGGTTAACATGGCTGTAAGAGGACTTCTGAGTCCTCTGGTGAAAAATGAATTCAATTATTAAACAGTACATTTTTAAACATTAAATGAAAGTAGAGAGTGCCCAGACCCCAGATTATTCACTACGTCCTCCATTCCCATGCCAAAAGTTAATTGGCAAAAAATTGTTTAAAGTTCCCTCCATGGGACTTTAAATGGAAGGGTGGACTCATATGTGGACTCATAATTCCTGCAGTTGACGCAGTGAAGACTAGGTCCAAGAAAGCCTTGGCACCTTATTTCCTTAGAGTGTTCACCTTGTAGAATGTACATATCACATTAGCATTGTAGGCAACAAGATTCTAGTAGAGTGTTTGTGGTCCCAGCCAGGCCTTGCTATCTGATAGCTGTAGTGGCTTCAGAGGTGAGAACATTTTTGAGCTTTCAATGAACAAGGCCAAATATTGCCACAATATTCTAGGAAACAATATTTTTAAGAAACCTCCAAGCAGAATTATGAGGTAAGGATTACTTTGTGATTAAAGCAGGGTACAGATATGAAGATATGGGCCAGATCGATGGCCGTTTCGAGCACCGTGCATGCTCACGGCCATCTATCTGGCCCATATAATATTCAGCCATCACTGTTTTTGAGCGGGACCAATCAATCCCGCTCGAAAACAGCCATATTAGACATGACTGTTAAATATGGCCGATGTCCGTTGCTTTACATGGAAACTGCGGGTCTCCATATAAAGTATCGGCTGAGCTCTTCAGCTCTGCCGATATCTGACAGCAGCATGATGACATCATCACGCTGCTGCAGGGAACATCAGATGGCTCAAATGTCGAACCATCTGTTCCCTGCTTTAGGGAAACCCATGGCTATTGGCAGCTTTAATGAAATATGAAATGTTGTATTTCCTATTTTTAGTACAAGCATGTTTATCTGGTTGATGAAAGTTAAAACTAACAATGCAATGTTCAGGATGTTGCCATGAGCCTATATACAGCTCTATATATCCTCAGTATAAATATAACCACATTTAAGTCCTTGATTTGTTTCCCGCTGACATTGAGTGACTACGTCAAGGCCAGCGACAATAATGAATTCTAGTGCTATCTACGATTGACTGCTGATGGGATAGACCAGCACTGCACATCACACGAATACATTTCTCACTTGACTGAGCATTAGTTGTGACCTTTTTTCCAGCTTCCTTCCCAATTATTAAATTCTCTTTTATATTCATTGATTTCAGCATGTACTATATTCACAGATGGAGAATGGTTTTATTTATGTTTTCACCAATTAGTCTGATCTGCTAACTCTGTATTTAATCTCAGAGATTTGTGGGGTTTTTATGGTGAATGTGCTTGTAATTTGAAATACATTTGAATAAGGAAGCCAGACTGCTAGAACTGGGTTGTACAGTGCACATTATTTAACGTGTAATTAAACTAATGAGGAGGTAGTGATACATGTGACATGACTAAATTCATACATTAAACAGCATTTCTAGGGTTATAAGGCAAGTCTGTAGCTAAAATTTGTTCAATTTAAAGCTGAATTAGTCAAAATTGTACTTCTCTAACAGATTTGCCATACCATTTAAACTGCTAAGTAAAAAAAAAGTAAGTACATGAAAGAGTTAACATTTGTACTTATATTTACTTCTTTAACTGTTCTGGAGCAATGTTAGAGCTATAGGGTTATTCTTGGATGCACAAAGAGCAGTGTATTACCTTTATTTCTTTACAAACAAAACAGGACTACTCCTAAATGACAGCTGCGCTTATGTTTTTTAACAGAATACCGGTTTTAACACATATGTACTAATCTCTCTGAACAGATTTTGACCTTGATATGCACCATGGCTGTTACTTGTACTACTCTACCAATAAATATTATTCTGTTTTTTATAACTCCCATAGGTTAGGGGAGGCTTCTTAATGTAATATAATGGCCTCCCTGATAGAATACATAGTGATTGGAAGGATTAGAAAGGTCCTCATATTAAATGGTTTTGGTAGAAGAAACGTTGATTGTACAGGAATTGTATGGTAAGATTGTAAGGTGAATTGAAGGGAAACTTTTCCATGAATATCTCCAGAAGGTCAAGGGGACTTTAAAGGCATCAATGTCATCAATGGTTTAATTTTATTTACAAATTGTATTTACATCTCACTGCACTAGTGGGATGGGGAACTATAAGGTGCATACTGTGTGACCAGATGGACTGTGAGCCCAAAGAGACTGTGTTTCTTTTCCTGGGGGAAATCAAAAGTTATTTTTCCTTCCTCCCTTGTTCTCCGGGAGTCACTGTACCCGTCCACTGTGGCCGTCACTTTAACACTACTTTGACACCTCTGATGAAGTTGGGATTAAACAAACTCCATCAAGATGGCGATCAAGTACGCACACAAACCCCCCGATGAAGCAGAAACCCGCAAAACGCTTTGGGATGTGCGAAAGTTTTACACTGCTTATTTATCATGCATTTGTATATACTGTATTACTGCACATAATATATGTATATTTGAATTTTTTTTGGCTTTCTTTGTTAATAAAATTAAACCTAGATGACACTGATGCCTTTAAAGTCCCCTTGTCCTTTGGGAGATATTCATTAAAAAGTTTATTTTCCCCTCTTTTTTAAGTGGGATGTTGGCATATACAAGGGGATTATCCCCCATATTTTTGTTAGACTGTAAGGTGTATGGGGGTCTTTAGTCCCCTTTAAGAGAAGGTACAGCCTAATACATCAACTGTCCCTTATTTAAGTAGAATGCCTTTTTCAATTTAATTCCCTCTCTCCATTTCTCTAACTCAGCTTGTCCTTCTTTTCAGTCTGATATATTGACAACTGAAAATGTATTGTGTGTGTGGTGTGCACTTTCTAGTGGGGCCGGTGTTTTCTCCTTCATTAGGATCCTATATTACTATTCACTTTATTAGCGATTATGTGATGAACTACAATTACGTTAATGTGCATGTAATTAATAGCAGCTGAGGAAAATGATGCCTTGTCTACTGCATGATAAAGACTCCTCAAAGACATTTTCCATGCTCATCAATAATTAATGAAGTATAAGCAGCGCAAGCTGGCAGCGAGATCCTGGGAATAACCATCATTTTTCAACTTTGTAAAAATTAGGTTTATTCTGGTTATATTTGCCATCCTTGTCTGTCATTAACACACTAATAATCTTGGTGAATAATTTTTTAAACCTTTTTTTTGGGGGACTAATTGGCGTCATTACTGGGTTGCCATTTTTTTTATATGCAATCCACATAGATCATAAGCTGATGGGAATGGCAGAAGGATTATGTAAACATAACCATGTGAAACCATTGATATTGCCTTTGTATTTCTATAGAGAAGTAAAGGGTCATGGTATTTGGTGATCTCGATAAGGTTAGGTAGGGAGGAAAATGCTTAAGGGCTCATTTACACCGCCCGGTAAACGAGCAATAATCACGCAATAGAACTTCCATAGGATCCTTATTTAGATGACCTACGAACGCCTGCACAAGTTTGCAGGCAGTCGTTTCCAGGGATGCTGCTGGAGTGCCCGTTCATTTCCTGAGCTGCTGCGGACTGACAGCAGCCTGGGAAACAACCGTGTAAATGTATCCAAAATTAGGCTGTATACTGGTATATTCTCCAATCAGGAATTGAAGAAGCATGTGTCTGCCAGGAGACGAGCATATACAACTGTGCAAAGATGGAGTTCAGCCTCACCCATCACAATTGTTGAAAATTACCCACAATTGCTGTTCAGGGTGCATGATTGTTTCCTATAATTTAGGAACAAGAACAGCTTTCTTTACTGTCTTATTACTGCAGTGGCGTCATTAAGTTTGGTCTCACTTGGTGCCAGAAACCCATGGTGTCACCCATAGTGGTGTTTTTGACATGCTGTGAGTAATATGGGTGTCACATTATGTGGAAATAGTATACAGATTTATACTGTAGGGCAATCAAATGAAGTGTTTCATGTAACTTTTCTTAGCCCTGGACATACCGTCAACATCTCCTCCTTGCGACTCAAACGATGACAAGGATGTATTTATGTGTAGCCAGGTATCCAAGAGAGGTGCTGCAGGGCTGAAGCCTTGGGACTGTACCATACTTAGAGGTGGGGGGAAGGCCTACGACTTCTGCAGCTGTCACTCACTGACATTGGAGTTGTTGTTCTTGAGCCAGATTAGAGTCCACTTGCTGACCTGCAAGTCCTTTGGCAAAAAATAAATAATCTCTGTGTGGAAAGTTTGTTGCCATGCCACTGTTTAACTGGTACATTTTGCCATGTATTGTATACACTATACATTTTTAAGCAGTCAGCATTTGCAATTCCACATATTCGACATGTAAATGGGTATATAGGGTGTAAGCCAGCAGGAGTGTATGAGACAGGTCTTCAAGTTTTATATGGTGGGCTGTGTAGATTTATGTGGGTTCAAAGTAATCTTTAGAAATAGAGGGTACTATAAAGTGGCCTCAACGTGTTTTTTATGTGAACTAATGGATATTTTATTGATTTTATTATATGCGACCAGCTTCTCCCTTTTAAAGAAACTGTAAAACCATTCTTTACAGGAAAGTCTTCTTCACGGATTATGGGCAAATTCCAAAAGTAGAAAGGTGCGATATGGATGGCCAGGACAGGACTAAGTTAGTAGACAGCAAAATTGTCTTCCCACATGGCATCACCTTGGATCTAGTGAATCGTTTGGTGTACTGGGCGGACGCTTACCTGGACTACATTGAGGTGGTGGACTATGAAGGCAAGAACAGACACACCATCATTCAGGGATTGCTAGTAAGTTTCTACTTCTACATGATCTTCTTTTCATATTTTGCCTTTAGAAAGTATGGTTCGTTAATTTTAGCAGCAAAGGGTTCTTAATAGATGCAGATATTTGAAGCTCTTTAATATCACAGAGCAAAGTTAATTGGTGTGCAGTAGCCCACAACTGCCATTCAGAAATCAATTCTTGTTAATTTGTCTACTCTTACTGCAGAAATGTGATGTGGTTGCCATAGTTTGATACACCTCACTGCTCCTTACACTGTGTTTAAGGAAACTTGGTGTTAGGCTGCATTAAGATGACTTCAGGGCAATGGATGGTCGACAGCCACATTGGAACCACAGCTATGCCACTGTACTTCCCTTATGTTATCCTTATGGGCAACTTGTTTGCACTAGTTCTTGTGAATTCTCCTGTAGTGAACTACAATACCAATGTGTTTGCTAGTTTTGGTTAATTGAGGGCAACCATTATGTAAAAATAATTATAGATAAGCATTATCTAATGTTTTACACTTTCTAAGTACACACTAATAATAGTTAGAGCCCGAAAGAGCTAATTGTCAAGCTGGGACCTCACAACTGAAGGGTGGAGATGTTTCAAGTCAACATACAATTAAGTAGAACACACTGCATATCTATATATTCATTTATTAAAACATGTAAGCAACAATAAAATCATAATGACCTGATCCAGACCTAGAATGGAAAATATCTACTGGGAAGACTTTAATGGTCCACTCACACCAGTATGTTATGCTTTCTCCATGATTAACCATGTTCTTTACTTCTTGCTCCTAGATTGAACATTTATATGGCCTCACAGTTTTTGAGAATTATTTATATGCTACAAATACGGATCATGCCAATGCCCAGCAGAAAACAAGTGTGATACGTGTCAATCGCTTTAACAGTTCAGAGCATCAAGTGGTGACCAGGGTCGACAAAGGTGGAGCCTTACACATTTACCACCAACGCAGACAGCCAACTGGTAAGACCTGTGAAAATACTGGCAAAAGTTTCAGTTTAATGGTTAGCAAATTTTTAAACGGCTGACTCCTCTCATCTTCACTTTCCAGTATATACCCCACGTTACTGACCTCATGTGATCTGATGACCTTGCTTTCTGGTATAGACTAACCATGAAAGTTCTAAACTTCATGGAACTAAAGCCCCCCATACACATCTAGATTTTTCATCCAATCAACTCAATTCAATCAATTTTTTTGGTTGATTGGTTGAAAAGCCCACATGGTTAGATCAACCTAAACCAATTAAAATTGGGAAAAAAATTGATTGAAAAAGGATTGGACGTGTTGGTAAATTTAAATTGGTTGTATTGAAATGCATTAGACTTTCAGTCTATCTACAGAAAAGTTGATCAAATATCTGTTACTACAGTTAACAAACATACAATCAATCACAGATTTCCCTGACCCCAAAAGATTTATCTTTTTTAGTTGATTGAACAGAAAATCTAGACGTGTATGGCTAGCTTAAGGGCCCCCATACACCTTTAGATTTACCAATATCATGTAATATGAGGGACTTTCTACCTGTGTTCAATCGCAGAGGACCCCATACTACATAGTTGTTGGTAGATCTAAAGGATATCTGACAGAGAGATCTAAAGGTGTATGACAAGCTTAAGACTGCTGTTTTTGAGGCCTGCAAATAGAATATATAAAATTGAAGCCCCCCTTACACCTTACAATCTTACCATACAATTTCTGTACAATCAACCTTTGTTCTACCAAAAACCATGTAATATGATTCTATACCTTCCAATCACTATGAGGTACTACATAGTTGTTGGTAGATCTAAAGGACGTTGTATGGAGTGATCTAAAGGTGTATGGGGGCTTAACCCATACCATAGTGGTGGTCTTAAACAATAAGCTTGGGTAAACGATGTTTTGCCAATTATTATGGTTCTGATGATATTTTTTCCCCTGTATTACTACTAGATGGAAATGGAATTTTGTTGCTTTGGAGTGGTAGCACTTCTGCTACCACTCCAAAGCAACAGATATTCATATCATGCAAGCAGTTTTACGTATTCTTTATAAAATGATGAACGAATGTTGTTTCTGCAGTAAGGGACAAGCGTATGCAACATTGTGGGATAGATTCAGAAAAATCCTGTGTTCCTCTTCCCCACCTTGGAAGGATTTAATTATGGCCTGTAAAATAATGAGCATGACTCACCAGTGTCAGGGTGACTTGAGGAAGGGCAGCAACCACCATGAAATCTAACATGGCATATTGTGTGTTGCCATTTATGTAACTCATTAAATTTCTTTTGTAGAGCAGTTATTTACCAGTTAGCAACCCAGTTACAGCAAAGCTTAAGAGTCCATAATGTACATAAAAGTCAATAAAAATTATTTGTTCCTTTGTGACAGGCAGCTTCCTTTGTGAGTATTTGACGTTTGTTGACTAGTTATTTAGTGTCTCTTATGGCTTTATGGCCTGACCTATGTAAAAACAGCTACAGAAGACTAAAGCTGGTCTTCTGTAAACCACAAACTAAATATAAATTGTCCTTCTTGTTATTTACTGCTTAAACTGTTTAATACAGAACTATAGGTTTTTCTAAATTCTATTTACATAACTAGTGCATGTTTCTGAAGACTTTAAGTATAGAAAGTAATGGGGATTGCTTTGGTTGACCCTCCATGTAGCCAAAAATACTATATGCAGTTACAAGAGAGAGAAAAAAAAAGAAATCTTGAACTGTGAAGACAGTGTATATAAAGTACAAGGCTCTCCAGTTTTTCTGGCCAGATGCAGTTTTGGCAGCTCACCGAGTTCTCAATGCAATTTGGGAAACTTGTGTCATCGTGCTTCCACCCCTTGCTATGTCAACCCTTCCTCCCTACAGTTCAAAAGCTGCGCAAAGTAACCATTTTCAACCATAACCGATTTACAACAATGTAAGTTGTGTGGTACTGTAAATGGAGTGGTTGATGCATAGATTTTTTGTTAGAGTTAGAGGTTTTAAAAAATAAGCCCACACTTTATGTTCTGGCCATTACTTTGGATGGCCAGCACACACAGGTAGGAGTTAAAGGTCATTTGCTTCTAACATTAAATGGCCGCCTTTTTCTAATAACGGTAGGGGGATCAAGTCTATGATAGAGATACTGTTTTGACCTTTATTTTTTGGATGCTGAACATTTTAGTTACAGTAGTATTACCGTACTGTGTGTTATAGTTGTAATAACCAATATGATTCCTTTGTAGTACTCAATCTATTCCTATTTATCTCTGTAATAAAGTACAAAATTTTAGCTTTTTGAGATTCAATAATATCGGAGAGATTCATAACAACTATTGTCTAGGCCAGATGTGAGCAAACTAAGACCTGGGGCCCAAAACCAGCCCAATTTTTTTATTTAGCCCTTTGTCACCTTGTTGTCAAGACGGTAATGAGGTTCCCCTCATTCCGTGCAATAGGTGAAGATAACACCTAGAGGATAAGTGTTGGGATTGTTTCCTGAAATAGAATGTTTAATCTTCTCTATCAAAAGCTTCTATTTATAATTTTTTTTAACCATATTTTCTTTTTTTAAATATCCTCTCCTAGCTATGTATAGGACCCCTATGCCGGGTGGCCCTTGCAGACTCTTGGTCTGGCCCCTATGTCACATTTAAAAACCCATTGTGGCCCACAAGTCAAAAAGTTTGTCCACTCCTGGTCTAGGCTATTCTGGAATATTTTTGCTTTGGTGAAGTCAGCTACTGTTCCTGGGGGCAGTTGGGTCATAAGAAAATGTGCCACTGATATTATATTTTTTATTGTTTTAATTTTTGTGTGCATTTGTTACTCTAGGCACTGTCGTGGATAATGTGGGTATTAGATGTTAATTGTTTTATAGCTTTATTTAATTTGCTTGATGACAAACTTGTATCGTTAAGTAGACGACTTTGAAAATATAAACTGGGAAAAGGGGTGGTGTGGTCATGGTCATATATTGTATATTAAGTGTTCAAATTATGCAATCACATGTTTTCTAGTGCTTTCGTAGTACACTGATCGGTTTCCCTTTGTCTCTGCAGTGAGGAGCCATGCCTGTGAACTGGATCAGTACAAGAAGCCTGGAGGATGCTCGGATATTTGTCTTCTTAGCAGTAACCACAAAAGCCGAACATGTCGCTGTCGGTCAGGGTTCAGCTTGGGTAGTGATGGGAGATCGTGCAAAAGTAAGCGGAGAACTTCAGTGTTACAGGAATTTTGTTTTAACATTTTATTTATGCTGGCATTCAAAAGTGTGGAAACAACATTTTTTGTCAGTCTTAACAAGACCAAATCCAGTAAAAACAAGTCAGTAATAGCGTGGGGACCATCTTCCAGGTCTTCCACATTGTGACTCCTTATTGGTGTTGCTGATACAGAAGTGATCTGTTTGTTCTGCAACAGTGCCAATGTCTGTAGATTTAAATAAAGTATACCTTCCACTTTAATCCACAGTCAATTATTTTGGGCAAAAGTGAACCAACAATGCTTGAACAGAAAAGGTTGGATGAGAGAGTATGTACTGCAAGGCATTTCATAAAGTTAGGCATTTACAGGTAAATAAAAATGTGGTGCTTTCCACACCAATGTCCACATTGACAAGCTGACATTTTATTATCGTGGTCTAGTTGTTTTAGATCACTTTAATAATATTTACAAAAAAACACAGGTTTTGCAGTTTATTTACCATTTATGTGTGATGACCACCATCTCCAGTATTGCAGTAGTTCATAATGACTAGTACCATGCATTGGTGGAATATGGTATGATGATGTGACCAAAACATACTCTGGTCCTTCATGGTAACTGCAAGCAATAATTTGAGCAATAATTTGAGGTTTACCATTTCAGAGCCAGAGCATGAGCTCTTCCTGGTTTATGGCAGAGGACGTCCTGGTATTATTCGAGGAATGGATATGGGAGCTAATATTCCAGATGAACACATGATACCCATTGAAAACCTCATGAACCCTCGGGCTTTGGATTTCCATGCTGAATATGGGTATATGTACTTTGCTGACACCACAAGCTTCTTGATTGGAAGACAGAAAATAGATGGTACTGGCCGAGAAAACATTCTGCAAGAAGGTGAGCGAATCTGTTGCCATAAAATATCCTTTAGATATGGAGAAAAATTCTACTGTTTGTTGCCTTTTGTTAGTCTGGCCACACAAATTTCATTTCTGCTTTAAGGGGTCAAAACACATTACCGCTTAACCTTCTTAGCGGTCATGACGAGCCCAGATCCTCCAGAGTTTGTGTGAAGAACAAACTCTGGATGAGCTGGGCTACCATGCAAGCCTCATATCCCCGGAAAGCTACGGCGATGCTGCTTCCAGCCGCTGCATTTCCATTTCACGGAAGGGGGCGGGGGTGGGTAGCGCCGTAGACCTCCATGTTAATGGAGGGGCGTCAGCTTTCCAGTCCTCACAGCCAGCGTCATTAATGACACCGGCTGTGTGGAGAGGGCGGGGGGAGGGAGGAAATGGCAGGCAGTGTACCTTGTACACTGCTGCGATTGCCCATACCACGCTGTTAAAAACGGCGCGTAACGGGCAGTGCGCTAGGGAGGTTAATGTACCGTATTTTTCTGACTATAAGACACACTGGACCATATGACGCACCCAGTTTTCTAGAGCAGGAAAACCATAAAACAAAGGTTATCTATAAGTTTTCACATCAATTGGGTTAATGCAATGACTTACATTAATGCAATATCAAATTCTGCCATTAGATGTCACTAGCAGCAGTACTAGCACAGCACATCACATGATTCTCCCCACTGATCTGGAGTAGGGGGGCGGCTGCAGAGTCTCCTCTCCGACTGTTCCTGTGTCTGTGGAAGCTGCAGAGTGATTGCAGTTTCCAGGGACACAGAAAGAGGGATAGATGACTGTTCATCGATCTCTCTCTTCATTGCTTATACCAGCAGGGCTCTGAGCTCTGCTGGCATAAGCAATACAGTTCAGATGGGAGATCCAGACACCGGCCGTATCTCTTATCTGATAGCACCCAGCTAATTTCCTTGGTGAAAAGGTGCGTCTTATAGTCTGAAAAATATGGTATTTATAGCCTCTTGGAAGCCATCCCAAGTTTTTGATAAAGAACTATAGATTTTTTGTTGTTTGTTATTTTATTGTCTTTCCTTTGTCTCAATCTCAATCTTATATGTCGGAGATCTTGAAAGAGTAGCAGCTTCCTACATTTTTGTCAGATCTGTTGGCTAGGCTAATAATAAAGGTACAATATTGCTGTGAATATAAATTACCTCAGTATACCAATCAATGAAATCAGGACATGAGGTCTACTGCTTTGGAATGAAGGCTTTAGTAAGGCGGGATTTCTATAAAAGCCAGAACCTTTTTGGATTTCTGTACAAGACCTTCCATGCCTGTGAATATACATTTGTGTTTAGTATTTTACGTCTTGTAGGTTATATGAACATACATAGTAGAGATGAAGTGATGATAGGACAGGAGCTTGTTTGGATAATCTGTGCATTCACAATGTCATGAATGATTCTCAGATTCACAGATGTGTTTGTATTGTATGAAGCTTATTCACATGTTCTTGTCCTATTAGAGCTTTCTGTGTGAGTAGCCATTACAGGGTTGTATATAGAGTCTGATTGTTGTGAAGAAATTAAAGAATAGCCTCACGCTCTATGCCAAATTATTCCCCCTCTCCTCCCCCTTACATCCCGAAGGCTTATGCATTCTTTTATGTGTGTGACATGAGCTGTCCGGCCTGGTAAAATCCAGCTAATTAACTAGGTGTGATGGTTCATAGATGTCTGTCTCTGTGACATTTCAGCTGTCAGTAGGAGTGCAGATTTAGAAAAGAAATGGGGAATTGAGCCTTCATGGCTGATTATTTATAGCTCCATCAGATTATTGTATTTATAAGCTTGTTTTTTTATTCTTGGTTAGCTAACTTTTTCCCATGCACCAAAGTTTTACTTTTAAGTGATTTACTGGTGTTGAGAATAACTCATGTTCATACATATATACATAACTCAGTACTTAATATCAATATGTTCACATACATATATAAAAGCACATTTTAGTTGTTGCTACATGTTTTAATTGAAATTGTTAGGCTGCCTGTACACATTACTGTTGGGCTGCTTCTGCACTCAGGTTTCATTTCCCTTGACAGAGTTGCCCGTGCATGGGATGTCTGCCATTTGTGCTGACCTTCCAAGCCGAAGAATCAGACAGTCTCATGACGGCTGCATTCGTGTGACAACATGTCCGAGTGAATATCACTTTGGTGGAAGGAGTCATGCTATTACTTAATTATCCAAACACAAGCTAGCTATTAATAGATTAGATCTAAATGGCTGGATTTACACGCTCGTTTTGCGGCCACTGTCAGACGACCCCACGTTTAGCCTTATGGAGCAAACTAATAACTGCCAACCGACCAACGCCTTTTTTTATGGTTGCCGGGTGGTAGCTCTAATCGTTCGTTCATGTAAACATGCCCTTACTTAACAATTCTCAAGAAGATGCTTGCAGGCTTAGGCAAATGGGGCAGATCTAGCATGATCGATCGATCTAGCTATAGAGCTAGCTATCGATCTAGCGGCGAGCGAGCGAGCGAGCGAGCCAGCGGCGAGCGAGCGAGCGAGCGAGCGAGCGAGCGAGGAGCGAGCGAGCGAGGAGCGGAGCGAGCAAGCCCGAGAGAGGGAGGAGGGCGTGAAGTCGGGAGCGAGCTGAGCGCGCGAGCGAGAGAGGTAGCGAGCGGGCAGCGAGGAGGCGAGGAGCGAGCGAAGCGAGCGATGCGAGCGAGCGAGAGAGCGAGCGAGCGAGGAGCCGCGAGCGAAGCGAGCGAGCGAGCGAGCGGGCAGGTGAGCGAGCGAGGCGAGGGAGCGACGAGCGCAGGCGAGCTGAGCGAGCGAGCGCTAGGCGAGCGAGCGAGCGAGCGCATGCGAGCGGAGCAGCGAGCGCAGGCGGAGGCGAGCGAGCGAGCGAGCAGAGCAGGCGAGAGGGCGAGCTAGCGAGCGAGCGCAGGCGATCGAGCGAGCGCAGGAGCAGCGAGCGAGCGCAGGCGAAGCGAGCGAGCGAGAGAGGAGAGCGAGCGAGGACGAGCCGCGGGCGAGCGAGGACGAGCGCAGGGCGAGCGAGCGAGCGTCAGGAGGAAGCGAGCGCAGGAGAGCGAGCTGAGAGCCGGCGAGCGAGAGGCGCGAGGCGAGCTAGCTTATCTAAGTCTATCGATATACCCTTATTTTTCTATTCTCTACCCTATCTTTCTATTCCATCTATCTACCCTATCTTTCTATTCCATCTATCCACAACATAGTAATTCAAGATGATAAAATGGACAAGTTTTACGATTTATGTGGGCTCATATATTTTGATGCCAACTACAACAGCTATTAAACAGCAAAAACCCTGCTACCTACATTTAGGTTGGTTTTCTGATGTTTACTACATCAGCAGATTTAGATTCACATAAATAACAATCTTCTGCAAATTAAAGGTGGGAATACATGGGTCGATTTTTTTTTTTTTGTGTGATAGATGAAAAAAGATAGATTTCTAATCGTTGGAACAAAAATCTTAAACCGAACAAAGGTTTCGTTTTATCAACCTTTGAACAAAAGTGAACAATATCAAAAAAAAATCTATTGAAAGCTGATTGGACATGTTGGTCAATTTTCATCTATCTTGTAAAAAACGAATGTAAATAGAACGTACCATTGTTTTATTCGATCATTTTTGTTCGATGTAATAAATTTGAATGGAGCTATTTCTTAAAAAATCAAACAAAATTTCGTTCCAGTACAGTCTAATGAAATTTCATTCGCTTGAATGAAAATACAGTGTATACATACGATAATGAGAAATGGTATTAACCAGCATGCTTATTTTTCACGTCTCAAATTTCAAATATTTTCTAAAGTAATCACTTGTATAGACAATAGCTAAGTACTTTGTATACTCTTATCTATCTCAAATAGTACCAAATACTGTGCTTGACACGACCGCATTATTGAGAAAACACATTGGGTTCATGTAAAGCAAGTGCCCATATTATGCTGCAGCATATGACAAGCCTGTTTACTTTGTGGGTTTCCATTTATTATGAATTTGTTCATTATTTTAAATAATTTCTATATCCATCTAGCGGCTGTTGCATTCTGTAGCAATACACCGTGTGTATGGAACCATACAGGAGCTTTGAGTAACAAATAATAGCATATACATAATAACATGCACTCAACCACATGCTCGCATATAGGAAATTGATAAGGTTTTGCATAGGCAATAAACGTAAATTCTTTAAGCACATCTGTGTGTTAATGGCCGCCATTCCATTAGATTAAAAAACAAAACAATTGTTATAGATTTACAGAAGACTTGGTGAACTCATACTTCATAAAATATTTGACTGTGATCTCACTGGCTACGGTAGCTGTAGAATGAATGGCATTATCTGCAACAGGCAGTGTGTCTTAGTTGCCAGAACACTGCCTTTAAAGTACAAATTTGGGTTCTTGCCGACATGCAAACCTGAGTGAGCCAGAGCATTTCTGTAATTGGCTTGTCATATTTTACTGTAATGTAATGTGGTGCTGTAAGAACAAGATTAATCACGTAGCCTTAAGCACTATAGTTACTCAACTTTTATTTGCGCTTGAGGTCAAAAGCCCAACCATTGTTTCCCAGCTGTGTTTGGGTTGTTGAGTAATATTATGTACAGAACACATAGAGGGCAGTAGTTGCAGAGGAGACTTGGCTGTTGGAATGAGGACGATCAAGATTCAATTTACATTTCTATTTGAATCTCCGCCTATAATTAAAGTATTTACAATTTTTTAGTAAACATTTGGTTGTCTTTCTTCCCAAGATCTTATCCCAATAGTTGGTCCCATATCAATATTGGTTTAAAAATTTCTCACCGTTCTTAAAAGGCATCCACAATGTAGAAGGAGTCGCTGTAGACTGGATGGGAAACAACCTGTACTGGACAGATGATGGACCTAAGAAGACCATCAGTGTGGCTCGTTTGGAAAAGGCATCGCAGACCAGGAAAACCTTGATTGAAGGGAAGATGACGCATCCTAGAGCTATTGTTGTAGATCCATTGAATGGGTAAGAGACCGTTTTGCCAATCTGTTTACAAAACAAAATCTGCCCAATCACTTCTGAAGCAACGTCTTCAGTGTCATTGGTGATGGGAAAGAGGCGGGGGCAGAGAGATAGACCACTATGTCAATGGAGGAGTGTCGCTCTCCTGGCCCACATCACCAGTGTTGACATCGGCAATGTGTACGGGGGGGATAGAGGGCGGGGAAAACAGAGTACTATGTACTCTGCTGTGATCACCCTACTTTAAACGGCGTGATATGGGCATACAGCTAGGGAGGTTAATGCTGTATGTTGGTGGAATTTAAACTCCCCCCAAAAAGTTTGAAATACACACAACGTCTGTTTACAAATGCAAGTATGCATGAAATTCAATTGGGTCTATATTCATTCTAATTAAATAGATGTGATGGAGCTGGTAGTACATATAGAACTAATACTGCATTCTGGCAGGTACGCAGCTATTTCTGTACTTGCTAAAAATGTTTTGAGCATGAAATCTTGAAATCTGTGCAGCCACCACATTAAAGGCTGAGTATGCTGGAATCTATTTTATTTTGCTTTACAGTTTAGTTACCATTTAACACTGAATTCTAGTCAGATGTGAATGGCACAAATCAGTGCAGCTCTGCAGTCACACAGATACACAACTTTTTTTTCTTTTTATCTTATATTAGCCTCTCTTATTAATAATAATTGAAACAGAGGTAATGTGTTTATGGAAAAATAGCAATAGTAGGAATTGAATATTGCTGAAAGTGTTTTCTAGATGTGGGTTTTATTTTGTCCAATGTACATTGTTTGCTTTTTCAAGGTGGATGTATTGGACAGACTGGGAGGAAGATCCCAAGGATAGCAAGCGTGGAAAGATTGAAAGAGCCTGGATGGATGGTTCCAACCGTAACGTTTTTGTCACATCAAAAGCTGTTCTGTGGCCTAATGGACTAAGTATTGACATTCCAAACAATACTCTGTATTGGGTAGACGCCTTTTATGACCGCATTGAAATGGTTTACCTCAATGGAACTGGTCGCAAGGTTAGAAAAATGTTATTAGTGTTTATGTGGTAATGTGAATTTTTGTGACGTCTAGACATAAGGTTTATCGATAGGTCTGTAGTCCTCGCCATTCGGGCACTATACGTCTCATTTGTCTTTACCATTTGGCTTTGGCAACAATCAATCATCTGAAACTGCTGTTGGCTGTTTTTTAGCTGGTTGCCCATAGGGAGGGGGGGGGGGGCAAGATAACTCTTGATGATAATCCCTCTCTTTTCATCTTTATTTCACAAACATGAATTGGGCTGATATTCATGCTTCAGGTCTTGAGATCCGCACAGCACATAGCACTGGATTTTTCTTCCAACTATGAAACAAATGTAGCAAAGCATTTTTAGTGGAACAAAAATGGGCAAGGAATAATGTTTATTGTTAGTTTGCTTATGCTTTAAGTATTCTTGGCAGTCTAGTGTAAAATATTTTATTTTATTTTTTTCTTGGTAGGCAGTATATGAAGGTCCGGAGTTGAATCACGCGTTTGGTCTGTGCCACTACGGTAACTTTCTTTTCTGGACGGAATACAGGAGTGGCAGCATCTATAGGCTGGATCAAGTCTCCAAAACAGTCACACTTCTGAGAAACGAAAGGCCACCAATCTTTGAAATCCGAATGTATGATGCTCAGCAGCAGCAAGGTCAGTGTCCATATGTTAGAATTAATTTCTTCGGATTCTGTATGTTAGCATTGAATTCTTGTGGATCATCTTATAAAACCTCCATGGTTCTCGACATTCAGTTTGATATCTAAAGCTAGCCACACACGGTTCAATTTTGGTTCAATCGATGCTCGATTAGATC
>CM070033.1:41760042-41816827 GCA_036250615.1 Ptychadena robeensis | reverse complement strand
CGATTGAACCAAAATCGAACCGTGTGTGGCTAGCTTAAGACATTTGTGTTCTATATCATAAGAAGATTTTTGTTCACTGATTCTTTGATGTGATAGGAAATGGAAAAAAAAAATCCAAATCTTATTATATTTCCATAGACAATTTAGTTTAATAGAACAGCCACAGATAATTTGCATACTTTGTTATGAATATATGCAAGATGTAAAATGATACAAAGGAAATTGCTGTAATCTGACAGTGGTCCGCCTTCATATTTCTCTGCAATGTGAAATGGAAATGTTGCGTTCTCTGAGAATTGTAGGACTATTGGGAATAGTGGATCTGATTAAAAACACTCTAGACATTTTTCAAAAGACCTTGTTACCTTGGGCAGTGCTTTCAGAAGTTCTTATAGTGCAGTTCTCCCATAGAGGTCTTCACAGAATGTAGTACTCACAGTTAGTGCTTTGGAGCGGGCTGTGCTCTTGGGGGCCCATGAACAGCAGGCTTTGGTTATAGGTGCCCTGCCATTGAAAACAGTATCAAAGCAACTGCAGGAGATTTAATCTATTAAACTACAGAGCCGTTTTTAGGTCTGTGATGAGGACACTTTGAATTCTGAAAATAGTTATATATAATACAGAATTTAATGTTACTTTGCAAATGGGAAAGTCTGCGCAGTGACAGTAAAGTCTTTTCTGTCCTATGATATCAAAGGAGTGGCTATATATATATATATATATATATATATATATATATATAATGTATGTTTTGTGCCAATTTGGTGGTCATTTTAAAGTATCTAGTGGAACTCTTTTATAATGCATCCTCTAGTGTACAGAGTCCTTGTTTTCCCAAGGCCACAATTTATTTTTATACTTAATGTTGATGAAAAAATCTTCCGTTTGTGTATTTTCTCTTTAAAGTGGGTTCCAATGCTTGCCGTGTAAACAATGGAGGCTGCAGCAGCCTGTGTTTGGCCACACCTGGTAGCAGGCAGTGTGCTTGTGCTGAAGACCAGATCCTTGATGAAGACAGTGTCACGTGTAAAGGTAAATTTCATTATATTGATAAGCACACGACCCACATAAATTTATACAAACATATCATGGCTTTCTGCAAAATAGTTTTTACAGTTAAAAGTAATGTTGTGAATATTTTCCTGCTTTGAAGCTATGCACATGAAAAATTGGGATGCTGAAACTATTTTTAACTGGAAAAGTGTTTTAAAATGTAATAATTCTCCATATCCCATCTATTAAAAAGAATAGGTAACCCACAGATTTAAGATTGCTTAACACCAAAGCCAGCATTTACAGGATAAAATGAAAAAATAAGTAATTATAACATTGGCAGACTTGATCAGTAGATTTTGCTTCAAATCTCTTAAAGCCGAACAAATAGGGGTAGAGTTTTGCAATGAAGGTTATACGAATTTCAACTGTCACTTTGTGTAGTGATACTGAGAACAGTTTGTTATGCTTAATTTTTTCTGTAGGTTCATTGTTGTTGCAAGAAACCTAAACTATGAGTGGTGAGGGGTTGAAACTATTAGGATATAAGTTCCATATTAATTCCCTTCTCTTTCTTTAAATGACCCACATTGTCACTGGGAAGGGAATTGAGTTGGTCCACTTAAAATATGTAACTGCACACATTCAAAAATGTATGTTGAATCTTTAACATGACCTCTGAGTGCTTGTTCCGTCCCCTTTGAGTATATTGATGAGCAAAGGACCTTGACTTTTGTCCACAATGATCCCCACTATGTGATGTGAGCCCCACGTTGTAAAACTTCTGTTGGCCACTTTTAAATTACAGGGTAGTTCATCCTTGGTAGGTAGATAGATAGACAGACAGACCTCCACTGTTACAGGGAACCATTTAGCTCAACCATTTTGTAGCACTATGGCTGCCCCCCTTTACATATATGCTTACAATCTAAACATAGAAAGCGATTACACAATAATTTCAGACAATTCTTGAAGGAAAGCTATATTATTATATTTTATATTAATATAACCTATATAAAACATAAACATTTTACTGTTGCTCTACAGCAATAAAGTTATAAAACATTATAGTGAATTGTTATCTTGAAGAATCAGCCCTGTGGTCTAGTACATATGTTTAGCATGCTAATTTATACTTGCTATAAGTAAGAGAGTCTCTAAAAAAAATAAACATGAAGTCCCCCAAGATTTCTTCTGTTAGGGTCTCTTTGAATATTCACAATAAAATACTTTGTTGTCCTTCCAGCCAACCCGTCATACATCCCTCCGCCTCAGTGTCAGCCTGGGGAGTTCGCCTGTAAGAATAGCCGCTGCATCCAGGAACGTTGGAAGTGTGATGGAGACAATGATTGTCTGGATAATAGTGATGAAGCTCCTGATCTGTGTCGTAAGTGTCCTACTCATTGTAGTCAAAGAATTTAATGTTCCTGTCCATTAATATTTTTAATTAAAGGCAATCTACCTAAGTGGCTGGTTTGCTGTGGTTGTTGGTGGGTTGAATCCACATGCTTTATGTAACAGTTGTAAGAGATGCTCCTTCTCCACCTTAATGCCTAAAGCTGGGCACACATGGGCCGCAGTGAAGTGACAGTTCTGTTTCCTGTTCGAGTGGGATCAGGGCTTAAATTTCCTACATCCATCACCAACCAAAACCTAAATTTTCAGTATGTAAAATAAATAGTTGAACTCCTAGAGTGACCTTTGTGTTATGGGTAAGAAATCTAGCTACTGCAGTAAGGTCCAGCAGTAAGGTCCAGCTGCCATAAAAATAGAACTTCTGGGTGTTATTACATGTTTTCTTTTTCAGGGGAACAAGTTTGTGCACATGTGCCACATTCAAATAAGGGAGGAAAGTCACAGGGAGAATAAGCAACGCACATCTCCACTCCCTAACCTCCAGTCTTTGCTTTATATCTAAAGACTTGCTTATAAAATCTAAAAAGTTGCATAAACTCAGAGAAAATCATGGCATGTTTCTTTTAGATATCTTCTCTATATCTTCTGTTAATTAAATGTTCTACATCTGTAAATAAAGGCAGCTGGAGAAACTGATAACTCCTTTGTAACTTTTCCAAGACAACACCCTATTGGTATTAGCATTTAGCAGATACCCTGACTCTAAGTGCAGCCATCTGTAATTTACTCTGTGGCTCTTGTACTCTAGAGTATAATTAAATGGAAGTTTGCAGACATTTTAAAGGCCTAATTGCTATTGCAGTTGTTGCAAAGTTCTGGCACTAAATACACATTTCATTAAATATCATGCTTAAGGAAGTTTACAGATTTCCAATGTCCTGTTTCTAGGAATGTTTGAGACCTCAAACTGTAGTTTTTGGGCAATATATTCTATTTCTTATCTTCTTCCATGTCTGAAATATATGTACTAAGATTTATTATACTGATCCAATGTTGGAGACATATATTTCTAGGACATTAAGTGTAGTTTAGTTGTGTATCTTGGTTCCTATATGTAGCATTGGATACTGTACTACGCAGAATTTACACATGGTTCATATTTGTGTTTCTTTGCTTAGACCAACACACATGCCCATCAGATCGATTCAAATGTGAGAACAACAGATGCATACCCAACCGATGGCTTTGTGATGGTGACAATGACTGTGGAAATGGAGAGGATGAATCCAACTCTACATGCTCAGGTAAAATGCTATTGTATATTGAATTTAACTTGGAGCTTTTTGTTCTTTTACTTTTTAAATGACACCATAATGTTTTCCCCTACAGCTCGTACTTGCCCACCAAATCAGTTTTCCTGTGCTAGTGGCCGATGCATTCCTAATTCATGGACCTGTGACTTGGATGATGATTGTGGAGACCGCTCAGATGAGTCATCTAGCTGTGGTAAGTGGTTCTGTCCAAATTACTGAACCCAGTAGTAAGTCATTAAACGGGCACCTGGGTGTTGGGCATGGAAGCATTTTTGTACTGACAGATGATAATACAGAAAAACTTGTTCTTTGGCAGACTAATGATGAATTACAGGACTTTTTGATAAAAGTTCTTAGGTGAACCAGTATAAACTCATGTTACATGTATAGACTAGGGTTAAGAAGCTCCATTTCCATTACTTATCTAGTCCTCGGTAGAGATGGTCGAATAATTTTTTCCAAACTTCGAGTAAATTGCAAACTCCCTGAACATGGTATCATCACCAAACTTGCTGGAGATGAAGAGAAAGGTTGAGGGTATACTACAAAAAAGTATATCTCTAATACAAATCGTTTTTGCATCATTTAAGTTCAAAGTCAAAATTGCAAAAATCAGAATTTTGACTGATTTTGAACTTAATTTATGCAGAAACTACACGTGCTAGAGCAAAACTTTTTTTTCCAAATGTTCCCACAACCCTTCTCTACATCTCCAGCAATTTTGGTGATGATGCTATTTTCAGAAGCTTTGCACTCAGCTCACAAATTCAGCTAGTCAAAAAATTTGACCATCTCTAGTCCTCAGTATGATTGTGTGCCATCTTCAAGGGACTCTATGTATGTGTGACCAACTACTTAAAAGACTCGTTAGATTAAATGCATGATGGTCCCTTATAATTTGTCAGTAGTAGTATTAAATATTGTTGGTGTAGAGGAGAGTGCATAGTTTGGTTACAAAGTTTGATGCATGGCAACCTTATAAACCTAGAATGACTGGAACAGTAATAGAATTGCTTAATCTACTTTTTAAAAATAAAACCTTTTTTATGTAAAATTTCTCCTCAACCCATGGCTTATGATCAATATTAGATACAATATTGTTTCCCATAATATATTAACATAGGGAAGTAGGTATTATGATAAATTGTCAGATTTGTCCGATATGAGGTATTGCAGGACCTAATTCACCTAATTGGTTATTTGGCCTCCATGGTGGTCAGGGAGTAAAGGCTGTTTTAATCCCAGTCTGAATATGTAATTGTTCATGAGGGGGGCTTGGGTTCTGGCATAGATGATAATTAGTGTCACAGTGCCTAACAGACCACCAGTTCTGTTCCTTTTTTAGAGAAAGCAGATCTAGTTCCTGGGATAGGGTTATATCTAGCTGTACACGGCTCCACTTGCCTCTTTGTAATACTAAGTGCTCGAGGGAGACTTTTGTAATGCTAATGTATTTTTTGTTGAACATTTGTGTTATTTTTGTATCCCCTGAAATGGGCCTCTTTGAACGTTTACAGGCTCACAGTCGAATTGGACGCACTGGCAGTCTCCTGCAAGCATAGTTCATTATTCACCATAGAAAATAGATACTGCATTAGTTACTGTTCGTTTTTTCATGTGTTGGGTGCATCTATTCATCTTGTCTCAGCTGCTAAAAGGGATTAAAACTGGGAAAGATTTATCAATGATCAGTGTGCTTAAAAGCCTCAATTTATTAGGTATGCGCCTTCTGCTTTCAGTTTAATAAGTATATACAGCAATATGATAGAGAAGGGACTGACTGCCAGCAAATCTAAAAGTTCCAGATTGGCTGGAAAGCATGTTTCAACATAATGTCTTCGCTGCAATGCTTCATCTATCCTAGATCTGCACCAAGAGTTGGTTGATCTTTTATCTCATTCTTAGAGGAAGCTTTCACTTAAAGCTCCAGGTTGGTACTAGATAACTAGCAAGTCAAAAAAAATATATATATACATTAACATGGACACCAAGATGTCAAAAATTTTAAAGTGGGAAGGGCATGGTATGGTTAAACTAGAATGACCAAATACAATATACTAAACATGACATACCGAAATGAGGCCAATATCTAATTCTTAGATCTGAGAAAGACGTATGAGGGCTGTTGTTGACTGCCTTGAGTTGCATGCAGAGATTATATACACCCAGGAGGGATGATCAGCTTCAAATTAGAGAAAAGGTTGTATGTCAAACCTAAAAACCTTGACTGACACTTTTTTTTTAAATCAGACTATTCATGGGAATTTGAGTGGTAATAGGTAAGGGTCCCATACACCTTTAGATTTCTCTGTCAGATTTGCTTTAGATATCCTTTTGTTTTACCAAAACCATGTAATATGAGGGACTTTTAAACAATCAAGTCTACCTGTGTTCAGTCCCAGAGGACCCTATACTACATTGGTAGATCTAAACTGGTAGATCTAAAGGATATCTGACAAAGTTTGGCCAGCTTAAAGCTGGGAACACATGCATAGATATGGGCCAGATCGATAGTCGCTCCGAGCGCCGTGTGCGCTCACAGCCATCTATCTGGCCCATATTGAATGCGGCCATCCCTGTTTTCAAGCGGGACCAAACAATCCCGCTTGAAAACAGGGATATTGGACATGACCATAAATCACGGCCGTTATCCATTGCATCGTCGGAGCTGGAGACACAGCAGTGCTGCGCCTTCAGCTCCTTTGATGTCGGGCAGTTGTACCAAGCATTCTGGCATCCTTTATACAGATGTTATTTCCTATATTTGTATCTTATTCTATTTTCCTGCTTTTCTTAATGACAGTGTTTGTTTCTTTCACAGCTTACCCTACTTGCTTCCCACTTACCCAGTTCACCTGTAACAGTGGCCGATGCATCAACATAAACTGGAGGTGTGATAATGGTAAGTGGAACGTTCTGTATGACCAGGTTTTTACATTGGCTTGCTTCAATGGTCTAAAACTGCCATGTCACTCTCATGTTGAGTTCTGTACTGTTTATTTTTGCCTTTATACAATGTGACATGAAATGATGTTCAAAATGACCCACAGCTAGCAGTCAGAAATCATTCATTGTACGAACTGCTGAAAACCGATATAAAGTGACGTCTGTTATGTCATATAGCAACTTAGGATAAGTGTAGAGTTCCCATGACTGCCTGTCATGCAGGACAATACTGCTCAGAGGTACATACTGACTTGTATGTGATGTTAATGGGTAGGAAGTCAATCATGATGTTTTATTCTTTGGACATCTGAGAAGTCTTAAGCCCTCACACTCTTTACCAAGTCATGCCTTGTTAAGTTTTGTCAGTATTGCTCCTCTCCATCAAATTTAAAGAGAAACTTTATTGCTCATTTGGAGAATAAACCTTTGAACCGGCACAGGAACTAGGGTGAGGATGTATCCCTGCTGGTTCCAATCTGCCCTATCAATATTTTAGTGTTTGAGCAAACCATTTTGTTTATCTTCTATGCAAACCTTGCACATTTTTAGGTTTTGTGTTTACCTTGTTTCCTACACTTCACCAGTTCTTAACAATACCTACAGGGAAAAAAGTGTGGTGCTGTCACAAATGAAGTACTCAGTGCTCACTATATATCCTCTTCTTAATTTTTATAACCAATATTGTTCTAACCAATTATTATTATTTCCCAAAATGGCAATAGTAATAGATGTAATGGTATAGGTTTCCCATATGTCCCTAATTAACTATTTGCATGTCTTAATCATCTACTTAACAGATTGACTTAAATGTGTGTGTACTTACATATAATGAAATGGTGACAACAGCTAACTTACATGTAAACATGTTGTTTTTCTTTCTTTGCTGTCTCTTATTAACATTGTCCTTACATTTGTTTTGTACTTTGTCGTGTATCATAAATATACGATATATTTATGGCCATGTGTAAATTTTACAGTGTCTTTTCTTTAATGTCTTGAATGTCTTGTCTTTGGTTGGTTTCTCTTTGTTGCAGAAAAGGATTGTGGGGATGGCTCTGACGAAATGAACTGTCCAAAGTCTGCCGGTTAGTGCATAGGTCAACATGCACCATACAGCCAGCTAGGGGCGGCAGCAGCTCCAGTGCTTGCTTGAGTTCTAGTGTAGATCCAAGATAAGGCAAAGGTTCTTCTTAGGTTGGGCTTTAAGTTGTCACTGAGCAATGTGACTCAAATAAAAAATAAATACATGAAATAAGTGTATTAAATTTGCTAGATATGCCTAAAAATCCTAAAATCCAAGTAGACAATTTCATTGCTCAATGTTTAAGTATTTTGGGGGGAAAAAAGCTGCAAGTGTGCTTCAGTATCATTTGATACTGATGAATACCCATCTTTCTTGTACATTAAGGGCTTGTCCCCACTATAGCGTTCCTGGTGGGCAGGAAGTGGGGGGTTGGACAGGACATTTTGCCCCACCCTGCCTGATCACGCTCATCCATCCATGAGAATGGATGTGCGCAGTTAAAAATCAATGGATGTAGACGCGGTTTTCCACATCCATTCATCTCTATGGCTGCCGTCTGTCATTGGCTGTCGCATTCCAAAACACAGTGACCCGCGTTCTAGATCATGGGTCGCACCACAGGCGACCACAGATGTGGGGATGAGCCACATCAGTTACATGGCGATTTTAATCGAGGGAAGTCGCTATAGAGGGGACAAGCCCTAAGTGCTTAGAAAGTGTGAATGTTGCCCACAGTTTTTATATTATGTTTGCTTTTTTATGACATCAGTGGTAAATTTATTGCCAACAAAAACAGCTCTGTTTACAAATGACCAGTTTTTATTCCCTTTATCTAAAGTTTAGGTAATAAAATAATAGTTAATATAATCAGTCCCGTAGTGTTCCCCTTCAAATGTGAGTTTACTGCTGTTTTTCCAAGCTGTACATTTAAGTACGGTAACAGGAATTTCTAGCATAATGGAAAATGGCGTCATTGGACACTTTGGATTTGTGCTGGTTACTTCTAAGTTGAAGTCTAAATTCAGTAAATGTGAAGTGGGATAGATATAACATGTCCTACACTTTTTGGGATGTTTACAGTGGACACCATCTTTTTTAATCTTCATTTACTCTTCAGATCCAGTAGCATAGTATCCAGTAGCTTCAATGACCATCTAGGCAGTTATCCCACATCTCCGCTTTAATTTCTGGCAACAGATCTGTTCCAGTGATTCCAGGGGTTGGTTCCTGCCACTGGAAGTGCTTTGGCTTGCTGGCAACCTACTATTGCAGGTCATTTTTTTTTCTACAAGCATTTGGCTGTTGCAGCACTCCTCTGGGTGCTGGTGAGACTTCACTCACTCAGCCCCATGATTCATAGGCGGGCGCGCTGGTTGCCCATGCCTAAACCCACCACTGGTGTTGACTATTGTTTGTGATGCGGAAAAGCTTACAGATAGAGGGAAGTCACTACTTAACTCAATATAAACTGATGTATTCAGAGGCAAATCGACGCATAAAATTAATATCTGATATGGTGCATGTAGTGATCTATGCAATCTCTGTGTTCATTTTCTCTTTAGATGGTAGAGCTTGCTGTATCTCTTGCTCTTTCTGCTTTAGCTGGGATTGGGTGGAGGTTTGGGATCCATGGACTGATTTCTCTGATACTTAAGGTCATCATACACATTACAATCTAACTGTAAACTTTTTTATCATCAGCATTAGTTTTACCAACTACAGTATCACTATTTGTTGGTAGATCTAATGGAACTTGTGCAGAGAGATTGAGAGGCGTGTGACAGGTTTAAGTTATAAGCCCTGGTGTCGGCTATCACATTATCTCTTTTTGTTCCTGTGAACCATGCTAGTTTTTAGCTGGTAAATATTGCAATATAACTGCCTTTCACTGTTTCCTGCTACATTCCTATTACTTTTTAAGGCCTGTTGCGTTATTGCTTTTGTGCCTTTTAACACTTTTGCTGTTTTTATGCTACTCCATGGTCTTTAGATTTATTGTATATAAATATAGTTATTTGAGGATCACATTACCATCCTAGAAATTTGAGGAGGCCCAATTTAGTCAGGTGTAAGTACTATGTAAAGAAATAGAGAGTATGTCTTTATACTGTGGCTTTAGGAAATCATCTAGCCAGTGAATCAAAAAGGCCAACCTCATTCAAGTTTCTGAGACAGGAGCATAGGAATGGAGGTATAAGAAGAGATATGGGAAGAAGAGGGGGGGGGGGGAGAGATGAGGGGGAGTAGAGGGCTAGGCATTAGCTGTGTACCAACACTTAATTTGTGCCATTGGTAGCGATCGTTCTTGATCCTAGTGACTGAACATGAGAAGCGTTGCTCTTTCTGTCGTCCCCACAAAAGATACAGCTACTGGTTGTTTAGCAATCTATCCTGCTGAATGGCTGAAAGACCTTCCCCCAACAAATGTAGAGATTCCACATGTTTCAAGAGACAATTCCAATAAATGGTCTAAAAAGTGACTCTTCTCTAGCGTTGGAATGTTGACTTAAGACTTTACCTCCATGCTGGACACCACACACAGGCAGTACTCCAAAGGTTTCAGGGCTTCTCTAGCTTTGGCACATAAAAACTTGAAGGACTATTGGGTTGTGATTAGACCTAGATGTCTGCTCTCTAACCCAGTAATTAGGAGTCAGGGTAGAAGTATTAGAATGACCATTAATAGTAAAGATAAAAGGTTCCACGTGGTCTATTAAACTCTTCATTATATAGTCTTTAAGGGTAGGCAGAACCTCTACATGCTTTAAACTCTGACTATGCATTGAGACTTCTGTGAATGTTCATTTCTTCCCCTCAATTTCTTTGCAGATTTTGTATGGTATTGCATGTTCTGTCCTGTTTTGTCATAAAGTTTTAATCGTTCTGTTGTTTTTTGTTAGAAGTAAGTGTTCAGTATTTAATCTTAACCGAAGTATCAGGTATGACGGCCTAAACAAGTTTCAAATCTAGTTACTATTTGGAAAACAGGCCTCTTAAAGTTAATTGAAAACCTTATTTACTTAAAACAAGTGAGCCAAATTCTCCATGATTTAACATGATTCCACTCCAAGAGGCCATAAGTCACAGCGATAGGATTTAAGCAGCACCTCTGACAATCTAATAAGCTGTACTAGGTGTTCCCAGCTTTAGGCTTGTATATGAACAATGACTATCATCATAGCTGACCTGTAACATTTTTATCCCCATTTACATCCCTATGTTAATTAAATACAGAAGTTGGGTTTTGTTTACCAGATGTTTATGCTTTGCCCTTACTCTTCAGGCTAACTCAAATTCTGACATATTGTAGAATGCCATGAGCTCTGTAGTAGTCCATGCCATTCACCATGTTAATTCTTGCTAATGAGAATTATGCATTGGCTCATTCACTTTTTTAAATGAGATTGCTCTAGACTTCCACACCCATGTGGGTGCAGCATGGGGTAAATACAACCAGATAATTTTCAGGGCACTCTCTGAAATGAACGAAATGGAAATGTTAACCTGTGTAGGCCCAACCACTGCTTCCAAAAAATTATTATTATTTTGTATTTTAAATCATATTTCTTCAAATCTGGATTATATGCAATTCTTATATTTAGGTACACTGTAAGAGTTATTTAGAATATGATTACTTAAATAAAATATTAGTGCTCCCTATGCCTAGTAGTGCTTGGCAACCTTCTTCATTTGTAACCCGCTTGCGTGCTTTGTATCCTTTACCCTCAACTGAAGTTTATATTGGTTGTCGTTTCTTTTCTAACCATTAATATTCACCCTCAGACAATGACTGCGGAGACAACAGTGATGAGGATGGCTGCAGTCACTCTTGTTCTAGCACCCAGTTCAAATGCAACAGCGGCCGCTGCATCCCTGAACACTGGACATGTGATGGGGACAATGATTGTGGGGATTACAGTGATGAGACCCATGCCAACTGCACCAATCAAGGTGAGAAATACATATTAACGTGTTATGCCAGACATTATTCCTTTTCTCTGGTTGGCTGCCAATACACATAAATATCAGCCCAATAAAAAACTGGATTTGTCTAGGAAGTAGATGAAACAATCAAAGTCTTACAACAGTTGCTGAGCATGCATACAGTTAGGTCTCATGGCCTGACTAAACCTGGGTCGTCTAGCAAAGAGGGTCAGGTTTGGTGAGGCATTATATGGAAATTTGGTCTCTTTCTTCATACATAGTAGGCATTATTATTGTAAAGCATAGCTATAACATGATTAAGGATGCCGCCAGGCATTCTGGGACTTGTAGCTGCTCAGCACCTAACCCCAGAGGTCTTGGCCATTCCCCTAGCTATGGGATATGGCTTAATGCTGCATCCTTATGGTGTAGATAATCTGCATGATGAAGCCTGAGCCAGCACCTGAAGGCACAACACATGGGTGCAGGTAGAGCTCAGTATAAAAGCAGTATTTGAGACTGTGCTGCAGTTGTCATACTTAAGGTTCTTAAGGTAGATGGGAGTCCTCTTGCTGCATGTGAAGCCATGTATACAATTGGCTCCAGGGCTGAACTTGGCACATGCCTGGACTAAACCATACACCATGTCCTTCTATGACTTGCACATAGGCTGATATGCCTCCTAATTCTAAGGTTTTTCCCTGTTAGATCAGTTACAATAAGTGCTCTTTCAGCCTGTCTGTACCCATCTGTAAAAGCATGTAGAGATCAACCATTCAATTAGCTGATCTTATGACTTCAGTGTCATGCAATATTAATTTGATTTCTGAGACTTAAACAGTAAAAATAAATACAAATACAATCTCCTGTAATGTGAAGCTTCTCTGTACACTGTGCCATTGAGTGTAGACTGTTATAAATTAATATTATCTCTGTTCCCTCTGGTTCAACATTTAGTTTTGCTTAAACGATGTCCTTAGTTTACAGTTTGTGTCTTTTCCCTGTAATAGGACAGTTTTACATTCTTACTTTCTTCCCATGAACAGCTACTCGCCCACCTGGCGGTTGCCATACTGATGAGTTCCAGTGTCGGCTGGATGGTCTATGCATTCCTAACCGCTGGCGGTGCGATGGAGATACAGATTGCATGGATAGCAGCGATGAGAAGAACTGTGATGGTGTGACGCATGCATGTGATCCAAATGTCAAGTTTGGCTGCAAAGATTCTGGTGAGGAGAGTTACATAGAGTACTATGAATCCAACTCTGTTAAGCTGGCCATACACTTTTAGATCTCTCTGTCGGATATCCTTTAGATCTACCAACAACTATGTAGTATAGGGTCCTCTGTGATTGAACACAGGTAGACTTGATGGTTTAGAAAGTCCCTCATATTACATGGTTTTGGTAGAACAAAAGGAGATCTGACAGAGAAATCTTAAGGTGTATGGGGACCCTTAATGATTACATTTTGTAGTATTGTCTGCCAATATTTCAATCTTTCAGATACAGCAGGGACTATACTTGTAAATGCCTTATTCTAGTTGTTATTAACAAAGGTGATATGTGTTAAAATTGCAAACCTACCATAGACTGGAAATGAGTTTTTTTTTTCTCTAAAAGCACAGGTTGATGGAATATTGCAGAGCACCATGGTGTGATCAGTGACAAATGACAGCCTGCAGTAACTAGGCATAAAAATAACTAAATGATCCTACATGTAACAGGAATGGTCATATGCAGCATATATTTGGCCAGTGTCAGCTATTTGGTGATCTATAGAAGCCCGTTGACTGTATCATTGACTGTTATTCAAGGTAGGCCCTTCATATATGTATTGTGTTTTTTCCCACAGCAAAGTGCATAAGTAAAGCTTGGGTATGTGATGGAGATAACGACTGTGAGGACAATTCGGATGAAGAGAACTGTGATATGTTAGTGTGCAAACCTCCATCTCACACCTGTGCCAACAACACCTCCATATGTCTACCTCCTGAGAAGCTGTGTGATAGCCATGATGACTGTGGAGACGGTTCTGATGAGGGTGAACTGTGCGGTAAGTGGGATCAGAATCCAACTAATATTATTTTTCTGAAATGTCTTTGTCTTAGTGTTAGTTTTAGAAAAGGACGAATCTCTAAATATTGTATTGAAGATTATCAGTTCTTGTTTTTTTATATTTAATTAGTAAATCACATCCAGACATCAAGGTTTATAGTAAATTCCCTTAGTAGAACTTTAACAAGCATTTTACATATTATGAATTAGTAAACAGTCCTATGATACTCATAATATAAGGTTATAATACTCAGTCCAATGATTCTCATTAGGATACTTTTGTATTAATGAGCCATTCTCTCTGTAGGTGCACATTGGAAGCACTTCACCTGCCTCACATATGTATTTTAGGTGCAAAAAAGCCACTTCAATATATTAAAAGTAGTAGTATAGATTCTACCTTTATGTTTAAAGAAATGCACACTTGAATATAAAAGTTGTAATAACATAAATTAAAAAAACACTTTAAAAATAAGGTGACTTTATTTTTGGACAGTAAATTACAATTACTTTTAAGACCTAGAGGTAGAGAAAGTGACCAAGGGGGGTTCCCAATCTTGAAGATGGAAGCTAGGTTTTGTTTGTGAAATGTTGCATTTTAGAAACCATTTTGGTAGTAAGTACCCTCAGGCCTTGTCCCTCTGGGTCTAGTCCTACTGGGACATGATCTAAACGGAATTATATATGTTCACCATCCTTACACCCTGTTCTGTCAAGTGTTCTTCTGTTCTAATTATTCTGTCCTGAATTATAAAGTGTATACATAGAAGATTGGTTTCTTCTGAAACTTCTTGAAGTCTGGTAGGTAAGATAGTAAGCTTCTTTGGGGTGCAGAGATTAGTCTAATTCGATTGTAGGTCTGATTAGGCAAGCCCCCCCCTCTCCTTCTATGTGAAAGTCTGTGATGTTAGCTTGTGTTCTTCTTCTAATATAATAGCACTATATAAATTATAATTAATATTTATATATTCTATATATTTACAATCTATCTACTCTCTGTGATTAGTCAGCACTCTATAGATACAGAAAATAAAATAATGAAAAAGATTCCTCAATGCAGATGTTTCATTAATAGCGCCATATAATATAATAACATGAGTTTCCTTTATGTCATTATCTGTGTCTGATATCTATTCCATTCCCTTTAAACAGATCAGTGTTCACTGAACAATGGTGGATGCAGCCATAACTGTACAGTTGCCCCTGGGGAAGGGATTGTATGTTCTTGTCCACTTGGAATGGAAACGGGTCCTGACAACAAGACTTGCCAGATCCAGAACAACTGTCCAAAGCATCTTGGATGTAGCCAGAGGTGTGAGCAGGAGAAGTTTATAGTGAAGTGCTCCTGCTATGATGGGTGGATTCTGGATCCAGACCATGAAACTTGCAAGAGTCTTGGTGAGCACATGTACATATATGCCTCTGTGTAATGCGATTTAAATGCTGACATTTTCCATTTTTATTGAATGTTCTATGTTTTATTTATATATAATTGTTTTGCTTCTAATTGTTTGTTGTAATGTTTGTTGTAATGTTTGTTATAGTGGTATAATATAATGGGCGAAAAATTATAATAATTATAATATATACTCCTAGCATTCCATAAAGACAATTTGGTGAGATTATAGAACCAAGTTCTTCAAAAAGAATGTGAGAATATGAGAGTACATTATGAATTTTGTTGTTAAAGTGGACCTTCCACCTCCGATTCTGCCTTCTGTTATCGGCACCAGATTGGAAATCTGTGTAAATGTAAAAAAGAAAAATACTTCCGCGGCATTCTACCTGCCCTATCACACTGCGACGGCTTCATGGTAAAATGGAAAATTAGGCGTCACTTCTGACATGATTATTTTCTGTTTATCTTTTAGAACACTTTTAATTAAAGGGTCATCTGAACCACACGTATGTCACTCGTGGGACAACTCGATGTATGCCTTCCCTTGTACAATCCTTTCCATTTCTCTTCTCTTTTGGACACAGAACTTGATGTATTATTTATTCTCCTTTAGGCTGTTTAGGTCTCCTGCTCTAAGTACTGCTCCCTTTTTTCCATTTCACTGACCTACTGAAGCATGAAATAAAGAATATAGCGACAACACCATTCCACCTTCCAAACAGACTTTAGGTGGTAGAATTTGTCATTTGAACTTCTAAATAAAAATAAGAAAACATCATTTGTGTATAAAAAGAACCAATTAAGTGTGTGTATATATATGTATATCTAGCACACATATAAACATACAATAACATGCAAACATGTTTCATATTGTCCCATATTATATTGTTTATATATTCTACAGACAGATGTCTTATTAGACTTTGCTTACATACTGTACACCTAATATTGCTTAAAGTAAACCTAAATTAAAAGGTAAAACATGAACATGCATGGTCTTTAAAGCTGTTGCTTGGAGCTTATCAAAGCATTCACCATTGAAAACTCTAAAGGTGCCCATACACTCATAGATATGGGCTAGATCGATGGCCATTTCTAGTGCCATGCGCTCTCACAGCCATCTATCTGGCGCATATCATATGCGGCTACCCCTGTTTTTGATCTGGATCATATTCAAGCCATTCGAGGAAGCTCCAAGACGTCATCGCGCTCGATATTGAGGGAGCTGGATGACACAGCAGCTGGGCTGGAGCTTCCTCGAATGGCTCGAATATCTAATGGGAAGCAATTGACAGTGGACGGGTGCAGAGACCCTTCCTGATTTGCTGATTCCAAAAAGAAAACCCAATCACAATGTGACTATTTTTCACAAAACATGTTTTAAACAAGATATGTAAGTTCAGGTACACTTTAAAAAAAATGCTTTCACTTCATCATTTTCTCTGTTGAAAAGGATGTTGACATAAGCGGTAACTCTCTGGATTGTATGTACACTGTTTACACAATTATGGGATTGGGAAGTTCACAATTACTGCACCAAGGATGGTAAAACCAAGGAGTTGTTTTTATAGACATTGGCTCAAAGTACAAAACAGTCTTCTGCAGCTGTTCATTTTATATGCTGATGACCTTTTCAGACAGCCAAACCTTCCAGTTTGCGGGCTTTTACTTTGGAATTTTCACCAGTGGAGAGTAAACAAACCCAACGTTGGTTCATATTTTTGTCATTTCTCATCTTGATGTAGCTGTGCCATTACCTTTTCCAGAGCAATGATGACCCAGTTTAAAGTTCTAACAGAGTGTCTGTATATATGGAGATCTTTGTTTATCCCATGACCTGGGAGCACTGGTCCTATCCAAATGAGTTCAGTGTGCTCCAGACGTGTGCCAAAGGAAACAGTGACACAGCCATTCATCCAGTTCTTGTCGTCCTCAGAGAGGCGCAATCAGCATATTAACAGACCCTCATAATAGCCCCATTGTGCTGGGGAATGGGTGCCAAGATCGGGTTTTTCAGGAGATGTGCAAAGCACTTTTTTTCTTCATTTTGCTTTCACACAATCCATTCCTGAATAACCCTTTCCATACTTATTTCCATTCACTGAAACATTGGGCCATAGCTTATTTATATATATTCTTGATACAGTGATACCACTCCTTCATGCCTTCTGTTTATGTAAGTTTGAGTCACAAGAAGATGAGATCTGCCCAGCTTGAGCTGTCATTGTTCTGAGACTATTGCTTTTGGAAAATGATTCAGCAGCTGGAATTCTCCTCTTCTGTTTCAAAGCTCTACGGAGATCTTATGAATGCCAATATGTACAAAATGTTTTCGGACTTTATTCTGGCTTCTCTTCTACATTACATAAATAGTTTCCATAGACCTCAGCTTGCCTTACCTTAGAACAGCCAGCGTCCATTGAATTTGTTTAGCTGCAAAGATTTTCGAATGTACATGCTTGAGGTTCCATTCACATGGGCATATGGAAACACAGCATTTTAAGCACCTGAACATCCTGAAAAACACAGCAGCCCAAAAGACGCAACATTTGGTGCTCTTGGGTCACTTTCTGGGTGTTTGCCCCATTTCTGGATTTCAGTGCCTGCTCATTATGTCCAAGCATCTGTGTGTATGATACTTGCTGTTCTTTTGTGCTTTATGTCAATCTATTGTTAAGCATGATGTTACCATAAATGTCTAAGATGACAATAAGGGATTCAGGCTTTTACATGCTCCCCACTGTCCCGGCCAGAATATGCAGGGTATGATAGGATTGGCTGTTAAAACTTTTCACAACAAATTTTAAAGTATATGTTGTAAGGTGGGTTTCTGTCTTTGTCCCTTTTGAGGTAGGGGATCGTTGTGTTAATTTTTTTTTTTTTTACCATTGACAGTTTTCTTTCTGAAAGAAAGTTAGGGATAGTCTGATAGTAAGGACTTTGGTCTAGGCAAGACCTCTCTCAGGTTTTCAGACCTATCAAAACAGTTACAAAAGGATCTCCATTTCTGCAGTTTGGAATAAATGGCTCTGTACCATAAGACTCCACCCACTGTCCTGAAGTGAGGATTTTTCCCTTAACGTTTGGGATTTGTGATGGATTGGAGCATGTAAATACCTTCTGTTCTAAGAAGTCTTTACTGTCTTAAGTTATTAAATATAGAGAGTTTGGAGTTCAAGTGATACCGTTTATTGGCTAACTGAAGTCATTAGAGAAGCAAGCTTTCGGGATGTTGCAGATCCCTACTTCAGGCTTAATTAAGTTCTGGTTTAAGAAGCTTGCATTTATACACAAATTTACAAGGACATTTTGTTACAAGGACATAAATATTGTAACAAAAACAACTGGTTTTCTCTAGACACACTTGACTGATTGAGGGTGAGAGTGAAGGGTTGGTGGAGATAGTGATCAGAGTTAAGGTCTCCATACACGCATAGATATGGGCTATATCGATGACCGTTTTAAGCGCTGAGCAAGCTCACGGCCATTGATCTGGCGCATATCATATGTGGCTATCCCTGTTTTTGAGTGGGATTGATTGGGGGTTATCAGGGTTATTGGACATGACCGTAAATCACGGTCGATGTTCATTGCTTTGCATGGAGAGCGTGGGTCCCCATCCAAAGCATCGGCTGAGCTGGATAATGCAACTCCTCCACTCCGCTCCAACTCCTTCGATATCGTCATCGCTGGGCTGGAGCTTTCTCGAACAGCTCAAATATTAAGCTGTGTATGCCCAGCTTTAGGAAGAGTTATTGGGGGTAATGGAGATACAGAAGTCCAGGTGTAATATTCACCTCCCTTAACAATTAAAATGTCAATTGACTAAAGGCACCATGAAATACTACTAATACAGCTATTCTTTTTAGAAACCTAGATACCAATGTATACATGTAAATTACAATGATACCATAGTAAATTATCAAGATTACGGGGTTCTTTCAGTTTTGGGAAGAAGAGAAAGGATTTTATTGCCAGCGGTTAGAAATTCAATTGAAGTCATAGAGACACATACAATTCTTGTCCTTGTTAAGTGCTTAGAAAAAAACCCATCCATACCCGAGCAGATAATGCCCTGACTAGAACCCTGGTGCTAAAAAGTGCTATTCATAAACTGCTTTGTCGCTTTTCCTATTGTCTTCTATATTTAATAACAATAGTTGAGTGTTGTACCGTGTTAGCTATTGATGAATATAGAATTTAAGGTTTAAGTGATACCTTTTATCGGCTAACTGAAGTAATTAGAGATTAAAACATGGATAAAAACACCCAAATAAATAAAAACGATTGTAAAATATTAATAAAAATCTCTAGACTGTGTTCTCCACATTAGACTATGTTCAAGTCATTCGACTGTAAGGGTATGTTTCCATTATACGTCGGGACCCCCTCCGCTAAGCGTATTGCTTAGTGGGGATCCCGACGTAGCACACAGACATTGCCTGCTCGGCGGATGCTCTGTTTAGATATCCACCGATGCAGAGGCTTGATGTACTGTACTATGTTCAGCCTTGCATTGGCGGAATGGCTTGGCGCAGTGAAGGCACAGCATCCCCTGAGCAGGTAAGTAAATGAGCTCCGTATAATGG
This sequence comes from Ptychadena robeensis, assembly GCA_036250615.1. Lineage (NCBI taxonomy): Eukaryota > Metazoa > Chordata > Amphibia > Anura > Ptychadenidae > Ptychadena > Ptychadena robeensis. The sequence continues at coordinate 41,797,226 of CM070033.1, read as the reverse complement.
AAACATAGCCTAAGTTGATCTGTGGGATCTGCACAAGATGTCAGTGCTATATAGTTGATGATAATAATGCCACCCCTGGAGCCCCTCATTATAGAAAATACGGAGGTACTATACAGGAGAAGGCACCTATAGGTAAAATAAAACCCACCAGTGTAGTGAGCCTTTAATGGAAAATGCTAGTAAGTAAAATAAAAATTTAGTAGAGTAATTTACTTTTTTTTCTTTTTATAGTTATCGAAGTTAGAATTGTTACCCAATAAGAAGTATTTAGCAGATTTCAAAGACATCTTCTTTCATGTTTGAAGTTTTTTTCTAGGTGTTAAGGTCCCCATACACAGGTCCGATTCCCAAGGGATTCCGGGACGATCGATTCCGGGTGCGTGCACGCTAATTGATCTTCCCGGAATCGCGTGAAGCCCACCTTGCCCGGTCGATCACATCCGATCGATCGGGGGCCCAGAATCGGATCTGCCAGAGAACCAACATGTTGGTCTTTCTGATCCGATTCAGCACACATCAGGGGGAGTTGCCATGTGTGAAGTGATCGATCGGGCACGGAATCGTCCAGGAATCGGTGGCCCAAGGTGGTAGGGACAGGCTTAATTGGGCGATCGATCGGACATCTGATTCCCTCTGGCATCGCGGAATCAATCGAATGGGTGATCGATCGGCCATGGAATCGGAACATGTATGGCTAGCTTTATAGAGTCAAATCTGGGAACAAATCAAGCAGAGAAAAAGCTCTGGTCCAGCTAGAGAATAAACAGTGTAAAGTTTGTAAAAAATTCACTTTTTGTTTTCTTTTTTAGATCCCTTTAAACCTTTCATTATATTTTCAAACCGCCATGAAATTCGCCGGATAGATTTAAATAAAGGTGACTACAGTGTTCTAGTACCCGGACTGAGGAACACAATTGCATTGGATTTCCACTTGAACCAGAGCACCCTCTACTGGACTGATGTGGTCGAGGACAAGATCTATCGTGGGAAGCTTTCTGAAAGTGGAGGTAAGTGTGATACACCGAATACAGTATCTGCTACATGAAACAACATCATTCACTTTCACAGTGCAGCAATACACAGCAGTTGTATGTCTTTGTCCCTATGCTGACTTCAATTAGATGGAAATCTTTGTTTTCATCAGTCTTGTCTATAATATTTTCAGAAAACATAACACTTTTGCTGGTGAAATTCTAGCCCTCTTTTCCAGGCTGCATCAAAAAGTCTAAAAATTAGCTTTTCTGAAAGGAATATTTTTGTTATCTAGACATAAAAAGGTAACTCATGTGGTTGGCTTTGCAGTAGGTTATGTGCTCTAAGGCTTAGGCTTCACTGCTGCGGCCAGAAAACACACATGCAAAAAACCATGTGTTTTTGCACTGTTTAACTGCAGATTTTCGCAGTGTTTTTTTTTTTTATTCATTTACAAACTGCGGCTGTCGCAAGTGCGTTTGGGGTGCGGGTTGCATGGTGTGGCTTAGAAACGCTGTGGAAGTGGTGCTTTGCGGCACGACCATGTATGTGCAGGCTGCTCCACCGGGGACAATGGGAGCAGTTCGGGCGTGTCTTAAAAATGCTCCTTAACCACCCTAATGGAGCCCTTAACCCCGAGGTGCCCAACATGTGGCCCTTTGGGTGTTCTTTGGTGGCCCCCCTTGGTCCTGCCCTGAAACCCTACTGTTATTGCATAGGCCACCTGTCTGCCGATCCTCCACTGACAGGTCCGAAATGTATATAAGGAAAATACATGCAAAATCTTTAAAAGAATAAGAACTATTGGTTTTTGCAGATACACTATAAAGTATAAATAAATAAATTATGATAATGCAGACAATAGACACGAGAATTCTTAAGATTTTAACTTTGAATAATCATGGTGTCCATTATTTTCTGATTTCAAGTTGCCAAGTGATTTAAATATCAGACGACTTGATGTGAATTGATCAGAGTTTCAGTTCCATAATACCTTACAGTGAAAAGATACCAAATTCAAGCGCATTTCAAAATGTGATCCCTCAATTTGCATATACATTTGTTGGGGGGGGGGTTACACATTGGAGGACTGTTTAAAAGTTACTCAGCGGTTGTAATGAAGCATTAGAGTCTATTACCACAATGCTGCACTGCCTAGAGTGTTGTCTGGTCAGGATTGCACATCATGATCTGCTTAATGATACCCTTCCTAGCCGGAAAACATTCATCATGATACCAGAGTTAATTAGCATTCAGAGCTTGCTGTTAATGCTAATTATAGTTTGATGGCAATTACAAGGAGGAGGGTACAGGGAAAACAAAATGCTAATTCTTCCTTATCCCTGTACAAGTAGGTCTACTGCAGAGTTCACTTATGTTCTGTTTCATTATCCTACAAGTCACTTGGGAAATGTATGTAGTTAGGTAGATTGTAGCTGACCTCCATGTTTTTTTTAGTAAATGTGCATGGTAAAGTTTGGAGAATGAGAAAAGGTGATATAAAACAGAGCTGAACATTGGCGTTTAGGGAGAGCTTTAGTGTTGTAGCCACCAGTGATTTGGCAGCGGTCACGAGACCATAAAATAGTAAATTGTTGGCTAAAATAAAACATAGTAAAATCAAGTTTTTTGGCTTTGCTTAAAAGGCACACTGCTTTTGGAGGAAGGTTGTAAGAAGGCTCAGGGGTGTTAATCCAGTGAGATGTAAAGGTCCCCACACTAAACACTTTTCCATAAAGCCCTCCCGTTCTCACTTACTGCCTGTGTGTATGTATGGAACAGAAGATATCCCCTTAGAGGTTTTAATATTCTTCTGACATTCACCCTACTGTAAGTGTGAATGGCGTCCCACAGTTACATTGGTAGAACATGTACATGTCATGTTGGGCATAGTGCCCACTAAGGTGATACTAAGCTGTACTACTGCAACTAATCATATGTCATTTGTTACGCTGCTACAAAAATAACATTGTTCCATTACATGCTTCTCTTTATAAATTTAGGCGAAGACTGTTAAAGTAAAGCACAGTCTTTGTATAGCACTGCATAACCATAAATATGGATCTGTACTGTGTGGGGCACACTTCTCCTCCTCACTGATAATTATATAGGGCCCATGCATATTGTGCATAGTACTAACAACGGTCCTGGTTGTACATATAGATTTACTAGCTAAAAGTTTTTAGTCAGCCACCAGTTGTGCAAGTTCTCCCACTCATAAAGATGAGCGAGGTGTAATTCTCATCATAGGTACCTCTCAACTATGAGAGACAGAATGGGGGAAAGAGTTCAGGAAATTACATTGTCTGATTTTTAAAGAATTTATTTGCAAATTATTGGTGGAAAAAACTTTGTTATACCCCCTTTGTTTGAAATGACAGAATTCAGACGTTTTCTGTAAGTCTTTACAAGGTTTTCACACACTGTTGTTGTGAAGAAATCAACTGTGGGAGCAATAATTAGAAAATGGAAGACATCCCTCGATCTGGGGTTCCATGCAAAATGATCACAAGAACAGTGAGCAAAATCCCAGAACCACACGGGGAAACCTAGTGAATGACCTGCAGAAGGCTGGGACCAAAGTAACAAAGGCTACCATTAGTAACACACTACGCCACCAGGGACTCAAATCCTGCAGTGCCAAACGTGTCCCCATGCTTAAGCCAGTACATGTCTGGGCCTATATGAAGTTTGCTAGAGAGAATTTGCATGATTTGGAAGAGGATTGGGAGAATGTTCTATGGTCAGATGAAACCAAAGTAGAAAACTCAACTTGTCGTGTTTGGTGGAGAAAGAATGCTGAGTTGCATCCAAAGAACACTATACATACTGTGAAGCATAGGGGTGGAAACAACATGCTTTGGGGCTGTTGTCCTGCAAAGGAACCAGGACAGCTGATCAGTGTAAAGGAAAGAATGAATAGGGCCATGTATCGTGAGATTTTGAGCGAAATCCTCCTTCCATCAGCAAGGTAATTGAAGATGAAACGTGGTTGGGTCTTTAAGCATGACAATGATCCCAAACACACCACCCAGGCACCAAAGGAGTGGCTTCATTTCAAGGTCCTGGAGTGGCCTAGCCAGTCTCCAGATCTCAACCCCTCCCTTTGGAGGGAGTTTAAAGTCTGTTTTACCCAGCAACAGCCCCAAAACATCACTGCTCTTGAGGAGATCTGCATATAGGAATGGGTCAAATTACCAGCAACAGTGTGTGAAAACCTTGTGAAGACTTACAAAGAACAAACAAAGCCTCTGTCATTGCCAACAAAGGGTATATATGGTATATTTACCAAATACTTATTTTCCACCATAATTTGCAAATAAATTCTTTAAAAATGTGATTTCATGGATTCTTTCCCCCATTCTGTCTCTCATAGTTGAGGTGTACATATGATGAAATTTACACTCCTCTCTCATCTTTTTAAGTGGGAGAACTTGCACAATTGGTGGCTGACTAAATATTTTTTCCCCACTGTATGTACAGAAAATATTTAGTTTTCTATACTTACCCACATAAATAGTACCCAAGCAACAAGGAGGCATTTTATAGTGCAATGTAGCTATATAAATATGTAAAATCTATATATTTTTCATGTCAGAGGTTGTTCATTTTTAATTGAGAAGCTTGCTGGTGTCAAGATGGAGTGATAATGTGGCAGCCCAGTGTCTGACATCTGGTATTGTGTCTCTGATCCTCTCCATTTTGTCATTGATGGACAACAACACATGTTTAACAAAAAAGAATACAGCTTAGTATCAGATTGGGGTTATATCTAGGTGTAGACTCGCTCTGCTTTGACAAAGGTTCTCATTCATACAGGTCATTGTATATTTCTAGTGTTTAATTCAAACCAACTGGACTTGCTGTCACTCCCCACCACTCCACCCATGTTCAAGCTTGGCTTCTTTATTTTTAGGGCAGAGGCATAAAGTAACACCTTTCCCCCATGAGGCTCAGACCCATGCTGATTAACAAAATTGTGTGGATTGGAGGTATACCCAGTGTATATATTTCCAGTAAGATTGTGTATACAGTCACTCTGAATTGAGAAAGCGGATAGTCTGATTACTAGTGAAACGTCTTCAAGAAACAAACACAGCAAGTCCAGTTGATTTGAATTAATCACTACAGATGTTAAGATCTAGAATTGGAAAAAAAAGACCTAGAAGACCATGGGCTTCTGAACTGAGATAATTACTATAAAGAGCATCAAGTTTAGCAGAACTGAAAAATTATTGGGCAAAACAATGTCACTGGGCATGGTCTGTTGGTACTAACAGAGCTAAGTGCCCAGCATTTGACAAAATACTAGAATGTTATGGAAACGTCTGTCTTAGATGTAATAAATTTAGAGAGAAAAATATGTACAGAACCCTTACCCTTACATTCCTTCTAGGTAAGGCCGTACGATCATTTAATAAATATCACAGATTGAGATTAGTGCTTAGTGGGATTTCTCTTTTAGCGATCATGTTGTGTTTATAATGGTTTTGTATGCATCATTATGTACCATCTGCTAATGTTTTCCTTTTGTAGCACTTACCAGTTTTGAAGTGATTATCCAGTATGGCCTTGCAACTCCTGAGGGTCTGGCAGTGGATTGGATTGCTGGGAATATTTACTGGGTAGAGAGTAATCTAGACCAGATTGAAGTGGCCAAGCTCAATGGTACAATGAGAACAACTCTTCTGGCTGGAGACATTGAACATCCTCGCGCCATTGCCCTGGATCCTCGAAATGGGTTTGTATTTGTGTTTATTTTGTACAATCTTAATAAAAGGGATGGCTGATTTACATGTTCATACTTGCACATATACACCACACTTGCAGTTTTCATTTTTATGCATAAACATATTTGTAACACATTCATTACCACAGTAGTCTGCTTATTACCATATTCTATAGTCATTTCAGCTCTCTTTATTATTATGGGGTTGTGGATTCATCAGTAACGTTATTACTCAAGATAACTATACTTTTTAGTTAACATAAATATAAAATAGAATGGTTGAGGATGAATCATTCTGTGACCATTAAAGAAAAAGGAAGGGGTGAAAATGTGTTTGATATAAATGCCCTGTAAATGCTTGTCCTTTTATGAAGTATAGTAATAAAACGGTCTTACCAACTTCATATTAAGTAGCGATGCTATGCTTCGATGCGATGCGAAGATTTAAATTTTTTAAATCTGTTGGTTATGAGGATGTTGGATGGAGGTTTTATAAACAAAACTTCTTTGTTAACTACAGTTATCGTACTCAATATACCATATTTTTCGGACCATAAGACGCACTTTAAGATGGACTATAAGACGGAAAATTTAGTGTATTTTCTAATCCGAATGCCTAACCACCCGCAGCTGAATTTGTCACAGTTTTGTATAATAGCGGACCGAATTGCCCACTCACATACAGAGATCTGCAGGTGGACAATCCATCCGTCCGTCCATCCATCCATAGATATATCATCCATCTGCAGCTGTCAAAGCTCTGTTTGTGATCAGACAGATGTTGCTGCTCACATATACAGCCCTGCAGAGGGGCAATCCATTCGTGGACGCATCATCCGTCTGCAGATCTGTATGTAATGGGGTACAATCTGCCAACGGGCGGATCTTTCCTGCTTCTGTATGCATGAAAGAGCTGTGAGCAGACTAAAGCTGCAGCTTACATACAGATATGCAGATGGATGATCCGTCCATGGATAGATCCTCCCTCTGCAGGTCTGTGTATATAGCAGCTTCTGTCAACTCACACACAGCTCGCAGAGCGGGACAAGGAGGCAGAGGAAGCCACTGACAGCTTCCCAGTCTCCTCTAAATCCAGATCTGCCGGCTAGAGCATGGAGCTCCAGTTCCCCGCTATTTTTACTGGGAAGAGACGCTCCACTATATATGTGTGCAACCTATACAGCGGAGCTTCTTATAAGCCAAAAATACGGTAAATGTACTTTTAATTTGAGATGCTTTGAAATGGGCTTTTAGGATACTTCAGTTTTAAAAGACCTAAATGGTGCATAGTAAATAGGGACAAATGGGATTCAAATGTAATAATACATTCCCCCGAATCATAACTTGCCTTTATTAAAAGTTAGGATATAAAAAGTTTTAAGTGGACCCTAACTAAGCTACCATTACCAAACATATTCTAAAGAATGCTAATTGCCTGTATTTAAATCTGATCAATTAACTGATCACTACATGTTCTGTATATGCTTTTTGGCTCAGTGATTTAGAAAGTATGAAATGCCAAGAATAAGAACACCAACCAATGAGCCAGTAGTTTTTAGTACTAGGTCAGTGGCCGTATTACATAATCATTTCGTCAAGAGCCACCTTAATATAAATGCCAAGGTCATTCTGGTAAATGGGTGTTTATTCATTCTGCTTACTGCTTGCAAACCGATTCCAGTAAATTTCAAAACACCAAATAATGCTAAAGTTCAAGTTTCCTTTTTGTTTAAACAAACTAAAACGCAGCTTTTACATAGCACATTCAAGTCCACAACAGATTTAGAAAAGCACAATATGTTTTTCTCTTCTTTTTGGATCAAGCTTAGCCTTCATCAGACAGCTTTGGTTTAGTCATTAGCCTTTGACGTAATACTGGCTTATCTGAAATATATTTCCAGTGATCCAGTCCAAAGATGAGCTTTTGAGAATGTAAATGATATTACGGTTTGATTTGCCAGTGGGAAGTTCTTGTGTTACCAAAGCATATGCAAACTAGTTTTATTTGGTCCTTAGATAAGAGTCTTATTTTTGAAGAAAATAAAAATGAGGAGAGCAGTTTTTAGCTGACTCCAAAGAGGCTTTAAGAGTAGACATATCGCTAAAATTGTTTATCCATGTGCTTTTCAAATTGAGCCTTTGGCTCTAAAAGTGGAAGTGATACTTTCAAGGGTAACTTAATTACTGACGTAGTGGTGTTGAACGTGTGTGTGTGTGTAAAGGGGGCACTACTTTTCTGCATGGATATGCTTCTCACTTTCTTAAGCAGGATAGTGTGCATTACTCCAGATGCTGACCACGGGAGACCAACTGACTTCTCTTTACTCTCTCTAAGCAGACCGATATTGGACTAGAAATACAATTCTTTTTAAATAATCTTATTTAGTAGGGGGAATTTACCCCCAAGTACCAACTTTAACCCTGGTTGATTCACGCAAGATAGCGTCTTTTCTGAATAAGCTTCCTCCCACGTGATTGCTCCTTGTTGGGATAAGATATAGAGAATTTTGCTCATTCTCTGTTGATGAATGGTATTTTTTACCTACGTCCAAGTGTCCCCTTGTCTAGTCTTAAGTTTGTCCCTCTTCTCTTCATGATTGTGTCAGTATGACTTGTGTTCCACTTTCCATCTCTATGTTTGGGTTTCTTGGTCCTGTTGTCTCTCTTGCTGGTTTATCCCTTGTGCAGTTGTAAGGGGCATTTCTTAACCTTTTCTAGAGCCTTGATTCCTGTGTTAAGTATCCCATCCAATGCAATGCGTTTTGATGCAAGAAATTTATGCCCCTCAATAATGATTAAAACATTTTTCATTAAATACAAATACATATAACACAGGTCTCTCCTTTTTATTAGCCATTCCTTTAACTGCAAGATGTTGTGATTTTGTTGTGCCATGCCTGTTGTTTCAGAATCCTGTGACCCTTAATGGTACTCGGATACTGTATGTTTTGTAAAAAATACCTTGATTATTATTAATAAAAAAATTATGTTGTCCCTTTAAAAGTGAGTGAGCCATATAACAACAATAATGTGGTGTGCAGTCATTTACGGATTGGTAATCACACTTTAGATATGTTAGGATTTTAGATCCCCATACTATGTGGAAAAAAAAAAGAAGACAACATGGGCAATATATAAATCGTAGAAAAACAAAAAAACAAAAAAAAATAGTGTGTAATAGAGTGTGTCTAATAGATAGTTACATTTTTTATGATCTACTACCAGCTCTTTGGCTGGGTCAGTTTGGTTGTTTCCACATGGAGGTGACTGGCTAAGGCTGATGGTTAAGTAGATATCATTGCTTTATGCTTTATAGAATCCTCTTCTGGACTGACTGGGATTCAAGCATGCCACGTATTGAAGCTGCATCCATGAGTGGAGAGGGTCGGAGAACCATACACAAGGAGACTGGATCAGGAGGTTGGCCAAATGGCCTCACAGTGGATTACCTAGAAGAACGTATTCTTTGGATTGATGCCAGGTACAACATCAGTGCTTATTTAGCATTCACTTGTCTGATGTAGCTTAACAAACCCAAAGCACAAATTAACATTTTCCTCTGGGTTGTAAGATGGCTGTAGACTGCTCTACAGTTGGCAAACTATTTTATTATACTACACCTTGGAGGCTCATCATTAATGATGTAAACCAATAATTCTAGTTCATAATATAGGTATATAGGTAGATACTGCTTGGGCACATTTTCACTAAGAAATTATAATACAGGAAGTATCACAATAATTAATAATTGTATTAACATGCAATTTTATGGAAAATGAGAAATAATTGTACGCAATAACAGCAGTAATACAGTACTTTGGATTTCCAACTAATTTAGCCTATTTTCTAAAAAATTGTAAATTATTTGTAAATGGATTGATATCCTTTTTTTTTTCCTTGCATGTTATACATGTTTCAAGATAGTCGAATGAGCAAGATAGCGTATTTTATAGTATATCTTATTTTATTTTGAATGATGAGCAATGTTGATATGAGGATGGAAATTTGATTTAAAACAGTTTGTGTGTTCTGAGTGTGATGCATTGTTATAGCTCTTTTTACTCCTCAGATCAGATGCAATTTATTCAGCAAAGTATGATGGCAGTGGACACATTGAAGTATTAAAAGGCCATGAGTATTTGTCACATCCTTTTGCTGTCACTCTATATGGTGGAGAAGTATACTGGACAGACTGGAGGACCAACACCCTGGCAAAGGCAAACAAGTGGACAGGGCACAATGTGACCGTTGTACAACGAACAAACACTCAGCCCTTTGATCTTCAAGTTTATCATCCATCCCGGCAACCAATGGGTAACCTTGTGAACTTTTTTCCTTTTGGCTACAAAATGACTAATAACATACTTGAACATGCAAAGGCTTTTCCTGTGATATTCTTGACTGGAATGGTAAATCAACCAACTTAAGTTCCTTTACAGAATAGGGGACATTAGCAGAATAAACCCAAAAGAGTCTAATTTAGAGAACCAACCTAGACTCTTGTGCATACAGTGTCCTATGTGCTTTAAACTGATTACAATAAACAAAGTTCTGCACTGACGGGGTTAGTTGTTAAAATCGTATGAAGAGAAACAAAGTTCCTGGCAGCTCTTACACAAGGAATTTTAGGTTTCTTGTGTATGCATTTATTAGGGAGGCCATAAAGAAGTTATTTTTGCCATAAATATTTGTTTTATTACTCAGCTGTGACTTTTTGTTTTGAACTTTCAGCTCCCAATCCATGTGCAGAAAATGAAGGGAGAGGACCCTGCAGCCATTTGTGCCTTATTAACTACAACCAGACATTTGCCTGTGCATGTCCTCATCTTATGAAACTGTCTCCAGACAAGAAGACCTGTCTTGGTAAGTTTATGAAGATCTACATATTGTGTACATTTTGCAGCATAATACTCTGACTGTATATATGAAGTATATTCCATTGCAGATTTGGCCTCTAGTAGGTAAGCTAAAAGTGTATTCTTTAGAAAAATGCTTTACGTTATTTATATTTTTTAATTGTAGAGTCTAGGAGGTTCCTGTTGTATGCTCGCCAGATGGAAATCAGAGGGGTGGACATTGACAACCCATATTACAACTACATAATTTCTTTTACTGTCCCGGATATTGATAACGTCACTGTTGTGGATTACGATGCTCTTGAACAACGTATCTACTGGTCAGATGTCCGTACACAGACCATCAAGAGGGCCTTTATCAATGGCACAGGCGTGGAGACCGTTGTGTCTGCTGGTAGGGACCGATATTCCTTTTATATGATGCTTACAGTTGAATAATTGTAGTGTATATTCTCAAGCCATTATGATATCAATTCTACTTTTTAGATCTACCTAATGCTCAGGGATTGGCTGTTGACTGGGTGTCTAGAAACCTATACTGGACAAGTTATGATGCCAATAAGAAGCAAATCAATGTGGCTCGACTGGATGGATCATTCAAGAATGCAGTCATTCAGGGTTTGGATAAACCCCACTGCCTTGTGGTTAATCCACTAGAAGGGTATGCCTTTCATTGCTTACCAATTTCCTTCAAAATATGTTAATGTTTGAATTTCTCAGAGACGTGCTAACCTTAAGGGTAGTAGTTTGCCAGATCTCCTCTGTGTATTTCTGTTTCCTGGTACTTGCAATACATTGAAGTAATGGGAGGTCTTCATTTAGCCTTCTTGCTTTTGTCACTTGTCTCCATCTCCATTTTATTGGATGCCAAGTCCATAGAAGTAGACAAAGATGGCACCAACTGATAGAGCAGACTTACACGGGTCGACTTTTGCACGATTGGTCTTCTGTTTGATCATCTTGGTGTTTTAAATATTGACTGTAACCTTGATCACACAGTGTGATTGATTAAAAACTGATTTACTTAGATTGGTGCGCATGCTCCATTGTATGATGAGATACAAACTGATCGAAATACCTAGAAAACCCCTCAGATACTTGTACGATCGGCTGAAATTTACCAACATATCCAATCGCTATTGTATCAGGTGTGCGGGAATCGATTTCCATTTGATTGACTTAAAAACATTATTTATCCCCCAAAAAAACATTGTTTTTTGGGGATAATATATAAATGAACAGAAATATCAAGCTGTGTATTGCTACCTTTTAGGGGAGTTTTTTGATTTGTGGCACATATATAAGTACATTGTATACCTTACTATAAATTGGCCCTATAAAAATAAAAGCTAGTCACAGACTATTAGTTGGAAGAAGGTAACAGGAGATACTAAGCAAGACTCTTGTTAGCAGAAGAAAAGCAATTGCCTGAAGACACACTTGGCCCTCATTGGCTTAAAGTTCTCTGTATTGGGATCCTGGCAATGATCGTTTTCATGGCAAATAGCTTGACAGTTATTCTTAACCAGTTGGTTGCTGAAAGGATGGCACCTTACCTACCATGTGCCAGCTTATAACACACGTGGTACTGTCCTAGGATACAGTATGTCACAAAAGTCAGTACACCCCTCACATTGTAGATAATGGGGGGATAATATATAATTGAACAGAAATATTGAACCGTGTATGGCTACTTTTTAGGCAGGTTATTTGATTTGTGGCATGTATATAAGTATATTGTATACCTTGCTATAAAATGGTGCCATACAAATAAAAGCTAATTAATATACATAAGCACACATTTCTTACCAGTACCCTCTACAGGAAGCTACCGTGGCTTTTTAATAAAAGAATACGCTGTATAACAATTAACATTGGCTAAAGGCTTCTCTTGACAATAAAAACAAGTACTATATGAGTTTTTTTGTCATGCACAAGCTTCATTAAGTGAAAAAAATAAAAGTTTCCCTGCCTAAACCAAATATATATTATAATATTCACAATAAAATTCTAATATCTTTGACTGGTTGACAACCCAAAAGATCCCCAGGATAGTTTAATACAGTCTCCATCGTCCATTCATAGTGAGCTTGTATTTTGTGGTTTGGATGCTGCTGGAATGTACATTTTCCAGAAAATTTGGTTGAAGCTCTAGTAATGAATAGTTAATGAAGACAGAGGCTGTTCCAATAGTTATATTTTTACACTCGCATGCACTTCTAACGGCCGTGCACATAGGAGAATGTGACAACTTCCTGTCCTGACTTTTTTTCAGCCTGGCTGGCCTGCACGTGGGGGTGGACCAAAACAGTTCCAGTAATATAGAAATGAGCAAAGCCATCTGTGTGGGAGAGTTGGGTTCATTACGGGAATTTAATGAGAGGAAATGGTGGATCAGACATGGCGATAATGTCACGCAGACCCCAGGACAGATCCAAGAATTCTCTGGCTCCTCTTAAGAAGCTTTTTTTTTGTATAGAAGTTTAGACTTTCTATTTTTCTAGTCCTCCTACATTTAGAAACATTGAAATATGCTTAATAAACTGTACGTGTTCCACCAGCTAATGTGCAGAAACCTGATAATAATGTGTTACAGCTGCTGGGCTTATTAGATGGCTCAATAGGTGTGCACACCAGGCATGTGGGGAAAGAATGTTTTCTAGGTTGATAAAAAATGAAGGGTTTGTATAAATAGGCAACAATCTGCATTCTTGATAACAGGAGCTGCTATGCATTGTGGCAGAGATGGTGAACAATATCATTTCATGTTCTTTTTCTTCGAGGCGCACGGCAAAGTTATGAGCAATCGATAATGAAGTCAGTGAGCTTGTCACAGACTATTAGAGGGAAGAAGGTAACAGGAGATACTAAGCAAGACTCTTGTTAGCAGGAGAAAAGCAATTGCCTGAAGACCCACTTGGCCCTTATTGGCTTAAAGTTCTCTGCACTGGGATCCTGACAATGATAGTTTTCATGGCAAAAAGCTTGACAGTTATTCTTAACTAGTTGGATGCTGAAATGATGGCACCTTTCCTACCTACCAGTGCCAGCTGATCACACACTGGTACTGTCCCAGCACACTACTCACATTGTAGATAAGGGGGGGATAATATATTTTAATGGGATAACACTTTAATGCTAGCCATACACATGCTGATAAGCGGCCGATTTTTAATCTGACCGGTCAGGTTAAAAATCGGCCGCTAATCGGCATGTGCCCACATGGGGCGACAGATCCCTGTTGCCCCACTTCTCGGCCGGCCAGAGAACGGACATGTCCGATCTTCTCTGGCCGATGGGAGCCGATGAAAGCCGATGCCATAAGCTGCAATGAAGCGGCGTCTTCATTGCAGCTTATGGCCGGCACACAAAGGGTGCCCAGCCGATTGAAGGGGCCCCATAATGCAAGATATCGGGACTAGTCTGCTACACACATCGGCGTGTGTATGGCAGGCTTAAGGTAGCCATACATGGGCCGATTTGTCACCGATCAATTCCCGATTTAATTCCAATCTTCCCAGGCGATCGGGAATCGGCAATTGATCAGATTGGGAATGGATGCAACACCACCTTGGGAATCCGATTTGTGGGCGATATGGACATGAGCCGATCTTAAAAATGGCCAATTCCACATAATCCATCATTTGGAAAAGCTGCTGCATAGGGCTATGGGTCCACTAACGTACTCCGATTGCCAAACGATGGACCAAAAAAAGCCAACATGTGGGTTTAAGATCCGATCAGATTTTTAGTCGATTCCGATTTTTTTGAGTCGACCGCCGATCGATCTCGTGAATGTGCACAGTGAATCTAGTGAAAAATCGGTCTGTGTAAGGCTACCTTTAGATATGAAACTGTCCCCTCAAAATAACTCAATGCACATCTCTAAACCTCTGTCAACAAAAGTGAATTATACCCTATCAGTGAAAAATTTCCAAATTGTGCCCAATTAGCGAAATCCCCCCCCCCCCCCTCCTGAAGTGATGTTACTGGATGTACTCACTTTTGTACTGTACAATATGTACTGTATATCAGGATGGCCTAAGGAGGAGGGTCGATGAAAATCGGCTTAGCATCCTTCCAATGCACATTGAACTTCCAATGCACTTCATATTTCAGAATTTTATTTGTGATACATACATGCACATAAAAGTGCTAAAAGTGGCACTCAGCGAAATCACTTCTGTCATGATCAGGTAAGTGTAATGTCCACTCCCTTATAATTTCCCACCCTGATGATGACAAATGATTCGGGTGGGAAGTTAGAAGGGAGAGTAAGGCCCCGTCTCTCCTAACTTCCACCACGCTTGTGAGGATAATCTGCTGATCTGTTCCCGACCCACAGGTTGAGAACCACTGATCTAGATGGATAATACTGGTCAGCAATGTTGATGAGGAAATAAACTGTATTATTATGACATTTCATGGGCACAGCGCAGTAATGCCATCTAACATGTTTCTTCAAGTGTGTTTAAACTGTACAGCACGCTTTGCTGTACATTGGGGAAACCCTTTAGTTAAAGATTTTTTTTTTAAATTCTTTTTTATTCTTGAAATTAGTACAAAATGGTCTCTGTAAATAAAGTAAAATGTTAAGAGCAATGCATGAGCCACAATTCACCTATCACTAGTTGACATGATCATCTCAGATGATGTCTTTTCTCTTTATGAGGGGTGAGTAAAATGACAGTCCGCTACCTTAGGTAGGTTTGTACTTGTGTTTTTGTTACATGTTTTATTTGCTGCAAGTGTTGTTTAATGGATTAAACACAAATGACCTATAAACATCTTCATGCCCGCTGTCACAGTGCTGGCACAGTGTATTTAGTCATAGATGATAAATTATACTCACACATTATTCTACTAGGAAATCTCAGAGCAAAGCTGGCACTTCAGAATTGCAGCTGGAAGAGTATTTTTCAGCATTTGTTCCTCCTTGAATTGCATTACATTAAATATGATAGATGAGAATAATATATATATGTTTTATCTTCTTTTCAAGTTGTAGTTAAACTTATCACATTATGTATATATATAGAGAGAGAGAGTAATCAGTGAAAGCATTTCTCCTTTTGGGTGAATTACATTATGCAGTGGGGGTTGTAGGCATGGGTGGTTGCCCAGGGCGGCATCTTGCCAAGGAAAGTCAATCGAACAGACACATCCGTAAATCCTGTTTGATCACCATTCCTTCAGATGGGGAGCAGGATCCCCATCTGAAGTATCAAAGGGGACAAGTGGTTCGCATTATTTCATGCAAAATTGGCGAATGGTATAGCATAGTGTTGTGACGCCAGCATGCGATCGTTTGTTCATCATGCAAACGGGTATCGACCGATGTATGGGGACCTTAGGAGTTCACCAAATCGGTTTATATTGATTATCATGGTATCTAAATGGCCCTTGTATTAATTAAATAAACACTTCTAATTATTTGTCTTTTTAACATTAAGATTTTGAAACCCATGACCCATAATACACCGCTTTACTCCTTCTCCATGGTTTCACCAACCTTGGGTTTAGTATCCCTCACTGCTCTCGTTAGCCCACATCTCTTATTAGCAGATGCCATGTCATTGCTACAATTATCTCTTAAAGGATCATAACTTTTTATATATGATCATATTTGACTTATGAATGGGTTCATCTAAGGTAATTCCCTCAGGGTGAACATGTCTTGCACTGTGCACATGATGCAGTCAGTCAGAACTTTAATATTTAGTATGTCTCTTCCAGGAAGATGTATTGGACAGATGGTGACAATATCAGCATGGCAAACATGGATGGTACAGAGCCACAAGTCTTGTTTACTGATCAAAAGGGACCAGTTGGTAAGAGAATTTTACGCAATATAACTTCCTCCCCTCACATGTGGGATGTTTTTTTAGTGCAGCATCTGCTTCCATGCTTTTTTCAAGCCGGCCGGCGCATACGTTAGATTTTTTATATTTTTCTACTTCTTTACTTTGAACTGCTTTTGTTAGCCTTTAAGGACACAG
Source organism: Ptychadena robeensis (assembly GCA_036250615.1). Taxonomy (NCBI): domain Eukaryota; kingdom Metazoa; phylum Chordata; class Amphibia; order Anura; family Ptychadenidae; genus Ptychadena; species Ptychadena robeensis. The sequence goes on along the minus strand of CM070033.1, from coordinate 41,780,670 downwards.
TTTCTAAAATCTTTGTTATAATATAAACAATATATATATATTATAAACAATTTCCATTTTTAAAATTAAACTAACTGTAGGTGACAAATACATGTACAGTAGCTTTTATGGCAGCATGATCAGGTATCATTTTATTGAATTCTGTTTGAGGTCATAATGATTCCTTGCCCGTTGACATAAGATGAATAACATAGCTGATCCAGCGGCTTTACCTCCCTGGTAGTACGGCCATATAAGGCTCATCGCGGCAAAATACACTGTACTCTGCCTGGGTTCCTGGCCCTCTTCTCTACATCATTGATGACACTGGCAATGTGGGCCGGGAAAGCGACACCTTCCATTAACATGGAGGTCTATGGCGCTGCGATGCTCGGGCAGCCCGCCAAGGAGGTTAATGTCGGATAAGGAAATTATCACTTTTCTGTAGGCACTCCAAGTAAATCACTTAGGCTTTGTCCATCTCTAATTTAGGGAATTAATTGAATTTCTCAGCTAATTTTTTTGCAGGAACTTTCTGGCCATACCAAACCCTTACCTTCTGTTATGAATGTACTGTTCAAATATTATATACACTTAATCAGTCCAAGCATACATATTTAGAGAATATAGACAAATAAACAAATACATCAGTATTTCCAGTATATATCTTGTTGTGAAATACCTTGGACAGAAAGTGCTAATAATCCTTTTATTAAACTTTAACAAATTTCTTAATGCTCTGGTATAATTCCCTATTGATATAGGAGGATTTGTTGCTCACGAATAAGTACATAGTGTTGTTGTTCAGTGATGTTATATGCTGTAGACTCAACTTCTTCAATAGATTTTAGTAAAACACTAAGGGTCCCCACACATTTAACGAGCGGTGGCCTATTTTGCCGCCAAACGATGTGCGTGTGTGTGCGCTCGCGGGCGTTGGCAAAATCAGGCACGGATCACGGGTGCCCACATGGGGCGACACGGATCTCTCACACCAAAGCTCGGTCGGCCAGAGAACGAATATGTCTGTAAATCTCTGGCCGGTGCTATTAGTTTGAATGTGGACCGACATCCCCGTTCAAACTAACGGCTGGCACACAAAAGGTGCCCGCCAATACTGTGATTGATGGAGAGCAGTGTGATGCTCATCTGTCGGTCCCCGCTCGTTATGTGTGTGGGGACCATAAATCATTATCCTTTTGCTGCTCCCAAGATCAAGGTAGGTTGCTGAGGATTCAAACTGCAACTGGGGCAGACAATATAATCAATGTGCTGTCTATAGACCTAGTGTGCAGAGATATTTGAGAATGTCCTTATAATCTGGATACCAAGAATATACAGTAACACATGACAACGAATTTTCGTGTAGTTTTATTGCACTGCTGTTACTAAAACATTATAAGTTGTAGGTCTCCTTTAAATAAGTCTGATATAAATATGTATGTGTGTGATTTTGTTTTAGATGCAGGAGCTTGGCAAATATTAGGGAAAGGGATAGAGAAGTAGCCAGATGAATTTAACTGTATATTTTCCTATTCTATGTTCCTTTTCCGCATGAATTTCCTCCTAGTGAGAGCAGTATATGTTTTTGCAGTGAATGTTTGTGTGACTCTTCTTTCCTTTAATTGTCTCTCTGCAGGCTTATCCATTGATTACGGCGACAAAAAGCTGTACTGGATCAATTCTGGAACGGGAACCATTAACAGATGTAATCTCAATGGCAAGGGGCTGGAAGATCTGTTTACCATGAAATCCTATTTGGCAAAAGCAACAGCACTGGCCATTATGGGTAAACGACTTTATATTAAAGCACAATGCCACAGCGTGAGTGATATTTATGAGGAAGAATATCAACTGCAGAAAGGGTACTAAATTGTGCTACACATTGGTGGCTCCAGTTTGGCCTCCCATATTATTTTATGTAGGCTAGTAAAATTGACACAAAAAATCACTGTCACCACTGTGGTCATGGATATCTGTTATTTTAACACATTTTCCTCTCCCTAATGTATTTCTCCAATAATCTGTAGCTAGGGAAGCTCATTAACCATTCAGTAAACATTATTGGCAACCAATACAATTTAGTAATTTATTTTTAGAATAGATATTATTATTTTATTAGGTTTTATGGGCATTTGATTTGTGCTATGCTTTATATTTAAACACAAGTATTTTTTCTTCCACTTAGGTGACAAACTCTGGTGGGCAGACCATGCATCAGACAAAATGGGGACATGTATTAAAAAGGATGGATCAGACCCAAAAGTTCTACGGCATAACACCAACCAAGTCATGCATATGAAGGTGTACGATGAAGAGATACAGAAAGGTCAGTGGTCTTGTAAATATAAAGATAGGCCCATACAATAGTGTCATGTGACAAAACCACATCAGTAAAGCAGCCCATACACGGGTCAGATTTTCATTCAATCAACTTAAAACGATCAATTTTTAAGTCAGTATAATATATAATTGTGTTTCAAACAAATAGATAGTGGTATGTGGATTTTACTTTAAAGGCCCCCATACACGTTCCAATTTCCCTATGATCTATGTCAGATTTGTTTGGAATTTATGATTGAATAATGGATGATCAATCAGACTGAGATACAATTACCCCCTACATGGAGAAACCGATGATTGATGTTGGTTCAATTGATCAAAAACATAATCAAAGGAAGTTAATCATAAACAGACCAAACGCCACCATTGTAGAAGTTGTAGAAGTATGCTTATTATCTAAATGGAACCAAAATTGGTCAGGCACAACAAAAAAATTGATTGGATTCAATCAATTAACATTTTCCAAAATGTCTGATAACCTTTCGTTTTCTGGGGGTCAATTGCTATCAATTTAGGTCGATCGAGCCATGTGGATAGGCATCGATTTTCAGTTGATCAACTTAAAAACCAATCAATTAAGTTGATCGCATGGGAAAATCCAAACTGGGGCTAAGGCCCCCTGATCATTTTTCGCTCACAGAACTTTGCATTGAGCTAAAGGGGGCTCGTTTAATGTTTTGCTAGCAAGAAAGTCGACTTGAATACAGTGTTTAGTTCATGTGAAAACATCTGTGCAATAACTTTAACAAAATATGGCAAAAGATATTCAAGAATAAAATTTTGTAGTTTTGGTTTTAGATTTACACCTTCAGTTAATTAAAATAAAAAGCTAAATCCAAGCGTCACTTAATGTAGCAATATAGAGGAAACGGTGGAAATTTGATCGGGTAAAGTGGGAAGTGAAAAGCCCTTATTAAAGTTTTGAAGTTTTGGAAAATCTTAGAACACAAATGATTTTAGTAGTGCTGAAAGACAAGTAAAGTTTCAAAAACTTTTCATTTTTTATTTTAGGGACAAACAATTGTTCATTCAATAATGGAGACTGTTCTCAGCTTTGCCTCCCGACCTCTGCTACTACAAGATCATGTATGTGTACTGCAGGATACAGCCTTAGGAGTGGACAACAGACCTGCGAGGGTGAGTTTCCAATTTCTCTCTTACTGCTTGATCCTTATTTATAGAATAGAGCAACTATTGTTTACCACTTGACACCACACTGTACTATGTCTCCGCGATGCTATGGGGTCCGTTGGCATCTCCTGCGCTAAATGCATTCCTTGGATGTTGACAAACATGATCCACATTACCTGCCTACAGGTAATGTTGGCAGGTGCATTACATTCTGTCGATCCACCGGTCAAAAGGTCAACGTAGTGCAGTACGTAAACCTCCAGTCGCCATGCGAACAGCCAGTGCTCTAGGCAGGTAATGTGGATTGTTGGATTGTGGATCTGTTCCCCGTCTAAGGAATGCGCTTAGTGCAGGGGGTGCTGACAGACCCGAAAGCACCGTGGAGACATAGCCTAACTCCTTACCGCAATCTACATTTTACATACTATCCATAAAATATGGACTGAAATGAGAGAAAGCGTGCTTGATGCCATAGAGACAATTGTTGAGGGAGGTAATCTTTTTTTTCTGAAATCCTTCTCTTGAAGCCCACATGTAAGGTGGAACACATTATATATTGGATGGTATACTTCTGTTTTTGCTCCCTTCTTGTATACTTTAATGACAATGTAATGCTTTGTCTCCCACAGGTGTTGGTTCCTTCTTGCTGTACTCTGTACATGAAGGCATACGAGGAATTCCTTTGGATCCACAAGATAAATCTGATGCTTTGGTTCCTGTTTCTGGCACATCTCTGGCAGTTGGAATGGACTTCCATGCTGGTGAGGATGCCGCAGCTTCAGAGTTTTATATATTTCTAGATGTCTAGATACGCTTCTCATCATACTTCCTATTCACTTTTCTGTGTCATTTGTGAGATCTTGTCCTTTAAAAGAAGACTCATTTTTTTCAATGGAGAGTGGTTTAAGACGTAGGATTAAGACGTAGGAATTTCAGACAGACAGTGAGTTATTTTCCTGGCATAGAAGTCAGGGCACTGGATGAAATACTCTATAAACCCTTCTAGGGCATTGCTGCAGCTCCAACAATCAAATTAAGAGGATGGATATTAAACTTGATCCACTGAAGCAGTAAATCATTAAACTTTCACGGCAGCCAACTGGGCTCAATGCCAGAAGCAGTAAAATAGGGTTAATTGTCATATTAAAAAAAAACCCACAAAAAACCTCATTGTTGGCTTCTTGTTTTTATGTGATAAAATTCATTTTGATAGCTGCAGTTAAGCACTGTTTAAAAGCTATGCTCCAGGCTGTTTAGAACATTGCCGCAACAAAGATTCGCAACTTACTATACATAGAATGGATTCTGTTATCATAGGCTGAAAAATTACAGCACTTTGATCAGAATAACGGTCCTTTTCCTGTTCCTGTGGCAGCCGAGTGATTGCTTTGTATGTAAATTTCTTCTACACTCCTAATCTTCACTTCCCAGTGCATCTCCTTCAATTACTGACAAAGGAAGAAACACTCCCAGTTCCCAAGTGTGAGTGACTCACCAACAATAACAGAGAGAGCTCATGCCAAATTCAACACCCTCTTTACCACCCCCTTATGTCTGCCAGCATGGCACGGGAGTTGTAAAATGAAAACGTTTGTGTGGTCAGACAATTAGAAGGTGACTGTGTTATACTGACTCCTCTATTACCAAGTTTTATAAAAACCAACTCAAAAGAAACTATTTTTTAATAGTTAATACATTTTTAAACACGAACACTATTTGCTGTAAAGGGGTCAGAGCAATGATCCCCCTTCTGAAACTATACAAGGTTAATGGGACATACTGCTGTGTTGTCTCTTTAGATGACCCTTAATGCCTCGTTTACTATGCTGTTCCCTTTCTGTGGACCTATTGTCACAAACAATATCATTTATAGTGTATATATGTATCTTAACATAACACATCTTTCTTACCAATTGAAATAGGCTTTGTAATTGATGTAGTGTGTCTTTTTTTTTTTTTTTTTTTTTTTTTTTTTACTGTGTGAAATTTAGAGTTCCCTTTGCCTCCTGTATAGTAGAAAGAAGCTTTTATACACACACTGTATATATGACATTTTTTTTTATTTGTCTAGAAAATGACACCATCTACTGGGTGGATATGGGGCTCAGCACCATCAGCCGAGCCAAGCGAGATCAGACATGGCGAGAAGATGTGATCACTAATGGAATCGGCAGAGTTGAAGGCATTGCTGTGGACTGGATAGCTGGTAAGACTGAAGGGAATATTTTCTACTCTACAGGTAGGAATACATGGCTCGATTTTTGTACAGATTTTTGTACAACAGAGCGCCGTGCGCATTCAAGTCATGTGTATGGGTAGCTTAGGGCGGGATCAATCCCCCTCGAAGCTACTGGTTACCAACATGTTGGTAAACCTTGATCGATATACTATACTTTGTATATCAAAAGTCTAGGCTAGGCTGCATGCTGGCAGCCGATCTCGGGGCAGGTCGGCAGCAGCGCGATGACGTCATCATGCTGCTTCTGAGGAATCTTGAAGGTCTTGAAAATCCCTGTGTTATCGGCTTAAGTCTATCGCTTTGCTGTGTCTCCAAATAAATGCAGCATGTGTTAAGCCCACCATACACCTTTAGATCACTCTATACAATTTCCTTAAGATCTACCAATAACTATGTAGTGCTGGGTCCTCCCTGATAGAATAGATAGTGATTGAAATGTTTAGAAAGGTCCTCATATTACATGGTTTTGGTAGAAGAAAAGTTGATCTTACAGAAATTGTATGGTAAGATTGTAAGGTGTGTGGGGGCCTTTAGTGGTATCTTATTGACATGTCGAAACAACATGTTTTTTTTAGGCTACATAGGCAGAGGCTTTGATGAATTTTTTTTTAAGCAGTGGAGACATATGCTTACATATAAAAGGTTCAGTCCTTTCTAAAATGTAAAACTTACCTTTTAAATGGGAACGTATTGATTTAGATGTATTTCAGAAACATTCGTAAGGCCTGGTGTTGTTTCTTACATACAGAACACATATTTATTTTCCCACTGCCCTCCCTTGGATGTTTGAATGTCCATAGTATTAGATCAAACAATAGAGGGAAATGTGCAAGTTGTAGGTGGTAAACCTTTTCTACAATTAGTAGATCACACTGTGCTGCTGTAATGTGATTATTTTACATGCCACACTAATGTATAGGGCAGGTCACACTTTGAGTATTGCATTGCAGCACACCTCTCTGTGTATTGTCTTCTATTATGTTACCAAAAATGGTACATATTGTCAAGCAGTGACATGGATTCTGCAGTGTCTGTTGACCTTTTTTGTTTTCTTTACTAAGATTACAATGGTAAGATTGTGTTCACTGTATTACTTTTACCTGTATTGTACCTGTACTTTTAGTCTATACCTGTATTGCGGTAATCCTAAACAAAGTTTTTGTAGCTCTTCAGCACCCTTATTTGTTGCGGCTTCTCTCTTTACAGGCAATATCTACTGGACTGATCAGGGCTTTGATGTCATTGAGGTGGCTCGTCTGAATGGCTCCTTCCGCTATGTCGTAATATCGAAGGGTCTGGATAAGCCTAGAGCCATCACCGTTCACCCTGAGAAAGGGTAATGACCATGAACACCTCACTCTTTTTGATTAGCATGCACTATTTATATTATTTTTGTAATGTGGACATGATACTTTATTAATCAGGATGATTTTGTCTAACGTCACACATGTAGTTGGGTGCTGACCAATATTGTCCTCTTCTGTACAGCTGGCAATTTAGTTAATTCAAGTAATCTGCCTCCTGCTAGAAATCAGCATGCAAGAACAATGTGAATCATTGGAAAAATCTTTGGCAGGTGGAATAGCAAATAGTATTCCAGAAATTCAAATTGGCTTTCAAACGTCATCATGTATCTATGCATTAATAGAAATCTCTGGAAAGCCAAAAGGAGATTAGGGAATTTATGTATTCACTGCAAAGTTAAAACAAAGTGTATAGATGAAAGGGAAGCTGCATTAGGGGCAGGACCATATCTTAATCAGATCATCTCGCAAATACTATACTAATACACAAAAATACAAAGAAATGTAGAAAGCTGCAAGCTCAGGTATGTACTATAGTATTATTTGATGTGGGTTAAATAAACCTTTTGCTGTTTCTTTGTTGGGAGATTTTCCTGTGTGTTATTGAAGATATAGTTTAAGTTCCCTAGCGGTCAGTTCCTACTGGGCGAGCGCAGCAGAGTGCACTGTACTTTTTGAAGTTCCCACCCTCCTCTGGCTTCATCAATGATGCCGGTGATGTGGGCAGGGAAAACAGACGCCCCACCATTATAACGGAGGTCTGTGGCACACTGGACAGAGAATCGCCGCAGTTTTCCGAACCCCTGGTGGGTTTTGATGATCCCGATTCAGGAAGAGTTTGTTTTTCAAATAAACTGGGTTAATAGGAAAAATGAATTCTGTCCATAATGTCAGTTTGCATAGAAGCTACATTTTATTTAGCACACAGCAACAGTTCTATGGCTTTATTTTCTCACCTAATTTTTATGTGTGTTTATTTTCTCAGTTATCTGTTCTGGACTGAATGGGGTCAGTTCCCTCGAATTGAAAGGTCTTATCTTGATGGCAGTGGAAGGCTCATCCTTGTAGATGTCAGCATCAGCTGGCCCAATGGAATCTCCATAGACTATGAGGTATGAGGTAATCTATTGTTACTTGGAGAGATCTTCAGAACTGCCTATTGGCTTTCCCTTCTGTTAGTTTTCTTCTCACTCTGTGGATTGCACACCATCCACACAGAAGGAGGAAGACCAGAACAGAGGAACTAGCTGCAGGCAGTATCTAGAGTGCAAAGTGTGTCTCTTTGTGAATGATGAATGTTTCTGCAACACAAATGTGGCAAATATGAAATGACCCTCAACCTGAATCTTGAAATGGGGGTCTCGATAATATTCTTAAGAAAAGGGAGGAAAAGTTTGGGAACCACTAGTGTAGGTGATAAGTATAGCTTATTTGAGGTATTGGAAATTCAAGTAGTAAAAGCAGATTATACTATCCAACTCATAAATAATTAAAAGTACATCTCTGGTGCTGCCGAAGATTACCCAACATTTCATTTGTTAGCTATTCCTTTGTGTTTATACTAAGGATCATAATGGAATCTTTACTAATATTCAGTCATGTGAAAAGTTTAAATATGAATAAGAATACCCAATCATGATCACATAAAAATACAAAAGAAAAAAATATTTGTGATTCTTAATTATTCCTTGTTGCTTAATTAAGGTTTTTTTTGGAGTTAAGGCGTAAAACAAACTTTGAGGTTTTTTGTTTTTTATTTTAGTTTTTTCTCCTAATCATCAGCGTCAAAAGTTTTCACCCTCCCCTTAGGGAAAAATGTGAATACATAAATGTACATGGCATGGCCAATGTTAGGCTTCGGCCCCATAAAATTTTATATCTCTGAAGCTTTGTTGAAAAGGTGACATGACATTTTCTGACAATGCGGACATGCTATGATATCTGTATTCATCCAGCCTCTTTACTCCTCTTCTTCTGCAGGAAGGAAAGCTGTATTGGTGTGATGCTCGCACTGATAAAATTGAGAGGATTGACCTGGAGACAGGCAAGAACAGGGAGGTAGTTCTATCTAACAACAACATGGACATGTTCTCTGTGTCTGTCTTTGAAGATTACATCTACTGGAGTGACAGGTGAGGACTGGGAGTGCTTTGTTTTTCAAGTGGTTTTTCCTTTGTTGTGTGTAGTTTGTATTCATCGTTTTCATTGCTGACTGCTTGAACCTAAGCCTGTAATGGGCCATAATGAGGAGCCGTATTTATGCTAATAGGAATACAAAATATAAAAATATTTTAAAATTAGGAAAACCATAAGAAGGGTTTTAGAATGGTTCCAATGGTTACTCCTTGCAACCATAATAACCGCTCATAGGCAACCATACCCGCTTCTAGGCAATCCAATTTCCTGCTTGTAATACCAGCTCATTAAAGTCAAATTATATGTTTTTCCTTACATTGAAGGTTAATGTTAGGCTTGCAGCCATATCAATTTGATCATACATTTTTTTGTAGTGACTCAAAATGATTGAAATCGGATGTAAGATAAAAAATCTATATTTTAAAGTATGCATTTTATTAATCAATGAAAATAAATTGATCAATGTTACTTTTTGCGTATAGCTAGTTAGTTTCTTTCAATGTGATTTCATTCTTAATAACTAAAGTGTTCTTCATTTCTATACATATATTTCCTTTTTTATTTCATTAAAAAAAATTCATTAACGTCTGGATAATTTTTAGGACTCATGCTAATGGCTCTATCAAGCGAGGAAACAAAGAAAATGCCACAGATTCTGTTTCCCTGAGAACAGGAATTGGAGTACAACTCAAAGACATCAAGGTTTTCAACAAGGATAGACAGAAGGGTAAGTACTGTGTGTGGTTTGGCAGTGGGCAACGCACAGAACCCGCTCACTTTTACAGATCATGAGTGAGGTTAAAAACAATAAGGCAATCTCTCTTACAGCTCTGCAGCAATTTATTTTAGATAACCTTTTTTTAGAGGGATATGACCGTGCTTTTTCATGTACAATATACTGAACATATTATTACATAGAAGCCACATTACATAGTCAATACATTTACACATAAGCCACTTTTTTTTGAATGTTGAGTTATTTACCAGAATTTATAGCAAGCAGGTTGGTACCTGCATGCAGTGGGCAACTGTTCCCTGAAGTGGTCCAGTTCCCCTAACCCTGGTACTTTGTAATAGGTCTACATAGAAGTTTGATCCTTTGTCCTGTCTTTTCTTATATAATGTACATGGCCAAACTATATTACTTATATAATATGAATGCTTGGACCAACACTGGTAGCTCCTAATTTCTTTCTTTTAAATTATGGTTGATGAATTTTCATCATGGTCTCTAGAGTGTGGGCAATAAAATGTAGGTTTAGGTTAAGGTTAGGTTATGGTTAAATTTCAATGTAATGATAAGTCAAGGTTCGATTGAGGGAGTGTGTTATCATAAGGTTAAGTTTATATGTTGAATTGTATGGCTATTGTTGGATGTAACAGGGATGTTAGGAAACACTGAAAACTCCCTGCCTAGAAATACATAATTGAATACCACTCTGACTGGCCAGAATTCTCACCTCCCACATGTTGCTTCTCCATTTGCCAGCTGCAAAAAACTTGGCATAAAAAAAACATTACATTCTGTGGCTAAATCATTAACTCTGAGGCTTTTCTGTGGAAAAGGACAAACAACAAAAATTGGCTTTACACATATTATACAAGTTCACTTTGTCATAAGGCTCTGGCTTAGGAATGCTGTGCTAAAAACCAACGTACCAAATTTCTCTGACTTCAAACCCTTAATTATGTAGCTGATGCTGTGTAGAGGAGCAATAGAGGTTAATAACTCACCTCTCCATTAAATATTGAGAAAAGTTTCTGTGTTACTTTTACAACCTACTGTATAACTGTACCTGTATGACTTAATGTAATGGGGCTTGGCAGGTATGAACTAGGTAGATATTTTGCTTTAATTCTATGTATTATCTGTTGCTGACAGACTCTATGCTAAAACCATAGTAAAAAAAGTTCTTTTTAGTTCTAACCGCGTTTTATATTTCGCAGGAACCAACGTCTGCGCTGAAAATAATGGTGGTTGTCAACAGTTGTGTCTTTATCGCGGTGGAGGTCAGCGCACCTGTGCTTGTGCTCATGGCATGCTAGCTGAAAATGGCCTTAGCTGTAGAGAATATGATGGTTACCTCTTATATTCAGAACGAACAATCTTAAAAAGCATTCACTTATCAGATGAGAGTAGTCTAAATGCTCCAGTGAAACCGTTTGAAGACCATGATCATATGAAGAACGTGATTGCTCTGGCATTTGATTATCGAGAAAGCGATAAAGGGGGAACACGCATCTTCTACAGTGACATCCACTTTGGTAACATCCAACAGATAAACAACGATGGGACTGGTCGCAGGACTGTGGTGGAAAGTACGTTTTTTGTTTTGCTATTATTTTTTGGTCTGAGTGCTATATGGCTTTTTGTTTTTTCATTACAATCTTTTTGTACACTGCGAATAAAACCTGTAATTGGCTTTCTAACACTGCACAAGTAGAAGTGGTAATTCTTTCTCCGGTGGTTACCATAGGGGGGAGCAAAAGTATTTCAGGGGGGCGCTGGCCCTCATTCTTAACCAGTGTTTTAATAGGGAGGAGGGGGGCTTGATAATGTTACTAAATAGAGAAGGGGGGCCCTGCAAGGAAAGTTTGGGAACCACTGCTCTAGACCATGGCATCCAATGGTTTACTGAGCTGAACAGAGCTTGTAGCTACGCTGATGCCCATAAAAGTATTGTAAATCTGTTGAAATCCTTCCCCCCTTTTTCCAAAACTGAAAAAAGTCCTATCTAGAATTGTCATGGGACTGTGTAATCATTAAAAAGTCTTTAGTACAGATTAAACATTTCTGTGTATTTTTACCATTTCAAAATGATGTTCTACATCTTATATTGTTATCTTTCTGTAAAGAGGATGTTTTATACATAGCTTTTAAACACTGAAAACACTTTGTCTTTGTTCTTTTTATTGCTGCAGATGTTGGATCAGTTGAGGGCCTGGCTTACCATCGCGGTTGGGACACCCTGTATTGGACCAGTTATACTACATCAACAATTACTCGGCATACTGTTGACCAAAGCCGCTTAGGAGCCTTTGAAAGGGAGACTGTAGTGACCATGTCTGGGGATGACCATCCTCGGGCCTTTGTTCTGGACGAATGTCAAAAGTGGGTATTCAGTCCTTTTTTTTGTTTTGAGTTCTTCAAACATGTAAGCTTTGGCAATGTTTTCTTGCTTGAAATTCCTATTTGTGGTTCTTCTGCGCATGTAGTAATTCTCAGTGCATGGCTGAATGGCAGGACAAATGGCAACCACAGGTCCATAGTCACCGGGGCCATAGCAACTGCTCATGTAAATATAATAATATTTTCCCACAAATATCTGTAAAGATTTTATTAAACACAGTGGTCCCCAAACTTTCATTGCAGGGCCCCCCTTTTCTGTTAAGGAACATTATCGAGCCCCTCCCCCGTATTCAAACACAGGTTAAGAATGAGGGCCCACACCCCCCTGCAATACCCCCCCCCCCCCTCAGTTTGGGAACCACTGATTTAACAAAATAATGTACTGGTTCTGACCTAAATAGAAATTAAATCTAAGAGCAAACCTAAGGTCCCTATGTATTACATAACTCTGGAACTTCTTGTACTTCAGTAGAGATGGTGTTACCAATACCAAACTCATTTATTCATTCTTGTGGTCAGGATTTTAATAAAACTTTTCATTTGTAATTACTTTAACATTTGTTACTAAGCTGAATGCTGTAAAGGTTGCATTCCTTCATGTGTCTGCCCTTTCTCTGCATGAATAATATTCAGACATCTGTTTTATATTATCTTATTTGTGTCTTTTGCAGCTTTATGTTCTGGACGAACTGGAATGAGAAGCATCCTAGCATTATGCGGTCTACACTCTCAGGGGGCAATGTGCTTATCATTATTGACCGTGACATCCGTACACCTAATGGCCTCGCTATTGACCACCGAGCTGAGAAACTGTACTTCTCTGATGCTACTCTGGACAGAATTGAGAGATGTGAATATGATGGCACCAACAGACATGTAAGTCTGTTGGTTCAATTTGTTCACAGTGATTTAGGAGAAAGTGATCTTTATTATGAGGTTTAAAAGGGACCAGGTGTTGAAATTTGTCCTCAGGGGAAATGCTAGTTATGGGTTTAGTCGAATGTAATAGATTTTTAATAACTTTTATGTAATTTGATGTAAAGGCGATTGTATGTATTACTGAATTATTTACTATAAACCGTCTTATCCTGTTAGTCTTCACAGGCTGCAGAAATTAGCTATCACCACCTAACCCTGGCTAGCCAATTTGACAAATGAAAATCTATCGATCTATCGGTTTTGAGACTAAAGCCTGCCATACACGTCCCAATAAAATTTACGATTGCTAAAACCAGACAGATGCATCCCGATGGTGAAGTCGTTTATGGATCGTAAATTTCGCTAAAATAGTACCACATGGAAAATCCAATTTTGGATTGAAAATGTCATAGAAAATAATCGTAAATACTATCAGACGATTTGCTTTCCAATGGGAAGTGATATAGCGGGGTATGGAAAGGAGCTGATATGTAAAATGTGTACTTTATAATGCTCAGTGTCATTATAAATGCCTGCAGCTAAATTAATGATTAAAAACAACACAATTTGTGATCTAATAAAGTTATTTTTAATATAGTTCTAAACCCCCCCCCCCTCCCGAAATGCATCATGTCCAGCGGTAGTTAATAACGACAGTATTTTAGAACCAAAATGTAAACCATTACTAACTTATTATAATACAATGTTAACAGCAATTCAAAAAAATTGCCAATGGATATTTCATATATTATTTTCACTCCATTCAAAGAAGAACTTTTGTGGTTATGATGAATCCATCTGGTCACCAACTGCAATATGTCGTCGCCGGAAGTTTAAATATGATAATAAGCATCATCTGCACTAAATCGGGAAACCACAAAACACTTGCCCGACCCAGACCAATAAAACATTTTCTACTTGTCCGATGACTTTTCGATCAAAAATTTCGCCAATTTCAATCGAATTTTATCTATCGTACCATGTGGACCTGCACATATTTCATGCCGATCAACAACTAACATTGGTTTTGTTTTATCGATCTTAAATTTTATCGGTACATGTATGGCAGGCTTTACCTTTGTTTTGTTTTTTTTTTACTTTCTTTTATAATATACAGGTAGCATTAAATTGTTGTAATTGGAATACTGAATCTACAAAAATTAAATTGCTAGAATATTTCATTTACAATCTAACCCAGAGGAAACCCATACCATTTAGGCAGCTAGTTAGGTATTGCTTGGCTATATGCAAAGGAGGTGGCCACAATAAACTATGCAACATGCCATGTAATGGCAATAAAATTAGTTTCCTCGGTGCTGAAAAATGTTGGTGTCCTTGGTTTTTAAATAAAGTGTCACTGTCTTCTTAATTTTCGTTCTTATCATGCATTTTATAGGAATTATTGTATGTGTTTCTTTCTTTTAGTGGATTTTAAAGTCTGACCCAGTTCATCCCTTCGGCCTAGCAGTATATGGAGACTACATCTTTTGGACAGATTGGGTTCGCCGGGCAGTTCAACGTGCAAACAAATATGATGGATCAGACCTAAAACTTCTAAGGGGCGATATTCCTCAGCAACCTATGGGAATAATTGCTGTGGCAAACGATACTAACAGCTGTAAGTAGAATCTTGTATGTTACATTCCTTGCAAATGTCATTGAATTGTAATATACGTAAACCTGACACAATAAGTTTCGTTTTCTTAATGTATCAAGTCCTGTTCCCCTATCATTAAATAGGAGCCTTAAAAAAAAACCTCACACAGACTTAAATGTCTGCTTCTATCTACTCAAAATGTGAGGTTGGTAAAACCAGCCACTTATATCTTGGGATGTAGGTATTATGTTGCTATTCCTCTCCATCTCACTGACCTGGGTCAGGCAATAGTTATGCTGCCAGTGTATCTCACACCTACTTTTTCACCCAGAAAGTTTTAGATGGACTTCGAGTGTTCTGAACATTAAATAATATGTGTATATTTACCTTTAAACTCACATATAGATGTTTTATTAATACAGTATGGATGGCCAAGCCATTATTATGTTATGTAGTTACAGCAATGTTCCTGATCTCTAATTAATGGGCCACTATTAATAAATAAAAACTTATTTTTGCTACGTTTTGTATATATTTTGAAATTATGTCATACATATTATACCTATTCTTATATAGGGTTATATAATTGTCACTGTATCCTTTATTTATAAACGTATTCATTTTCTTGTTTTTATCCTTTATTAGGCGAGTTATCACCATGCAACAACAACAGTTTATGTCATGACTTGTGTCTCCTGACTTCTGATGGAAGAGTGAACTGCTCCTGCCGAGGAGATAGGATATTGCAGGAGGACTTTACATGCAAAGGTATTCAAAATGCTTTAGTAGTCATGATTTTGTTGTATTTGTTGTAGTTTGATAAACATTCTGGCAATGTGGAAAAATAAGAAAAGGCAAGCTAGTAATTTTTAAATGTGTTTATCTGTGTATATAATGCGCTTCTAATTGCTGACAGGCTTCAGGGAGCACTCTTGAAAGAAAAAAAAATGTACATCTTTTAAAATTTCAGATACTCTCTGATTTTTACTTCCTTTGCTAAAAATGTCTATAGTTTCTTATGTATCTTTTGTTCAACAGCCCCCAACTCTACTTGCAATCCTCATGATGAATTTGAATGCGGCAACGGTGACTGCATAAACTACAGCTTGACGTGTGATACATTGGCCCACTGTAAAGACAAGGCGGATGAGAAGCATTCCTACTGTGGTATGATTAACTTCTTTCTGATCACTGCAGGGTATCTGTCATAAATGGCACCCTACCATGCTTGTCATGTCTTTCTCCTTTGACCAAAATATGAGAGTCATGAAGTCAGTAAACCTTTGATATATGATCACATAAGCTCCTAGTTTGTTCTTGAAAGGTAAAAATTGCCACAGTAGTCGAAACATTGCAACCCCCCCCCCCCCCCGAAAAAAAAAAAAAAAAACACTTTGTCTTCCTTTACTCTTAACCAGTAAATTTAAATGTATCACATTTTAACAAGGGACTTAAAACTCAGGCCTTCCCTGTACTGGTGTTTGAAACCCACCTGAAAGAGACTTATGAGCAATGAAAAATTCTTTTTTTGTGAAGACAGAAATTCGAAAAAATCTTGTGTTGGAATTTGGCAACTATAACATGTTGTTATGACTTTAAGAGAAGAAATGTTCTAGTGATCTATTGGAGTTTTGTGAAATTAGCTGGTTTCCTGGGCTTATGCTAGCCATACACATGGCGACTTACCCCGACATCTGCCGCCGATATCTTTCCGGGAGGCTAACGTGATGACGTCATCATGTTTAGCCTCCCATTGCATTCTGGGGCCCTTCAATCGGCAGGGGCACCCTTTGTGTGCCGGCCATAAGCTTCAATGAAGCCGCCGCTTCATTGTAGCTTATGGCATCGGCTCCCATCGGCTCGCGCCGGCCAGAGATTTTCCGACATGTCGGATCTCTGGCCGGCCAAGAAGTGGGGCGACAGGGATCTGTCGCCCCATGTGGCACATGCCGATTAGCGGCCGATTTTTAACCTGACCGACGGCGAGAGCGCGCATGCCCGTCGGTCAGATTAAAATCCGGCCGTTTATCGGCATGTGTATGGCTAGCATTAGCCTGCTCTTACTGAATAGAGATGGAATAGCTGATCAGGAGGGTCTAAAGCAGGAATCAGAGCATCTGTAACACTAAAAGAGCGGTATTATGAGTGCAGGCTGATGCCAGCAAGTAGCAGACATAGATACATTATTAGGCAGAAGACAGTTGAATAGCAAAAATCTGAGCATTTAGCAGCATAACAGTGTAAGTTATTATTGGAACAGCTAATGGTCCTAAATAAATGTAATCAAGGACTGACAAACACTCAAAATATAATCAAGGGGGATAACTGGTCTTCAGCAGCATCATTCAGAAAGAATTAAAAAAGAATAGTCCAAGATTAAGTAAAATTCTGGATAGTAGATATAAACTTTATTCAAAACCCGACATTTCAACAAATATATATGGAATAGAAAAATATATAATATCCATGATAAAGTGTGTTGGGTACTGTGTTGTTATTATTATTATTATTATTATTATTATTAACATTTATTTATATAGCGCCAGCATATTGCTGTACACACATTAGAGTGGAGATACACCACAGTATAAACACACCGTGTACAGGTAATTACCAGGAGAGTAAGAGGCCCCTGCCCGGGACGGGCTGACCATCTAATATGTTGGGGAACAAGGTATACAAAAGGTGGTGGGGGGTGTTGTGACCTGTCATGGTCGGTGCTGTTCCGCCTCCCTGGTTCGTTCGTCGGCGGCTGCCGCGTTTGTTTGATTCGCGTCTCGCTTCATTTTGTCCTGTTGGCCACCTTTCTTTTCCTCCCTCTTCTCTTTTTCTACTTTCCTGGTTTCCCTCTCTTTCGGCCCCACCGCTGTGAGTCCCGATCGCCTTCTTGTCTTCCTTTCCACATGTTACTTCTCATGGTTCAGTCGTGTGTTTTTCTTGTCCTTCTCTCCTCCCTTTCGTTCAGTTCCTATCTCTTTTGATCTTTAATTAAATGTTCCTTTCTTATTTTTTCCTTTTTGTTAAGGTCCCCTTTTACTCTCTGGTTCCTGTTTCCAGGTTCCACATTTCTTTTTCTTGCCATTACTTTTCGCCCCTCGGTCCGGCGCTCCCCCAGTCGTCCTTCTGTTGCGCCTTTGTTTCTACCTCTGTTTACCTGGGGAGCCAGTGGAGGAGCTTTGCAGAGAGGAGCAGGCAGATGAGGAGGTCGTTAGAGGAGTAGATGAGTGCTGGCAGCGCATTCATATGGACTGAGAGGATGAGAGTCTAGTGAGAGGAGGACCAGAGATGATGATTGTTGAGCAAGTAGTCCAGACTAGGGATTATGAGGCATTACCAGGCTAGTACTTTTGTGTTTTCTTTCTTTGTATTCAGTATCGGCTTTTAGAATGTATCGGATATTCTAGTGTTCATGGATCTATCTATTGTTCTGAATTTGTGGGGAGTAAAATGAGAGTTGCAAAGTCAAAAAGTGACAACCACTGCACGCGATGCTTGATTTTCCTGGGTGAGATGAACGGTGTTATTTTAACTGTTAGTGAGATGTTGGGGTAGGTAGCCATTGTAATTGATTTAGAAAGATTCTATTTCAGTTTTTGCTCAGATTGTAGTTTTTGAGGAATCTTCAGCCATCCATGAAGAATGGCCGATAGCAGTGAGAGATGTTGTCAAGGTACAGAGGAGTGAAGCCGGGTCGAAAATATAGATTTGGGTGTCATCATCATATAGATGGTATTGCAGACAAATAGGAGATGAGTTTGCCATGGTAGTAGGTGTAGAGTGATAAAATAACTGGCTCAAGACTGAGCCTTGTGGGTACTCCAACGGGATGGGGTGTGATAATAAATAGAGCATTGAAATGGATTTGGAAATAGTGTCATTCAGTAGGATGGATACCAGAAAGAGCACGAGTCACACGAATTTCCGATACTAGCAATCAGGGTCCTGTAAAAGAAATGGTGTGTCACCGTGTCAATGCAATGAGAGATCAACACAATAGGAGGGAATAGTTCCTTTGGCCTTGCAGTGAGTAGGTCATTGGCAACTTTATTGATGGTCTGTCTCAGTGGAATGAGACTGCAGTAAGCCGGATTGGAGGGGGTCAAGGAGGGAATTTACAGTCAGGTAGTCGGTGAGTCTTGTGTATACAAGGCGTGTTATGTCATTTATTTAAATTTTCATTTATTGTTTCCTGTGTCACCACAGCTAATCGTCAATGTAAGAAAGGTTTCCGTCACTGTTTGAATGGGCGATGCATTGCCACTGCTTACTGGTGCAATGGTCTGGATGATTGCGGTGACAACACGGATGAGGTATCTTGCAACAGTGAGTATGTCCAGCTTCCAGGAATGTCCTGAATACTTATTGCGATCTGCTTCAGCTGCAGCTCTCTTGGTGTACTTATTTTGTGGGTATAGGGCAGATCGTCATAGAATCTTTATACTTGCCTAATAAAAGTGTCAAAATCAAACAAAGCTCCACCTACCCCCCTAGTGAAGTCCGGCAGCAACCAGAATTGATGCTGGAGGGGCGGAGACATATTCAGATCTGGATTGGTGGAGCGAGTGTGACCGGGAGGACCAGACACTCCAGGCATGGTGGAGCGGGAGCGAGCAAACAGGAAAGGTAAGTATTTTTTTCTTTAGGGGTCACTGTCCCTGGATAAGGGCTGCATAGGTGAGTTATGTATGTATATGTTGGTAACCTGTTTAGCCCAAACAAGATCTATTGATCTCGCTCGGAAAACAGCATACACGGGTAGATTTTTTTCCCAGATTTCTGCACAGTGCAGTGAGCGCGCACGGCGCTCGGCTGTGCAGAAATCTGGGAAAAATCGACCCACTTATTCCTACCTTTACCCACCCATTTCTCTTGTCAAAAATGTTATGTACAGACATCAAGTGACTATTGTAGCATGCTTTATTGCATTTTACTGGGTGACACCGATTAAACCTATTATTGTTTGCAGAAACCAGCTGTGCCCCTACAGAGTTCCGTTGCCGAGATGGAACCTGTATCGGAAACTCTAGTCGATGCAACCAACTCCTTGACTGTGATGATGCTTCTGATGAGATTAATTGCAGTAAGTACTCTGATTTACGCAATATTTACAGCTTGGTATATTTCCAGTTGGGTGTTGTGTGTTTTAGAGGCTTTAGATCGGAATGTCCAACTCCAGCCTAAGGACCATATCTGGCCATGGTATAATTATAGTTGGAATGCACAGTTGTTTTTTTTACAATGTATCTTACTTTTGATTTCATGTGTGTTTATATTAATACACTTAATGTTGCTTCCATATGGAAAGGTTCATCGTTTTATCTGATTAGAAGCAAAAACTTCCTGAATTGTAGATATTTTCCAACAAATTTTTTAATTTTGGTCCACTCTGTGTTTGACTTTGACACCCCTGCTTTAGATGAAATGCAAGTGGTCTGTCAGAGTACTGCTTGAAGCTTGAAATAGTAGTTTAACTTACCATGTTTTGAATAGATTTTCAAGCAATTTGTGAAACACAAACCATCCTAGCGTGTGTGTGCTGCCATCCTGAGTACATATAGAAGCATTTCAAGTGTTTATACCAGTGCAGTTGGGTCCTTACATCGTAACTTCAAGCAAACACCAAACTACCCAACACAACACACCACATCAGTTTTCCTATCTGTCAAAACATATGAGCTCAGCCTGAAATGTGATTTCTCTTTGTTATAGAGTTTAGTTGTATTGCTTTTGCACCTTCAGACTGGACTGCTGATTTAATGTTTAAGGTGCAGCAACACACTAACATATTGTTAGGGTGCCCATACACCTTTAGATTTCTCTGTCAGATTTTCTTTAGATCTCCTTTTGTTTT
>CM070033.1:41747009-41759942 GCA_036250615.1 Ptychadena robeensis | reverse complement strand
TTCATCTAATCTTACATCGATTGTATGCTTAAATCGAGCCGTGTGTTCCTAGCTTTAGTTGGGATGACAAGTTCTCAAATGGAAAAGTTTGGCTGATCCACAGTTAGCACAAATTAGATATAATCAAATGATCCCATCAGGTGCTTCTCAATAAGATATCCGGGGGTAGAACAGTTCCAACTAGAACTTACCATGAATAGAATGACTCCTTCTTTGTGTCTTTGTGTAATGGGCAAAGTCTGACTGGTAGCACTGCTACTTCCTCTCCATTTAGGGCTAATGTGCAGAAGTTGACACAGTAATAACCTATACATAATATACACAACTGCTTTATTTAAAATTCACCAGAGTTCATCTCTAGGTTCTGCCTTAGAGACATTTGGCTTCCGTGTGGATGATGTAATACTGCTTCTTAATTCTTGCTGGTCCTTACTGGCATTAGATGATCTAATGTAATATATTTTGGCCTTTGTAATCACAAATGGTATTTTTCCATTACACATACCCTTTGGCATTTTCAGCTGTCCCTTTTCTCTTTCAAAAGCATTACTGAGTAAGACGAGTTTTTAGGTATTTTAGAATTGAGGTAAGTAATAACTATACACGAACAGTCCTGCCGCAATGTTTTTTGGTCCAGTTTCTGCTGAGAAGCGGAATGCATTGGGCTCCATATGCATTGCTGTTTGGTCAGCAGATGGCGAGCGGCACAGCAATCCCAGTACTGGTTGCTATTGAGGAGACAACAGCATATTTACTAAAAAGATTTAATTTTTTTGTTCTTTCCCTTAAGAATGGTCATTCTGGACTCTTGGTGGCAGTAGATAGTAGAAACTTGGTTTCTAGCTAATTTCTGTGAAAAATTTTAAGGTTAAAGCTAGCTATACACGTATCGATCAATGAGAATGATCGATATTTTGTTTGAATATCATTCATTCCTATATCAAATGTATGCACTTGATTTTCATTCGACCAAGCATGATGTCGAATGAAAACTCGATCATATGTACTCAAACTAACTATCGCTCCATTTTTTTATTTCAATTGAAAGTGCAGGGGTATAGCTATTTTCTACAAAATTCTTTCTTCTGAGAGAAAATATTTATTTCTTTCATCGTGTTCAAGAGACTGAAGAGACTTGCTTACGAACAAATTAACATAATACTAACAAATGAAAAAGAACAATTGTTCGATAGGTTGAATTTACATTCATTGTTTGAGGGCCCCCATACACCTTTAGATTTCTCTGTCAGATTTCCTTTAGATCTCTCAAGCCCCCCCCCCATACACCTTTAGATCCCTCCATACAATTTCCATCAGATCTACCAACAACTATGTAGTATAGTGACCTCCCTGATAGAATACATAGTGATTGGAAGATGTCGAAAGGTCCTAATATTACATGGTTTTGGTAGAAGAAAAGTTGATTGTACAGAAATTGCATGGTAATTGTATGTGGTGTATGGGGGGCTTTAGATCTCGCAGAGGACCCTATACTACATAGTTGTTGGTAGATCTAAAAGATATCTGACAGAGAGATCTTAAGGTGTATGGCCAGCTTAACAGATTGATCAAAATGTACCAGCATCTTCTATCACCTTACGATATATTTGTTTGATATAGGTAACTTTTGATTGGTCTAACAAGTTGTTTGGTTCTCGATTTTCATTTGATCGATTGAAAAATAATTGATACATCATCATATTCATTGATACCTCATTAACAAGTTAGTTAACTCTACAAAGCGTTTTTAGATCCACTGCAAGGATTATGAAACATAATTCCTTAGCTTGACGTTTTAGTTCAGGTATGTAAAACCTAATACCAGTATCCATCATGTTCTGATCTGGCACAGGCTGAATGAATTCTCACTGTTTGCTATGGGTTAATGTTCTAATGAGTTGGCTCTCAGTAGTAGATAGGTCAGATCACGTGTTGGACACCTGATGATTCTGGACTGAGAATGAAAGGTCCTCCACAGACAATGCAAGTAATGCTACACAGTTTCAGTAATTTCACACAGCATTTGTCATATTCTTGCTTAACCTAAAAAGGTTTTTTTTCTTTAATGTTAAAGAATTACATTGTTTTGCTTTCTTTTCAATCTGTAAGTCTCTGGATTTTTAATTGACTCTTGATTCCAGACATCACTGACTGCAGCAGTTACTTCAAGCTGGGAGTTAGAGGAACAACTTTCCAAAAGTGTGAGAAGACCTCTTTGTGCTATGCCTCTAGCTGGGTCTGCGATGGCTCTAATGATTGTGGAGACTTCACTGATGAGATGAACTGCCCAGGTAATGATTAAACATTGCTCTGCCAATACTTATTTCTATAGTTATGACAATTATTATGGATGGGTAGTATGGAGTGAAAAGTAGGTTTGTTAGGGAAGGTTGAAAGAAAGGCAAGCTGGAGAGGTGAGCATGGGGTAAATGAAAGGTGATGTAGATACAATAATATGAAAAGGTGGGGTGAAAAATTTAGGTAGTATAGAGAGATGGGGGGTCTCTACAGATCAAACACGTCAGTGTTTACTTAACTCTGACCTGAAAATACTATCCACGCGGTCATAATAATGCAACTATTGTATTCGTTTTTATATAATTTTAATTTGACCTTTATTCCAAAACAATTACCTTTTTTCACACAGGTGTTCGGAAGCCAAAGTGCTCAGTGAATTACTTTGCCTGTTCAAATGGCCACTGTATTCCTATGAGCTGGACTTGTGATAAAGAAAATGACTGTGATGATGGGGAGGATGAGAGCCATTGTGGTAGGTTTCTGATAAGAATACATACATTGTTGTGTCAACACAGAAAAGCAGAGGATCATGGAACACAGCTTGGGGAATTCTCAGATTTCAAGAACACAATGTACTTACAATATACCGTTATTAGATTAGTTATTTGGTGAAAACAACTAAAAAATATATAATTCGAAAAATACGAATGCTGTGATTTCTGACCTTCTCAAATTGATAGTTGACAGTCTGTATTTAGCTTCATAATTGTGAATCATTACATTTTAATAGGTTTTCAGTTTGGGGAAATCAAGTTACAATTCATAATCTACATGCAGTTACTGGTCAAAGGGTAGGAAATTAGTAAAGCTATTGCAACATCATAACATCATTAGCTGGTGTGTTTAGCAATGGACAACAAATATACGTTTTCGGAATAACTGTCCTTTAGGATCAAGAAAAAGTTTTATGAACAATGTTTTTAGGCCTTCAGGAGCCCTTTTGTGTTTTACATTCTTACCTTCTAAAATTCCACCTTATTGCCCAAAGTAGTTGGAAATCACTTGGTAAAGGAATTGCCCTAGAAGTAGTGTTTAAATGCTTAAACTTACATAACACGTAAGAAAGCACACAACTCCATATTTAAAACTCAATGCTAACAATCTCTTCTATTACTCTTTCTTTCCCCAGACAAGTTCTGTACATCCATGCAGTTTGAATGTAACAACCATCGTTGTATCTCTAAACACTGGGTGTGTGATGGCTCTGATGATTGCGGAGACAAATCAGATGAAGATCCTGGCCGTTGTCGTAAGTTGCATGCTTCCATTTTGTTTACAGTGTATTCATCAAAAAGATTTGTGAATCTGATAGAGGCTCTTTGTGTTCTAGAATCTGCCACTTGCAGCCCTGAATCCTACCAGTGCCCCAGTACTAATCTGTGTGTTCCACGCCGCTGGCTGTGTGATGGCGACAAAGATTGTCAAGATGGCTCAGATGAGAGTGTCCAAGCTGGTTGTAGTAAGTAAAGGTTTTTGTATTAAAGGGGTTTGACCTTATGCATATGTTTTTATTATAAGAGGGGGTGACCAAGTAGATCCATGGGTTATTTACTCTTTACGCAGACCATCTTTAACATTAAAAACATAAAATACTGAAACTGTTAAGGTTGGTACATATTTTAGCTGGAGCTTTCACTCCTGAATAATTCAATGACAATTCCTTAAATTTTGGGCTACATTCTGACCAATGGTTATGTATTTCATTCTCCAGTAAAATAGCCTTTTTGTGGCCATTAAAGACAAATTATCTTTAAAATGTTGGTATTTAATATACTTTGTAAACTCTCATATTCTTTATTTAGTTTTCAACAACACCTGTGACTCCAAGGAATTCATGTGTCAGAACCGGCAGTGTATCCCTAAGCAGTTTGTGTGTGACCATGACGCTGATTGCAGTGATGGCTCTGATGAGTCTCCAGAGTGCGGTAAGTTATCTGAGCTTAGTTGTGACCATAGATAAAATATTTCAATTTTAACTGAAAAATTTATTTTAAAAAATCTCGATAATGAATGCTTCTATTTTATATTTTTAAATAATA
The DNA here is from genome assembly GCA_036250615.1 of Ptychadena robeensis. Lineage (NCBI taxonomy): Eukaryota > Metazoa > Chordata > Amphibia > Anura > Ptychadenidae > Ptychadena > Ptychadena robeensis. The sequence continues at coordinate 41,755,605 of CM070033.1, read as the reverse complement.
GAATATCCCACATGTGGTCCTGATGAGTTCCGTTGTGCAAATGGCCGTTGTTTGCGTAACAAGCAATGGGAATGTGATGGTGAATTTGATTGCCATGATAAATCCGATGAAGCTCCCAAGAATCCGCGCTGTACCAGCACAGGTAGGAAAGCATCACTTATATCGTATAAGTACTATTTTATGAGTATGGCTTTTCTATTAAGGGAGAATTCGTACAGGTTATGGACGTCTGATATTTTCGTGGCATTTACCTTGACATGTTCTGATAATATGATATTTCCTTTCGCTATTGTTTTTACACATAATTATTATCCATCTACTTCTATTCACAAAATCAATGTGTTGATTCTAAAGGAAACTAAGCCATCCTTGTTAAATGTTAAAGGGCAATTTCACACGTGCATTATGTAGGGGGCAGTAGGGTGTCACCACAGATCACAGACACAGTTAAGGAATGCAAGTGTCCATCAACAACTTTTACTAAGGTTTTCTGTAACATTACAGGCAACAAGACAACAAAACCCAAAATAGGCTAATACCTTGAATTTCCTGGTAAAGTTAAGTGAAAAACAGAAAGACAAGGCACACAGAATAAAACAAATGTGATTAATAAAAGAGCACATTGTCATTATAAAATAAATATAATACATTAACTGGCTTGCATGCTTATTAAAAAGAGGGGGATTAACCCCCCTGGCTGTCCGATTCAGTCTTTTTTTTGTGCAAAAGCTCCCAAAGTAAGATCACCATTTCTAGAAAAAATTTGCAGAAAATCCACAAGATGGCAGTTTTTCACCCCGAGCTGCAGGCTGATACACAGTCTGTGACTGCACAGGGGATATTGCTGGTCACCGTGCAGGTAGCTGCTTCTTTCTCAGTGACATGCACACAGAGAGATGATCAGTCGACGCCTCTCAGCTGTCGAATGACCCTATGACATCACTGAATCGACTAGCCAACAAGATTGTGAATGCTCTAACAAGCAGGCAACGTCCGCGCTTACCCGCACATTGGCAGCAATGCACTTGGTTATTGCCCATACTAGTATATAAGAGATGCTTGCACTGCAGTTATAATGTTCTTGCTGCAGGATGTAATACATTGATGCAGTTTATTATGTGTTAATGCATTATGCAACACACACAAATGTTTTGTGGTACAATGGATTTCCTATGCAAACCTTTTTACCATGCAGTAATCATAGTTCACAACTTTACCCCATTGATGCATAATTTGTTATTTTTACAGTAAGCAGTGTACTAGCTTTTACTTGCCTAGTAGAGACCACACAAGTAGCCTTTCAGTTAATATTCTAATGTTAGCATGCTGGCAGGAGGATAAAGCAAAAAATCGCTTATCGTTGTTCTTCTTTCCCTGTCCAGCCGTAGTTTGTGGGGTTTTCTGGATAACAAATAGTAGGCACCTCATAATTTCTGCTTTTAAACTTTAAAATTACCTAGCAGGTGTTTTCTTATATTGGAATGTTTTCTTACAAGGGTAGCATTACTAAATAGTAGAAAGCTTAGATGAAGTTTATTTTGAGAATAGTTAGAATAATTGAATAATTATAATTTATTTATAATAATTACAGAGGGCAAATGTAATGAGACGTTTTACCAGTGTAAGAATGGCAAGTGTATCCCTGAGCATCTACTGTGTGACAACAACAATGACTGTGGTGATGGTTCCGATGAACGCAACTGTTTTGTCAATGAATGTCTAAATAAGAGGATGAGTGGCTGCAGCCAGGAATGTGAAGATCTGAAAATCGGTTACAAGGTACACATCTGATTTATGTATTTTTCAACTATCAAAAACATTTCTGTGATTTAGCCAACTGCCATGTTCTTAATGCTATTGATGTTGCCTGTAACCCGTGCAGTGCAGATGCCGTCCTGGATTCTGGCTGAAGGATGATGGTAAAACCTGCGTGGACATTGATGAATGCACAACCACTTACCCCTGCAGCCAGAAGTGTATCAACACAATTGGTAGCTACCGGTGCCTATGCGTGGAGGGCTATGAAATGAGATCCGATGACCCTACCAGCTGCAAGGTGGTTGGTTCTGGAGGTGAGCCAGTCATTTGACAAATTGCTTAGTATTTGCGATGTATTTATTATTGGTGATAGCAGGTGGTGAATGTTTGTAGCAGCAAAATAATCTATGGTCAATGTACCAATTAGACACTGGGATTTTTTTTTCCAAGAGCTTAACTGAGGGAAAGATCAACCTCGTTTTTAGGACAGCTAGGAAATGTGATGCTTGTCCACTATTTCTGGGGTGGGCAAACTTTTACATTTTTGATAAAAGGGGGGACCAAGAGGCTATGGCTGACCCGCCATAGAGGTGGCAATTCCATGCATCGCCGGCTTCAATTATGAGAGAGGTGATGTGTTATTTCCAATGTGTGACATTAAAAAAAGTCAAAATTAGCTTGGTGATATCCTTGTATCAGTCCCCAAAAAATTGTCGAAATCGTTGTGCCATCTCTACTGTTAAAGAGTAGCTACTTTATTTTATTTTCTGCTTTTATCAGTTTTTCATCAGAAAAATTCAAACAAAAATCATTTTTATTTTCCTCAGTTGAAGAACCATTCTTAATATTTGCCAACCGGTATTATCTGCGAAAACTGAGTTTGGGAGGCACAAATTACACACTTCTCAAGCAGGTAAGAGGATCCTTCCTAATGCTAAAACCAATAATTATATTAAATCTACATTAAGTCTGATACATGCTTTCATGATATATAGACTGTATGTACACATATCTTTTACATAAGCAAAGGTTATTCAAAGCTTCTTTCGCCAGCCACTGGGGTAGTAAGCTTCTGAGTTGCGTCATCTTTCCACTAGTTAGTGAACGTACACCATTCAAAATGATATTCTGTCTGCAGTGACCCATGTCCTTCCTCTGAACCTACAATTAAGCCCTAGTAGAAGTTAAAATAGATCAAAGGGGTGATGTTTTGATGCAGCTAGTTATAGAATATGGTATTTGATTTGATCAAGCTGGAAGAATAATTAACATTACTTTATTGGAAGCAATTAATTTATAACTTTCTAAGATCAAGACAGATTCCCTGTGATTCATATTACAGATTGTTCAAAGAAGGCAGTGTTATAAATTCTGCTCCAAAAACCACACACATCTTCAATATGCACTGATAGTTAACCTCCCTAGCGCACTGCTGAGGTCCAGATTTCTGTACCAAAAGTGCACCATAGACTTTAATGGATTTTTCTTAATGTTGTAGGCCTGTAACTTCCCAAAATCTGTCTGTACAAGGGTCTAATAGACATCCTGAATATAATAATGTTTGAAACAAACAATTATGTAAAATAAAAAATTATTTTATAATAAAATTAATGAGAAAACACAAAAATCAGGGCACAAAGCTATGCTGCTATGTACTAAATCTCGCCCAAATAAAGTCTCTGGTGCCCCAGATGTGCCCATTTGCAGTTAATCCTCTCTAATCTGGTGTGATGGATGTGGTAAAATCACACCAGGGAAGAGAGAGTTACTGCAAATGGGCACATCTGGGGCACCAGAGACTTTTTATTTTGGCGATATATCTTACATAGAAGCACATTGAAAGCAGTTTTTTACATAGAAAACTGATTTCGTGCTATTCACTTTCAAATTTCCCACCGCCTCCCGATGTGACGTCATCACGTCACTCGGAGGGGGGGGGTGGGTGTATAGGATGAGCCGGAGGATCCAGCAGCCATGTCGCATCGGGGACACCGGGACAGCACAAAACAGTAAGTATGCGCTGCCGGAGCCCCGATGTTCACTGGACGTCACCATCTCGTGCAATAGTGACAGTAGCAGCGCTGAAGTTGGTGTCTTCATTACCGTTACTGCTGCTCCACAAGTCAGCTTAGTCTTTTTAATTATAATAGGATAGAGAGGAGCCTAATTGGACCCAAATGTGCTGATTTGCCACATCCCAACTCAATATATTCAAGAAAAAAAGATAATGTTTTCCCTCACCGTTTTAAATCCGAATGAGGAACACGTGGACTTTAAAGGGCAGTATCAGACTTAAGTGTCATAAGACGTATTTTTATTGTGAAAATACACAGTATACAATATTTTTTAAGGAAATATAATAATAGCATCACATTGCTTTGGGTTACCTTTAGGTTACATCACCAATGTCATATAAGTCTTTTCCTCGACTTATATGACATTGGTGATGTAACCTAAATGTAACCCAAAGCAATGTGATGCTATTATTATATTTCCTTAAAAAATATTGTATACTGTGTATTTTCACAATAAAAATACGTCTTATGACACTTAAGTCTGATACTGCCCTTTAAAGTCCACGTGTTCCTCATTCGGATTTAAAACGGTGAGGGAAAACATTATCTTTTTTTCTTTAATATAGTCTTTTTAATTGTCCTCCATCACTTAAGCATAGGACATTGTGCCTACAGAGTAATACTTAATGTCACAATACACTTTTTACTCTAACTACTTTAAGTAACTGATCTATTGTTTCTATTACTTTTCTCTGTGATCCTGTGACCCCCACAAAATTGTATTTATAACTCAACATTATTCTTTCCAGCGTCATTATATAGTTTCCCATATATATTTCCTGCACTCTGCCTTGCACTGTCGTAAACAGATTTAGCCCTTTTTGAAGCTAACCTTCAGATTTAGTGCCTCCATTATCCTTTTGCTATAAAATGTTTTATCCTACGATAACTCTCTACTTCTGGTAACTATAGTTCAGTCAGCTTTTTTATTTGTGCTGTTAAAGTGCTGCACTGTCTGCTCTCGCCAAATGTGTGCATTGATTATACTGTCTTCTGTAGGGTTTGAATAATGCCGTTGCTTTAGACTTTGATTATCGAGAGGAGATGATATACTGGACTGATGTGACCACCCAGGGAAGCATGATCCGCCGTATGCACATCAATGGAAGCAATGTCCAGGTATATGTGGGGTAGCTGCTAACCAGCTGTTTCTTTGAAGGATAAGGTTTAAGCCAGCTGTGAACATTAAAAACCGAAGTATAACACGGTCTAGAAATATTTGTTAAAAAATCTAAGGTTTGTGTATAGTATGTAGAACAATATTTTAATTTCCTATTAACCTTCTAAGCGTTCAACCCGAGTTAACTCGGGTTGAGTTTCATGCATCATGAAACTCAGCACCAGTTAACTAGAGCGACGCTCTAGGTACCGCCGGATTGTATGCCGATGCTTCCGGGTCTGCCCCCAATCGCGTCACCCGTGACGCAAAGGGGGCAGGGTAGGCGGCGTCATAGACCTCTTCTTAACTGGAGGGGCGTTGCCTTTTTTAAGCATGTGCTCCACCGCGATTGCCCGTGGCGCGGTTATAAAAAAAAACGTGCCGCGTGCGCCACGCTCAGAAGGTTAACAAACATTCCTAATCTGTAAATTGTAATCTCTAAAAGAGAAATTACAGCGCTGGACCAGTTAAATATCAAAATAAGTGTATTACGATTAACTTTATTTCGCAGGTTCTGCATCGTACTGGCCTCAGCAATCCTGATGGGTTGGCAGTGGACTGGGTTGGAGGTAACCTGTACTGGTGTGACAAAGGAAGGGACACTATAGAGGTTTCCAAACTGAATGGTGCTTATCGCACAGTGCTGGTGAACTCTGGATTGAGAGAGCCACGTGCACTGGTGGTGGATGTAAAACATGGGTAAGTAGGTCTTTAAATGTTTTGTTTCCTTACAAGATCATGTTCTGCTGACAATATGACTTCATATACTCTATTTTCTCAGCTATCTGTATTGGACAGACTGGGGAGACAATTCTTTGATTGGTAAGATCGGTATGGATGGTACCAACCGCAGTGTCATTGTCGAAAGCAAGATAACATGGCCCAATGGCCTTACACTGGACTATGTCAACAGCAGAATATACTGGGCAGATGCCAGGGAAGATTACATTCAATTCGCCAACCTTGATGGTACCAACCGGCACACTGGTAAGATACGTGTTGAAGTTTGACAAATAGTTATATTTAATAGCTAACCAGTTTTCATGGATTTTTGCACTGACAAAAGAAATGCCATTTGATGCTATTAATGATGAAACAAAGGCTTCCACTTTAAATGTAGTTTCACTTTTTTTCTGTCTTACCATCCATGTAGTAAAGAGTATGTTTCTGAGTTGGTGATAATATAGTGCCAGTTAGTGAAAACATTTGGTAACAATAAAATCTCCCATAATACAAATTTAAACCTGTAGTTGTGTTAAACCGAAATATTTTGTTGATCATCTTTTGCTTTTTCTCAGTGCTCAGCCAAGATATCCCCCACATCTTTGCATTGACACTCTTTGAAGATTTCATATATTGGACAGACTGGGAAACCAAGTCTATAAATCGAGCACATAAGACTACAGGAGTAAATAAGACTATGCTGATCAGCACTTTACATCGACCCATGGACATACACATCTACCATCTGTACCGACAGCCTGATGGTGAGTACCCAGGGAGCAGACCTTATACCACATACTAACTTTGTATGTATGGTAGACAGTAATAATTATTAGTCATTGTTCTCACAGGTAAATTAGGTAAAGATATATAGTACCCATATAAAAATCCTTGTAGGGTTTGTGTTCTATGGTAATAGAATTATGGTCCCTTAATTAACATTAATTCATTCCCACACACATCATCCAGTTTTGTTGGATCCACTGAAACGTGTTATATATACTCCGTTCTATATGATCCTACCATCTATCTCCTAGTTTACTTACGTTACGTTGGCTGTTGTAGACTTTTTTTTAGTTTTAAGGGAACAAGCATGTCTTTTGTTCCCTGTATAAGGTAAGAGAACCTCATCTACACTGCCTGGCCAAATAACAGTTGCCACCTGGATTTACCTAAGCAAATAGGTACGAACCTCCTATTGGATAAATCTGGGGTTGCTGCAGTTGGTCTGGTCTAGGTTCAGCAACAGTATGTGCATCAAGAATGAGGTCAGCTGACTAGCTGAACATGCTGAATGCCCAGGTTATTCCATCAATGGTTTTTGTCTTCCCTGATGGCACACGCATATTCCAAGATGACAATGCCAGGATTCATTGGGCTCAAATTGTGAAAGAGTGGTTCAGGGAGCATGAGACATCTTTTTTACACATGGATTGGCCACCACAGGGTCCAGACCTTAACCCCATTGAGAATCTTTGGGATGTGCTGGAAGTCAGACTCTACCATCATCAATGCAAGATCTTGGTGAAAAATGTATGCAACACTGGATGGAAATAAATCTTGTGACGTTGCAGAGTGTGTACCTTTTTTTTTGTGGTGAGGTTTTTTTTGCACAGGCAGTATATGTTTTCCATGTCATTGTCTATACAACCTAGAGACTCCTAATATTTCACCATATCTTTATACTTTATGTATTAAATATTATTAACTATCCCATCTGTGTGCATATAAAGAATCTAGCAATTTTAATACAGTGAGCCTTTCTTGTTTTAGTTCCCAATCATCCCTGCAAATCCAACAATGGTGGCTGCAGTAATCTGTGCCTTCTAGCACCTGAAGGTGGATACAAGTGTGCTTGTCCAACTAACTTCTATCTTGGGGCTGATGGGAAAACCTGTGTCTCCAATTGCACTGCAAGTCAAGTAAGTAGATTCTGGTGGGGCAATGCTGTAAGTAAAGGGGGTCAAAAGTATTGAGACACCCTTCCAATTATTCCTTTTCCTTTTTTCAGTTTGTGTGCAAAAATGACAAATGCATTCCATTCTGGTGGAAGTGTGACACTGAGGACGACTGCGGAGACCGCTCAGATGAACCTTCTGACTGCCGTATGTATAGCTACTGTATTTTTCTGGCTTGTAGTATTTCTTATTGACAGTCCGATTTATTTTTCACTTTTGTCTATGTTGGCGTTCATTTCCTTCACTTTCTGTCCTAGCATTTTTTTTATTAGGCAGAAAGTGAGTTTGACAATGGTAAAGCTGCAGTTATGTTCCTTCCACTCTAACCAAAACTAAAAATGATTTTTTCTTATTTCTATACATTACTGATTCTTATTCTGTTTTGTTAATATGCATTTATAAATACTGTATTTTTCTAACAATAAGATGCTCCTTTGTATAGGACACACCCTATACATAGGAACATCTGATGGCTGAAAAATATTTTTGCTTTTTCCTACTCTGCTAGCTGTAGCTCTGTTCTCTGACTGGCAGAGCAGCAGTTAAGGAGACAGTAAAGCTCCAGCCCTTATGGCAGAGCTACTTGAGCATAACTCACATACAGTGCAGATTATAGCCACCTATCTGCATCTGTCACTGTCTGTGAGTTGGGATCAGGCTGCCCAGCTCACAGACAGGAGGCACAGACTGTAGAAAAGATCTGCCCATGGGCGGACCTTTCCTGTGCACTGTGTAAATAGCCAGATTTGGCAGATTACACAGTGCTTGGCTTTGTGTGTGTTAGAGCTGGCAGCGCAAGTCCACCTCTCACACACAGGCAGAGCTGGATGGTTGTGCAATTCATTGTTTATGTCAGCAGGGCTTCACTGACGTAAACAATGAACTACAGATGGGAGATCCACCCATGACGGCCATAAGTGGTC
>CM070033.1:41717339-41746999 GCA_036250615.1 Ptychadena robeensis | reverse complement strand
GAATGGGGAAAGTGCGACTTATGAAATTAAAATGTTGTAGTTTTTATTTAAATGTATTGTATTGCTAAGTGTATTGCCAACTGTAGATCCTGTATGTAGATGCACACAGAGCTGAGGTAGATAATAAAAAAAATTTCTTTTTTTTTTGTCTCTGTTTAGCGGATTTTAAATGCCGTCCAGGACAGTTCCAATGCTCCACTGGAATCTGTACCAATCCTGCCTTTATCTGTGATGGTGACAACGACTGCCAGGACAACTCAGATGAGGCTAACTGCGGTGAGACTATAGCATTATGGTTTTTTTAGCAATGTGTGAACAGGAAGTTTTTTTATTAGATAAAAAACATTTATAATTGCTTTCTGTAAAGGAAAATGTGATTTTCTGTCATTTCTTAAACATGTAAAGTTTTCTGTTGACAAATGGTTGAAGTTTAAGTAGAACAACAAAGAAAAATATTTTCTACAGAATACTAGTAGTCTATAGATGTGCAGAAAAGGTAATACTATTGTGCAGGTAACTAGTATTTTTTCAAACCCATGCCTGTACAACTCCTTGGATCCTGGGCTCAGCCTCTACACATGATTTCTTTTTCTGTAAATCTCTGGCCCCAACTAGTGTTAACGTTTATTCCATTGTCTTTTTAATCCAGGAGTATTGGTGAGCAGTATATGCACCAGTATTTGACAATTGATTTATATTTTTGGCCTTCTATTGATTTATAGAAGGTATGACCTCATCCAAACTAGGATCCTAGGAGAAGTGGCTGCATAAGGCAACAGGGGTGGCTTTGAAAGCAGCACAACTGTTGCCTGCACTTCATTGTGGTCTGTTAATTTAGGTGCATATAGGTATTGATTAGGCTGTTTGCTATACATTGATGTTATTCACAAAGACTGTGCAAAAACAAAACAACATAGGTTTGCTTGGGATCACTTGTTTGATTGAATGTATGATTGAAGCTTATTTATTAATGCAGTGCAATTCAGAAGCAGCAATTTATTTAATTGCTAATATGCTTTTTAAATAAAACTCATGTCTCTTTTTACTTACAATATCTACAAGTAGCTGACATTTTCTTCTTTGTTCACATTTTTTTGTATATATATATAAATATATTTTGTCCCCTGTAGATATTCATGTCTGCCTGCCTAGCCAGTTCAAGTGCACCAATACTAATCGCTGCATACCAGGAATCTTCCGCTGCAATGGTCAAGACAACTGCGGTGATGGGGATGATGAAAAGGACTGTCGTAAGTACAATACAGAATCTGTCCCTTCCTAATTTCTCACATATTATGTAAAGAAGAGCGAATAATTCAATAATCAGCAATAAATTATTATTTCTTTTGGTGAATATACATAATATGTTCATAATATAGCTTAATAAGTTAATGTTATTTTTTAAACCCAAATACAATGTTCTACAAATCCAAATTATTAACAAGTGCCGATCAAAGGCTAATTAGTGAACATTTACACCAAAGCCATACCACAAGAGATAATATTATTTAACCACCCTGGTGTTATGGGATTTTTGAGCAATTTTTTATGGCGTGAAAAGACGCTGCCTGGGCAATAGCAGTGGAGTACACTGTACTCCGCCAGGAATCCCCGCTCTCCCCCCTGCTCTCTTCACATGGCCAACGGCCATGATGCCTGCGGTGTGTGCAGCGACCCCTCCTTAAACATTGAGGTCTATGGCCCCTCCACCACCCCCTTTGGCGTCACAGATGACTGCGAAAACTCGGGGCTGGGAGAACTCGGAGAACCGGCGATTGTGACAGATCTAAGATCAAACTGTGTCTGTACTGGCTTCGGGAATAACGCCTAGGAGGTTATTATTATACCATAGCTTGGGACCCATATGTGAATAATCAATATCCAAAATACATCCACACTAAATACTTCACACTAAAAGGACCAGGAATCCGGAAATGTACAAAATCTTAGGAAACACTGATTGAAGTTACATAGATGATCCCTGGCCTTTGAAGATGCTTTTACTGAGCTGCTATGATCTCTGATCAACACTCTAGAATTAGTGTCTAAAGGTTACAAATACCTTTGAGTTTTTGTAAAATTGCACCATATTACCATAAGAGAGTTGGTGAAGATATCAGACATATCTCTTAAGCTGGCCAAAGAAGTCTCGTTTTATCTTAGATACGTTTTTTGTGACCTCATCAAAACCGAGCATGTGAATTAATGCTGAAGGTAGAAAGGGGCTCTAGGAAAGAAAGGTGGTAGCTCTACCCTCTCCTCAGTACCTTCAATTTTCATTGATGCAGCAGGCCTGCTTTACAGTGCATAATGAGAAGTAATTGCTTACTTCTACTACAGCCTCTTCTACAACTCAATATTATCAGAAAACACACTGACAATATATATCTGGGCTGGAACTCTGTGTCTTCATGTGCAATAAATGCTAATATATAGGAAAACGCCTCTAGTTATTTTTATTCCCATATACTATGCAAAGCCGAGATGTAGCTTCATATCGTTCCCTGCTTTTATTACAGAAATTGGAAGAAGATGAACCCTGTGGGTTCTGACTGTATTTTCTATTCAATTTACTTCATCTGTTCTTTTATTGTGTTAAAGTGGAATGTTCTGGTTTCTGTGTTCAGATATTTCATATATCTTTAGTTATTCGCATTAATCCTGTATATTGTAATGTTAACCTTTGATTCTTTGTACCTTTTCTTATTATTGTTATCACCATAAGTTTGTTTTTTCTATGTTGTTTCTTGTTTAAATCTTGTTAAAATACTTGCTAAAATAATATTATTCTTTTTACTTTTCCAGCTGAAGTCACCTGTGCTCCTAATCAATTCCAGTGTGCTATTAACAAGCGGTGTATACCCCGCGTCTGGGTGTGTGACCGGGACAATGACTGTGTGGATGCGTCTGATGAGCCCGACAACTGCAGTAAGGGACTTGTGCACTCATTTCAATTTTAGGAAAATATTGCATGTGGACTTCAGTATAGAAAAGAATTATGGGACAGGCTATAAAAACAGGAACAAAGCTGGGGCGATTGTTTATAAGGGTTATCAGGGTTCCTTTAGATATATGGAGGGGGGCAGTTACCATGGCTAAATGTGCTTACTTAAAGTCATCCATGCAAGTTACATTTTCAGGCATTGTTTACAATGTCCAGCATGAACACTGCATGTGTGATAATGAGCAATAGAAGAGCTTGTTATCAGTCACTGGGACATTGGAAAAACTTCTTCCTTTAGACAATGGAAATGTTTCTTTCTGTACATTGATTGTGAATAACCTGGTAGGTCTGGTAATTATGTGGCCGGTCCTCATTGTTCTCAGTAAGTGATCAGTCTATGTACAACCTCCAAAAGCAGGGTACAGACATGGAGATATGGGTCAGATCGATGGCTGTTTCGAGTGCCATGCGCGCTCACGGCCATCTATCTGACCCATAGACCCATATAGTCAGCCCCATTGCTGTTTTCGAGCAGGACAAATCAATCCCGTTTGAAAACAGCCTTATCGGACATGACCGTTAATACAGCAATGTCTGATGCTTTGCTGGAGAGACCGCGGCTCTCCAGGCAAAGCTTCAGCTGAGGAGGAGGAGCGGGGAGAGACCGTTCTGCTCTCTCTGGCTCCTCCGATATCTGACAGCAGCGTGATGACATCATCACGCTGCTGCAGGGTACATCGGACGGCTCGAATATCGAGCCGTCTGTACCCTGCTTTATTCCATGTTTTTTTTTGATGATGGAGTTTCATAGTGTTTCAATCTTTCAGGCTCACCCAGTGGATTATTGTATTTTTTCTCTTTTGCTAATATCTATTATAAGGAGGGCATCCTCAGGGCACCCAATGGAAACCGCTGCAGTTTACCATAAATAAAACCTGCATTATGGGCGGATGCTGTTCTTTTTATTGTATTGATTTAACATCTGAGCTCTCCTGGTAAAACCAGCCAATAGCCCTAGGGGTTAGATGTCTAGCGGGTATTAGAACACTTTCTTTTATTTGTATGGGAGGTTTTGTTGAGTCGCTTGCTGTTCTTGTGCTCTGCAGCTCAGATGACATGCGGTGTGGATGAGTTCCGGTGTAAGGACTCTGGAAGGTGCATCCCAGCACGTTGGAAATGTGATGGTGAAGATGACTGCGGGGATAGCTCAGATGAACCCAAAGAAGAGTGTGGTATGATACACTGCTGATTCATTTGATTTTTATCCTATTGCTTTCTTGTCTGAGTATAGTAAGTGACACTAATGTTTTTGTTTCTTTAACTTTAGATGAGCGAACATGTGAACCTTACCAGTTCCGCTGCAAGAACAATCGCTGTGTCCCTGGCCGGTGGCAGTGTGACTACGACAATGACTGTGGAGACAACTCTGACGAGGAAACCTGCAGTATGTGCTCCTTCAATTAAATTAATTGTCAATTACTACTGATCAGCTCAGCCATTGACATGTAAAAGGATCAGTGATCTTAACTTGCTATACATTTCTAAATAACTACTTGATTATAAAATGGAGGCAGATAAGTGGTGACCTCTCACTATTCCACATAATAAGTTCAGTTGTATATGTTGCTGCTGTGACTAATGCCTCCAATCTCTTTCCTGTCATTTAAATGTAATGATACTGAGGTCTTCTTTCTAGCAAGTTGCCATTTTTCCTCCTGTTATTGCAGGTTCTGTTTCTGGTCTTTCTCACTGCATCTCATGCTCCTTTTGTTGGTGCCATTTTCCTTAACCACACTGTATGGAGCTTTTCGTTCATCTGTACCCACATCTGTCTGGGACCTACAGCTTTCAGCATATAATCTCCCCTTTTGTTCTCACATGTGTACTTGTGTTGGTTCCATTTCACCTCATGTTATGTTTTTCTCCATTTTAACACTGTCGTCCCTGGGGGCATCCAGAGGTAGGTGCAGATCTTTACATATGACAAGACTAACCATGCCGCTACCCCTGTATCCCTATTCTATGTGCTTCTTGCCTTGCTCTTTCTCTTCCTGGTGTGGTGTGACCCAAGCATGTCTCCTGAAAAACCCAAGACTGGAAGAATGGATTGTGTATGCACAATTATCATAAATGTGTGTTTTTTTGTTTAAATCTACTTTGTATACAGTAGGACTGATGTTTACTTTATTTGGACATTTGGACAAAATGTAAATAGATCTGCTGTAGTTGTACTTTTCAACAGAAAAATACCTGTTGGCATTGCCATAAATCTAGTGAGCTCTTTACGTCATGTAGTTAGCTGGCACCTCAGTTTCTATGAACACCAGCCCACAGGAGAAGAACTCCGGCATCACAACGCTGCTTGGAATTTCATTAAAGCAGTGGTGGTTTCTGTTCAGTTAACTACGATGAGTTAATTTACTTAATAGATTTTTGACAGATCAGTGGGTAATTTATGTTTTACCACTGTTTTAGAAAGAACATGGATATTTCTACAGTAATAGATATTGTATTTTTCCAAGATCTATATCTGTGTCTCCATTGGCGATATTTTTTTCTCGAAACTATAGTATTAAACTCCATAGTCCACACAACCTTCTCTGCTGCTTCAGGTCAGCTTCAGGCTCTGCAGACCCCAGGTTACTTGACTTGAATTTGCACTTTGTAACTACAAAACATCAAATGTATATGAATGTCCGCACTTCTCACTCCAAGAGCTGGTTCATTTATATATTCCCTTATCTCATCTGATTTAAAATCATAGGCAGCACAGACAAATTCCTGGAGTGCATGCCTTTGACATGTTTTACCTGGAAGCGCTTAAACATAGAGGACTAAAATCTTTGTATGAATAAACACTTCCAGGCAAAACATGCAAGAGATATGTGAACCAAGGTTTGTCTGTGCTGCTTATGTTTTTAGTTCAGATGACATAAAGGAATGTATTAACTAACAAGAACTTGGTGTGTGGGAGTGCGGCCATGCATAAATCCCAAACATTAAGGTAGCCATGTTCATTAATCTTCAATTCATGTGTAGATAGGATATTAATATACTGTAATGCACTGGTTTGATGGGAAAATACAGCATCAGTGTCATAATATCAGTTACCGCAGCCTATTTTCACATATTTCATTTCAACAAATAAAAAGTTAATCTACTCTGGGTGCCTGTTCACACCACTAGATTGTGTCAAATGCTTGTTAACGCAGGTTACATACATTGATGCACTGTGCTGCCTTGCACACTAAGGCATCTCTATATACCAGGTGATGCCACATGTCATTTGACTGTTAAATGTGGGACATTTGGCAGCCCATTTCAATTAATGGGCAACCTTAAGGCTACTCATATGAATGAGCAACATTTGTTACACATTAATTGCACAATTCACAATTGCCAATATCTACCACCATAATTTGTGAATTCTCTTATAGCCGATATATTCGTCTAATATAGTCACAATTAAATATTCAAGCTCAGCACTATTGATCATCCTGGTGTGACTTGCCCCTGATAGATGGACCCCTTTGAGAGTTGAGCTATTACTTCTTATTGGTGATGGGCATTTATACAAGCCTGTTAGATTTCTTTCCTTTTCCTTTTTCTTTTCACTTTATTTCTTCACTATATAGATAGCTGTCTGACATTTTCCCATCTGTTTCCTTCTTAGCGCCGCGGCCTTGTTCAGAAAGTGAATTTTCTTGTGCCAATGGGCGTTGTATTGCTGGTCGATGGAAGTGTGATGGTGATCATGATTGCATTGATGGTTCGGATGAGGTGAGCACTAAAATGTTATAGTGACAGAAAGCTGTCATTGATGGTTATTTGGTTGTATTGTATTTGGTTTTCAGTAACTTACCTAATATGCTGTTTAGGATTTATGACTTTAACCTCCTGCGCGCCGCCATTTTGTGCTCTCCTTTGGCCCCCATGTGTGGCCCCCACACACATCCCTGGCATCATCATTTAGCTTTCACCAGACAGATGAGTATGTCCAATGCTACCTCTGGGTGAGTTATGTTTGTTAGTAAACAAACTCACACCATATTGCTAAACGCCCAGGAGGTTAAATGCTTCATCCTGGTTACTGGTCAGTATCTGAGAAAGTTCTGAAGCTGGAGGGTCAGAATGACAGACTGCTAATACTTGGCACTTGTTTGTTAGTGCTGGTAGATCTACTGAAACAACTGGAGGGCACAACTTTAAAAAACATCAAGAGATATAGAATATTACAATATTTCTCTATGTCCCCACTTTAGCAATCTTGCCCGATTATAATAGCGGTACGGAGATCGTGACCATGTATTTGATAGGGCTCATCACCACAGCTGCGGTCGGGCATGATCGATACGGTTGGGCCCTAACGGTGTTGGCCCATCGCTCCTGATTACACCTATGACATGAAAACTGTGTCTCAATTAATATATCTTTAAAACCACGCCCATTCATTTTCTATGGGTGCAATTGGGTTTGGATGGGAAAGATATCCTAAACAACCCCCACCTCTCACTTCCTGCCTACTTTCCAGGTGCTAGCGATCTCCACGCCGCGATTATCGTGGAAGATCGCTAAAGTGGAGACATAGCCCTACTTTGTTGCTGGGACTCTTTCCTAGAACTCCTATTAACTTTTTGAAGTTCACTAAAGATACAAGTTTACTTATCTGTCCATTTTCTGTATTGATGACCTTACACTCAGTAATCATAAAGCAGCAAGGAACTAAATAAGAGATCAAAATAAAACCTGTTATCATTATATTATTAGGTTGCTTGTTGATATGTGTATTTTAGTATTCTTGTAATACCAGGATATTAGCTAATTGTTCTTCTGTCCTCTGAAAACAGAAAGATTGTGTTCTCCGGTGTGAACCTGACCAGTTCCCATGTTCAAATGGCCACTGTATTCCCCACCGCTGGCACTGCGATGCTGATGCTGACTGTATGGATGGAAGTGATGAGTTCAACTGCAGTACTAGGGGTACGTATAGGTCTGGTATTTACCCATGTAATTGATTAATATGTAGACTGTCCAACATGAAACACATTTACGTTGCTGGTCTTCCCCTTCTTAGAAACAAGGTACCTTTTAGAGTATGACATGATCTTCAGTTGGCATTAGTTACCTCCATATTCATGTGTTTCATACAGTTTTTTCATTTACATATTTTTTTGTTTCCTCCCAAATATGTTATAAAAACAGTTTGGAAAAAAAAAACACTATATTGTATGCTCAAGAGAAATTTAGGCTTTGTACGCATCTTAGTCTATTTAAAACATACTTATATTATGATTTAGACCAGGGATGTCATACTCCAGCCTGAGGGCCAAATCTGGCCCTCAGTGTACTTATATTTGGCCTGCGAGTTTAAAATAAACAAATTGTGACTTTTATTTTACATTTAAATTGATAATATTTGTATTTGCTTGTGCTGCAAACAATTTTAAAGCAAATGTTAAGGTTGTTTCCATATGCAAAGATTTGTAGATTTCTGATGAGAAGGAAAAACTTACTCACTTATAAATTACTTACTCAAATGAATGATTGGCCCACTAATTGTACAATTTAAAACATTTTGCCTAATGTGTATTTAAGTGTATTTAATTTGATCTAACTATGGGTTAGAGTTTTGAAAGTTAAAGAGTACCTGCATTACTGTATCCTGTAAAATACATGGAGAAGTCAGCGAGAGCTCCAGGAACCCAGGGCATTGTCACTCTTGTTGGCTTAGGTGTTGGTTGCCCTCTGGATATTTAAGATTAACTTGTCAGGTTCTGAGCTACAACTTTTCATGTTTTTTGTTATAAATAAGAAGAAAGTAAATGTATTGATTTTTATAGCAAATAATTAGCGTACTAATTTTTGTACTTGTACTTTTGGTATCTTTTAGTAGTTCGAACGTGCCCTCTAGATGAGTTTCAGTGTAACAACACTCTTTGCAAACCATTGGCGTGGAAATGTGATGGAGAAGATGACTGTGGGGACAACTCAGATGAGAGACCAGAGGAATGTTGTGAGTACTTATGTTCTGCAGTTTTCAATACCGCTTGCCTTTTTTTTTGTCCTGTGGCTTCATGACATGGAAGGAAACAATGATTTGTGTAACCGAGAATGAGCTGTGCAATCACCAGCACAATTGGATGTGCAGTTAACTGTTTGTTGAGGCATTACGATCACTGAATGTGCTCTCTCGGCTTAATATATTATTTATAACAAAATACAATGTGAAATAAATTTGTTCTGTTAATATTTTAATCACATGTACTGTTCTTGACACTCTGCTTTTTTGTTAATTTGTACAGTGAAGTTCCCCTGTCCCCCATACAGACAGTTCCGTTGCAGGAATGACCGTGTGTGCCTGAGCACGTCACGTGTCTGTGATGGAATTGATAATTGTGGAGATGGGACTGATGAAGAGAATTGTGGTAAGTATGATGTCCCACTTTCTGGAGACATTTATGGATACAGCAGCAAGCACTCATGTATGATAAAGGATATTCGCTTTTAACCTCCCTAGAGGTTGAGTTGCCTGCTGTTTGGGTTTGTCACAACTGCTACATGAACGGGAATTTGGAAACCCCAATATAACCCTGGATAGCTGCTCTATATTGGCACAACATTTTCAGGGTTCCTGGGGCTGCACCATGTTAATGTAGGGGCGTCAGTTTCCCAGGACAGGGATGGGGAGGGCGGGAAATATAAGCAGAGTACTATGTACTCTACTGCGATCGCCTGTACTGCACAGTTTATATACTCTCACCTCTCTCCCTCTTTCTCTATGCTCCTTACTCTCCCTCTCTCCTCTGTTTCCTCTCTTTCCCCTCTCTCTTCTATCTCCTCTCCCCCCCTCTCTCCCCCCCCCCCTCTCTCTCGCCCCCCCTCTCTACTCTCCTCTCCTCCTTTTTTCCTTTTTTGCTCTCTCTGCCCTCTGTCTCTCTCTTCACTTTTTTTTGGCAATAGTTTAACCTCCAAAAGCGCACCATAAAAGGTTTTTACATTGTAGGCCTGTCATTTCTCAAAGTATGTCCATATAGGAGTCTGGTAGACATCCTGAATATAATAACATGTTCAGATGCTTTGTGAATAACTCACAATATCCGATAATGAAGATTTCAGAAATTCACGGTATCAGGTAAATTAGCACTGCAACCACTGGATGGCGCTGCAGATGTGCCAGGTTACATAGGAAAGCATGGGGGGGGGGGGAGTGATCCGTTCTCCTGCAGCTGCCTCATTGGATCGGAGACACATGGAGGAGTCAGTTTGCTCTCCTGTGGCTCCGATCTTTGCTGGACGAGCTGGAACCATCAGGAACAACAGGGAGTTAAGGATTGTCAAATTTCTTAAGTCCCAAATCCAAACGCATTTCTCATTTATTTAGCATATACCAACCTGGTCTGGATGTGGCCATTAAGGACTTAAATTTGACACCTGTGGTCTATGTTTTTTTTTATTTACGACAATATTCCACACTTCCCTATCTTTACTTCACTTCCACACTTCCCTATCATTAGGCCTGAACACATATGTATGTTAAGGTAGAGACAATGGAGTGCTAACCACCATCGTTTACTAACTTTACTTTCCATTATTTTGCTTTCTTTTGTATGATCCAGACTTGCACAAACCGAAGACCTGTGACCTGGACAAAGAGGAATTTCAGTGTAAAAACGGCAAATGTATCGCCTCTGGTTCGCGCTGTAACTTGTTTGATGACTGTGGAGACGGCTCAGATGAGGATAACTGTCCTCACAGTAAGTGTGCAGTTAACTGATGCCATAGGTGCTATATAACATTCAAGTTTCTACATTACTCCTGATATTGTTGATTTTTTCCTTTTTTTTTTTTTTTAAAGCTAATAATTAATTAACCTAAGTATAATCCATAAAGCTGTTAATTTCTTAGTATGTTCTTCTTAAAAAGTGATCAACTTAATGCACTTCAAGTTATTGAACAGCAAACAGCTATATATATATATATATTTTTTTTTTTACTGACCATTTACTGCGGTTTTTCTTCAGCTACGTTCCTACATTTCAATTTACACTGTTGTAAGCTTTACTAAGGCATACATTTTGGTTGTAATGTTTATAATCTTATATAAGCACACCTTCATACAAGAAACGTATTTCCTCAGTTTTTCTAGGGTTAAGCTGGGCACACACGCCTCGACTTTGCTGCAGATTGAGAAAGCCCTGTTGGAGCCCACTCGAAGAATGGCTGAACAGCTCAATTGTTTTGACAGATGCAAGCACAATTGAGCACAGGCGCAGGATTGGGCTCGAACCTGTTACAGAATCGATTCATGTATGCCCAGCTTTAGCCGACATTGTATATTATATCACGACATCGAACAGACAATATCTGTTCTCAGATGGTGTTTTTTATGCTAGTCGAAACAGACTGATACCTAACTATATGATGACATCTCTGCTGTTTTCTCAGAAATGATTCCTCCTAATTCTACAGTTCGAAGCTCTATGTGATCACACAGAAGTTGACGAGTTACCATTTATGATGTTTGTTCTTGCAGATGTTAAACATTATGGCTGTCTTACCAATAGTACCATCTGTGGAGAAGAGATGAAGTGTGTTCAAACTCCAACCAGTGTGTATTGCAAATGTAAGGAGGGATTCCAGAAGTTTCCTGGAGAATATGTTTGCAGAGGTAACCTCTTCCTTTTAATTAATCATGTTATTTATTTATTTTACTTATATGGTAAATGAAAAATATTTTTGCACTTTGCACTAAGCCAACTCACTCTTCTTATCTGCCAAAAACATGTAAAAATGGTTGACTCAACGAGGTCGTTATAGTCAGTGTGTGAGGTGGGAATGTTGTATTTGAAGTGCAGATGACATTCTTGCCATTGGATCTCCTGTGCAGCTTCATCCTTCTCCTGTGCATGTCCTTTTGCTCTTTATGTTCGAACCGGGTTTGTAAGTATTGATTTCAATATGAAGGACTCCTACTGCTACCTAGTGTTTGATATGTCTCATTCACCCTTATATCCACAATGATGTTAAAAAGATATTCACATGATTAGGTGGCAGAATGAGTAATTAGTAATGAGTAATAAAGCTAAATTGGTACTTACAAACATAAGGAAATATATGGAACATGGAAGACATATAGCTGCTGCAAAAACTCAGTGACTGGGCTGAATTTGGTATCAGCAAATTATATGAACCCGCTGCAGAAATGTTTCAATCTCTTAAAGGGGTTGCCTCTCTTTCAAGATAAGTACTGTTGTTATTTTCTATCCTTTATATTTGTCAATCTCTTTCTTCTAGATTTTAATGAGTGTCTGACATTTGGTACATGCTCCCAGATCTGCAACAACACCAAAGGCTCCTATATGTGCACCTGTGCAAAGAACTTTATCAAGCACAACCATACATGTAAAGCAGATGGTAAGAACATGTGAGACCCCTTTATGTGTCACACCCCATACAGGGTTATGTATTTCCATTTGTTGTGTATCATTTATTAGAACCTGTGTTTGTTTTGTATAGATTAGGGAAGGATTAGATCTCTTTTGCTGTTTTTGTCCTCCTAGGGAGCTTCCCTTTTTTATTTGTCCTAGTGACTACTGTGAACTACTGTGACTACTGTGAACTTTGTCATTGGAGCATTCTCTTCCCAACAATTTAATTTGCTTACTTCCTCCAGTTTTTTTTGGCTCCTTTTAGAATGAAAATAGTATACTGTGTATAAATGAATGTCTAACACAAAGTTAATAATTTTTTGGCTTGGTTAACAGTTGGTATATGTTTATTCTTTTGTTGTTGACAGTATCTAACCAAGTCTTGTACATTGCTGATGATAATGAGATCAGAAGCCTCTATCCATTCAATCCCAACTCTGCATACGAGCAGGCATTCCGAGGTGATGAGAATGTACGCATTGATGCCATGGACGTCCATGTAAAGGAGAACAAGATCTACTGGAGCAACTGGCATACTGGGAAGATCTCCTACCGTGAGCTGCTTGTATCCACCTCCTCAACCACTTCAAACCGTAACAAGAGGCAGATCGATGAGGGAGTAACTGACTTAGATGTGAGTTGGAAGAACAGTGTGTTTTTCATGACATGATTAGATATATTAAGAATTATATTTAGAAAAATTAGTTTTCAAGATCTGTACAACTTGAAAGTTGCAAGGAACTGCTACAAGCTAAACTATGCTATTAAATCTCTGCTCTCTTGGCGCTACTTTTGACAATCTATGTATTGTAGGAGAATGTCATACAACCAGGTCCGTTTCTGTCGTTAAGCGGAATATGTGTGCACATAGGGCCCTGCGTGTGTGTCCCCCCCCCTCGGTGGTCCCCTGCTCCCTCCCTACCTGAAACAAGCAGCATGCCCTACAGTTCAGAGAGAGACCAGTGAAGACTCTGTCAACAGGGGGCTTGCGTGGTATTGGTGAGGAGGAGAAGCAGCCATTCTCCACCTCACCAATACCATGCCGCTTATGTCTCGGCAATCGCAGCGGGGGTGGGTTCGGTGGCGAGAGGGTAAGGGGTGTATTAGTGAGGAGAAGGTGGAAGGAGGAGCAGCCCTGCTGTCTGGGCACAAGCGGCGTGGTTTTTTAAAAACTTCCTTAAGGCCCCCAAAAGTCTAGAAAAGGCACTGTATACAACTTACAGCATGTCATTTAGAAGTATGTGACTTACCTTTTCCTTTTATACAGATACCTGGCCTGAAGATGCCTAGAGGCATTGCTGTGGACTGGGTGGCAGGAAACCTTTATTGGACCGATTCCGGGCGTGATGTCATTGAGGTGGCACAAATGAAGGGAGAACATAGGAAAACTTTGATCTCTGGCATGATTGATGAGCCACATGCTATAGTTGTGGATCCTTTAAGAGGGTATGGAATAGCTGATGTTTCATAGTTACAAACACAATCTCCTTGTAAGGAGGTGTAAAAATGTCCATTTTGTAATTACTCAACACTCTGTTTCATAAGATGATCTTTGATTTAGGTCTTTCTATTGAAATAAAATTTGTATTCCTGAGCATAAAATATTTGTCTAGTACAAACTAGAATTTTTCTCATCTCTGTTGCAAACAGCACGATGTATTGGTCTGACTGGGGAAACCACCCAAAGATTGAAACCGCAGCTATGGATGGAACCATGAGAGAGACCCTTGTTGAGAACAACATCCAGTGGCCCACAGGTAAATTATACAATATTCCTCTTCCTTGGTCACTAAGAGGTTCTGAGTTCTCTACTTATGTGTTTAGAAACAGTTAGGGCAGTGGCTCTCAACCTGGGGGTCCAACGACCATTTCACAGGGGTCATTGAGTTCACTGAAAGCATCAGAGATCCTGCTAAAAAGCAGAAGCACTCAACCCCCCTCAACCCAGGGTGTAAAGTTAGATGGGACATTACACATGTGCAGAAAGTAATGTAGCGGAGTGTCACTTCTGGTATTTGGAATATGGAAGCAAAACTCCACACCGGCACTTCCGTGTTCCAAATACAGGAAGTGACATGAAGAATGATCAGTTTGGATATCGTTTTTTTGATCCGGTTAAATCATTTTGATTGTGTTTTCTTTTTCTCATGGCAGGCTTAGCAGTGGATTACTACAATGAGCGCCTTTACTGGGCCGATGCCAAGTTATCCATTATCAGCAGTATTCGGCTTAACGGGACAGATCCAGTTGTGGTGATCAGTAACAAGAATGGTAATGTATATACTGTATGCTATACAAATATATATTATATCCATATCCCAATAACAATACCTGAACTGCAGTGCAAAAATAAAACCACAACAAGTAGAAAGGAACCCTTGCAGACATTCGTCAAACATCACATCTAAACTCATCTTAACCCCTCATCTCCCTTGCTCCTCACATTTACACATTTACTCCTCACACTGTCACATTTATGAAGGCTAAGGCGCCCTCTCCCTATCCTGATACTGTATGGTCACAAGCATTATGATATTTATGTGCCTTGTGTAGTTGTTGTTTTCAATGAAGTAGATCAAGTACCATATATACTCGAATATAAGCCAAGTTTTTCAGCCCCAACAATTTTGCTAAAAAGGCACCCCCTTTCCTTATACTTGAGTCAGGGTTCCACTTGTGGTCGCGTGTCTCCCTGCAGGCGACGCCCTCTGTGAAACATTGGCTGTTGAAATGTAAGCATACTTGGGTGGCAGCGCCATCTAGTGGACTATTTGCTAGTTTTTACTGGAGAAGATGGAATTTTAATTAGAAAACTCGCTACTTATGATTCAAACATGAACATAAGTTTCCATTCCATATATTGGTCCCAATAATAATAATAACAATGTTTAAATGGGAACTTATTTTCTTGTTGGAATCATAAGAAGTGCCATGAAAACCCATCCTGTAATAACAATAAACCTATGTTCTCTTAACTTTATTGAGGCTGTGGCACTAAGATTCACCTGTTTGATTCATTCCTAGGGGCAAAGGTGCTTTCTATATATTTTCTCATTTAGAAAACACCACTATCTGACTTTGCATTTCACACCCTCACCTTATACTCAAGTCAATATATATATATTTAGGTAAAAAATGTGCTATGACTTTTTTTTAGTAATCAGTCAGCAAATACCATTTTTTTTGCTACCCCCAGGTCTCACCCACCCATTCAGCATTGATATCTTTGAAGATTACATCTATGGAGTCACATATGTTAACAACCTCATCTTTAAAGTGCAAAAGTTTGGACATGGTCCTGTTAGCAATCTTACCTGGGGAATTAACCATGTCACCGATATTGTTCTGCATCACCAGTACAAGCAGCCCGAAGGTAAGAACCATGGTATATTGTATACAAATCTGATTCAGTGCTTGATCAATCACAATACAACAAAGACAATTACGGTTACAGAGCAGTTCTTAGCTATAAAATATATCACAGCCTTCCTTCTTTGTAAAATAAGTTGGAGCTCTGACATTTCTGCAAGCTCAAAACCATTCATTATTAGGACATTTAGCATTTTTACATTTTACTATACCAAGTGCAATTGGATAATAAAAGATTGCAAGACCTTTGCACACTTTAAAGCAGACCTATCACCTCGGTATCTGCTTCTTATAATTCTTGGTATACTTACCTGTGAAATATGTCAAAATGCGGTGGTGCCCCGCCCCTCATGAGGCGTGTAGCCAGCTCCAACCGCAAGTGGATATTGGGAAAGTAAGAGGTCACTTCTGACGTCTGCCTCCCATAATCCCTGTGTGCTCCGCAGCCAGCCAGATCTGAATCCAGTGATGCTGGAGGGGATGGAGCATCCCCGGATTAAGCTCTGGGTTGGTGGAGAGAGTCTTCATCTTACAGAGCTCCTCCATCTTACAGAGAGATTGAAGAGTGTGTGGTGACTTCTGGATACTTATGTTCCAGAGTTTGTTCCATGGTCCTGTGTATATCATTTACTCTTTTCATGATCATTATTAACTGATGATATTTATTGTGTCCTTTTTATTGTTTTTAGTAAATAATCCTTGTGACCGCAAGAAATGCGAGTGGCTGTGTTTACTAAGCCCCAGTGGACCCGTCTGCACATGTCCTAATGGAAGAAGACTGGACAATGGAACATGTATGCTCATCCCATCGCCCAGCCAGTCACCTGATGGTAAGCAACATAAGGTGGAATTCTGGTCTTCTATCTTTAGACATTCATATTATCTGATATTAATAATTTTTTTATGTTTTAGAACCCCTACCTGACACATGCAATTTAGAATGTCTTAATGGAGGAAAGTGTTTCTTGAATGCAAGAAAACAGCCAAAATGCCGCTGCTCGCCCAGCTATAGTGGAGAGAGGTGTGAGATTGATCAGTGTAAGGATTACTGTAAAAATGGAGGGAACTGCGCACCGTCACGAACAGGTAAGAATACCAGAGATGCGCAAATATGCTCAACTACCATGGGGTTGTGATGGTAAATCTTTTTTTAGATAGAACATCATTCATGCCATCAATGTGAAATGAGAGTCAATAATACATTTGACTAATTTTAGCTAATATATGTCCAGCCAGGTTTGTTTTAGAAATGGTGAGGAAGGGGTAGAGGGATTTATTCTCATTCTGTCTCCTTAAGATTTTACTTTACTATGTGTAAGGGACATAGAAACAATAAGGCCCTTTCCATATTCAGAACATCATGTGTAGGTAATAAGCAGATATGGCTTCACTTATTTACAAATTGTTATTTTTTTTTCTAGGCTTACCAACATGTCGCTGTTCCACTGGGTTTACTGGTCCTACATGTGAGCAGCAAGTGTGCACACCAGACTACTGCCAAAACAATGCCACATGTTCTGTTAACCTGGGCAACCAACCCAACTGCCGCTGCCTTGCTGACTACATTGGAGACAAATGTCAATACCGTAAGATGTTTATATGTTTTCTGGTCATGTGAAAAAAAACTTCCTTCTATTAAATGTGTTACTCATACTTGTAATATGCTGTGGGATGAAAAAACAGCCTTGCCAAAATGTTATTCTCACTATTCCCACTGAACTACAGCACTCCAGAGTAACAGAGGATTGCATTACCCCACATAAGCAGATGAACATTGAAGCAGGTTTACATTGCCCCCTAAATATGCCCCTATATCTAGTTTGCCTAAAATTTATTTTTGTCCCATCAGTTACTACACTTTTTTGATTTCTCAAAAAACTTTTCTAAACTATAATTATTATACATTTTCCACATAGCGGAGTAAACAGAGCCATGGCCAAGATGGCATCTTGTCACCTGGGGTTCTCCTGCAGTTTCATTCTGTACAATGTCCTGTATTACACAGGCTCCTGTTGTCCTGGAAATTAGGATTTGCACTGTTTTGCTGACAGACTCAAAGAGGATTGGGCTCCCTTGTGTCCTGAGCACTGTGCTAACTCAGTTGTTAAGTTCTCATTCTGCTGGTTCAGCACAGCAGTAGTTGATTGACATTCTGGCCAATGCCCATTTGCAGCTTGTCTGATGGTTTCTTGGAGTGACCCAATGTTGCCGTAGTCAGCTGTTTTAGTCTTCTAGCACTTTCATAGTCCTCTAGGTTACCTTGTAAGACCATTCTTTGGGTGGTTCTATAATTTGTGTTGCTCAATTGTAGGACCATTGGTGTTCCTTGCTACATCCCACGCCTATCTCCTAAGCTTTTATAAGGTTCTTGCATCCCTCAAGGAACAAATTAACTTTCCATAAAATCCCTTTCTTGAAGCCCAATGAGGTTCCCAGGTCCCTCGACTGTATTTAAGATCTACTGTTAGCACTGCTTGTTACCAACTGAATCATTTTTGGAGTGGAACAGGGTTATACTGGCTGGCATGCTTTTGACTTCAAATATCCAAATCATCTTGTGGGTGACATTATCATGTGATGCACCCCTGTGTCCCTAAATGACCTTAAGAAAAGGATTTCATGGTGCATATATTTTACTTTATTGACAATTTTGCATAGACCTGCCAGTTTTAGAATTGTCCAGATGCACGATTTCCGCACAGTTTCTTCTTTATGTTTTTGTGTCTGTCGTTGTACATAATAGCGACATGGGACACGCAATATGGGAAGTACAGGCATTCTGTTCTCATCTTGAGTGGTGTGCATGCTGTGTGTTCCTGCTGTGTAAACTGCTATTGATGCATTCTCTTCAGCTGTGGAAAAGGTTGATCTGTTTCAATGTTAATGGATAGGGAAACTAAAAACATGAACAGTTATTTATGCAAACGTGCATATTCCTGCTAACAGATAAGAATTTCTTACATTATTTCTTTACCTTCAACAACGTGCCTGACAGTCTGTCTTCATTGTGTCAATATCATCTAAAATATTTGAGTTTTTGGTGGTGTGTGGTAGGTTCTGGCACCTGCTGATGTATTGTGTGTCTCAGGAGTTGCATCTGTTACATTCTCTTTTATACAGAAAGTTTGGAGTTTAACCTCCCTAGCGGTTGAAACGAACCCTGTTCGTTCGCTGAACAGGGTCCTCTCAACCGCAGGGGAAGCCGGCGGCGGGGAGACCCTATGCCTCCCCGGATTTGCGGCACCGCCCCCATCGCGTCACGGTGACGCGGAAGGGGGCCGGGGGGCAGCGCCATAGACCTCCATGTTAATGGAGGAGCGCCGGCTTTCCCTCTCACGCAGCTGGTGTCAGTAATGACACCACCTGCGTGAAGAGCTCCGGAGAGATACCGGACATGACAGGCAGTGTACTGTGTACACTGCCTCGATCGCCCGTACACTGCCTCGATCGCCCGTACAATGGCGCGATATGGGCAGTGCGCTCAGGAGGTTAAGATCCCGTAGCCTGAAGAAGGTATCCGAGACATCCCAAAAGCTTACTTCTCTAATGACTTCAGTTAGCCAATAAAGGAGATCACCTAAACTCCAAACTTTCTGTATTGATCAATGGTTAATACGACACAACACTCTACTATTGTTTTTATAGCATTACTAGTTTTGTTTAGGATCACCTTCTTCACAAATTAAAACTCTTTAGTGGGTAAGTTGGAAGTGTAATGGTGTGGGGGTCTAATAATGGATATAGTAGTTAAAAACTCCAAGTGGGGAAGTATAGCAGCAAGAAACTACACCATATTAGAGAGTATAATCATCATGGCAGGTAATGGATAGGGTAGGTAAGAGCTCCAAGTGGGTTTAGTATAAAGGACCTTGTAGATGGGTGGAGGGATTATAAAAGACACTTATATAACCTCTCTCAAAGAAAGGGAGATAACACCTATAATCGTCATTAACTAGCTACACCCCTGGACTGACAAATGTCGGCTTTCCTCACCTTTTATCCTTCCCTAACTGGGGCTTTGATTCAGCAACATAAAGTCAATAGGGAATATATTTTCAAAAGTCTTTATTGTCTACCAGATTAAGGTGACTAAGCAAACCAGGAAAATTGAGCACAGAGATTTTACTATTGGAGTCTCTGAGATTCCTTCAAGTCAGGTGCACCCAAAATATGTAGTACAGTTTTGTTTAAATCATAGGTTCCTTAAAAAAGGAAGAAAGTGAACATTCATTAAAGCATATCATGTTATAAGGATGGTAACTTTGCCACTGCCTCTACACCACTAAGCTGGGCGACCTATTATTTCCTGCAATACGTAAGAAAACACAAGGATAATCGTTTCCTTTTTTTTCATATTTCCTTTTTTAAACATCCTGTCCTAGCTACGAGGAATTAGGACCCCTATGCCAGACGACCCTTGCAGGCTCTTGGTCCGGCCACTATGCCAAATTTAAAAACCCATTGTGGCCCACAAGTCAAAAAGTTTGCCCACCCATCCTAATATAATAGTGCTTTGTGAATTTGACTTTGATATGGCCAACGTTTAAAATGCTTTAAAGTCTAACAGAAGGTTTTTGTTTCAAAGGAAAATGTTTTGGTTACTGTGAGAACGATGGAACCTGCCAGCTCAGCGCCAATGGGACCAAGCAGTGCCGCTGTACTCCCCTCTTTGAGGGTAGTCGCTGTGAGAAGAACAGGTGCGACCGATGCAAAGATGGAAGATGCAGCTTGAAGAATGGAGATGTTCTTTGTGTGTAAGTCTTGTAGAAAATTGGGGCTGCTCTGTGCTTGTCAAAGTATTTTTTGCAGATCTAGCCTAGTCCATCAGATTCCTTTACATATATGTCCGTCTTAGAATAGTTGATCTATGTCAAACTCCCTCGGGACAACTCTCAAAAGTAACTCTTACAAGGATTTACTTCATAGCTCTGCCTTGTGCTGCATACAAACCTTTGTAGTATAGAACGCTGCTAATTATAATTTTACCTCCATAATGTAAACCAGATTCAGTTAAAAACCATTGTCCCTGCCTCTTGTGTGGTAAAAAAAAAATCTGTTTCCATATATTTTTTTATATTTTTGAAGGTGTACTAATGGACGTGTCGCAAAGTCTTGCTTAACATGTGACAATTATTGCTTGTATGGAGGAATCTGCAGTATCAACCGTCACACGGAGATGCCAGAGTGTCAGTAAGTACTGGGAATCTACCAACTGGGTATCTTTGGGCAAGTCGATCCCTAAAAGCATATCTCAAGTTAAATAAATACGGTATGTACTCCAAGAATGAGGTCAGCTGAGGTCAGGCATATTCCAAGATGACAATTCCAAAATTTTAGCCTAATGAATCTGGTTCAGGGAGACCTCTTTCTCACAAATGGATTGGCAACCACAGAGTCCAGACCTTTACCCCATTGAGAATCTGTGGGATGTGCTGGAGAAGGCTTTGCGCAGTGGTCAGACTCTACCATCATCAATGCAAGATCTATAAATAAATTAATCTTATGACATTGCAGAAGCTTATTGAAACAATGCCACAGGGACTGCGTATCGTAATCAAAGCCAAATCAGTGTTCAAAAAAAAAAATTTCAAATAGTTTTTAATGTATAAGTCTGAGATCATTCTGAAATAATGTAGATATTATAGGAAGACGTCCTGTAATAAAAAGTGAAGTTATTGTTATTATGAATTCTGTTGTAGAATACATCTTTCTGTATATGTATTATTTTATATGACTTACCTTTACCTTTCTAGATGTCCATCAGACAGAACTGGTCCAATGTGTGAACAGTTTGTAGGACAGTCACAACCATCATCAAGTAAGCATACATTTCTTGGAACAATTACTAAAAACAATTGCATAATTTGTTTAACTATTCGGGTTAGAGATCTGCCATATTGCCTGCAGCGAATTGACAGTTGTCCATGCAGAAGCGAAGGACTCTGGATGCTAGATTGAGAACTGTACTTTCCCCATTGGAAATGTACATTTAGTTATGTAAAGAAACTTTCTGCATCACATTACAAGATTCACATTACAAGATTTTCTATATTTCTGGTGAGAAGGTGATCTGTAAATCATTTTCACATTTTTGAAGTGAGAGTTTTCAGAGATGAAGTTTGACAGTGTTGAATAAAGTTAAAATAAGGTAAAGGTGGCCATACAAGCTTCGATAGGGCTTCGAAGGGAAATTGATGCCACCTAACCCGGCAAGATTGACTAAAAGTGAATCGTAACATAAACATAAAATTGATTGCAAAGTCATGTTGGTAAATTTTGATTGAATTGGGCAAAAATATTAAGTGTTTTAAATGCAAACGATCGATTTTTGTAAGATCATGTTAACCCCCCTAGCTGGACTCGTCTCAACCGAAAGGGACAAGGTGGGATCATCAAAACTTACCTCATAGACCTCCATGTTAATGGAGGGGTGTTGGCTTCCCAGCCTACATCGCTGGTGTTATTGATAGGCTAGATTTTCCAGAAACTGAATGGGTCATACAGTGAACAGTTTCCTAATTCCTGTGATCTGTAAAACATTTGCAGTCTTCAGTAAGATCATTACTAGACAAAAACCAATTACTTCCTGAAATTTCAAGATGGCAGCAACTGCTAGTTATAATCAACGTGGTCGTTTTAATACATAATCCTTTGGAAAGAGATACATGGCCTTTTCTTTCACACTCTGTAGAGACAGGGCCACTTTAATCTAAGGGGGTTATAATAGTAATGTCAAATAAAATGTTGTATGTATTTTGTCATGAAGAGACTAACACTTTATCCGTGTGATGTGTTTTCTGCAGAGGCCACCTCCATCGTAATTCCAATTGTGGTAATCTTGTTACTGCTGCTTCTTGGCATTGGGATATTTGCATGGTACAGACACAGAATGAGTGGGTAAGGACATCTATTTATATAGAACTGTGATATGCTGCAATGGCTGTTTTAACCTTTGTATGACTAAACAATTAAGAAGCTACAATTGGTGCCCAAACTGAACCTGACTGACAGGTGCATGCCCACAGAGAGCGCTCCGAGTGCCACCTCTGGCACCTGTGCCATAGGTTTGCCATCACTGTGCTATTTCATTGCTTGGCAACCTTATTTGTTCCAGCTATAGATGCTATAAATGGAGATTTACCTTTCATAATTTCATAATTATTTCATAATATAAAGTATGGAAAATATACTGGACATTCCAGATAAAGTTATGCTACTCCTACTTCTCTATTGTGGAGTATTCTGTATTTACTTCAGTTGCACTAATACTGCTCTGTATTTACTATAATGTAATTTTAGCATCCACTGTACAATAATATTACAATATTATTAGTGCTGGATTCAATATTATTAATACTGGATATTGTAAGTATGTAAATCATTTGAATGGAAAGATGTGTGTATATTTATATATCACCATGCAGTAGTTTCAGAAACATTAAGTGTATTAAGACTCTATAGTGTGTTCTGTATTCAGTTGTTTTATTTCTGTAGACTTCCCCTTAATAAATATGTTATTGTTTTCACAGGGCTAAAGGTTTCCAACATCAGCGAATGACCAATGGAGCAATGAATGTAGAAATCGGCAACCCAACCTACAAAATGTATGAAGGCGAGCCGGATGATGATGTGGGAGAATTGATTGATGCAGACTTCACTTTAGATCCAGATAAGGTGAGTTTACAGAAACATTCTATCAAATCTCACTCTAGTCAAGTCTTCATGGACTGTAACACGCCACTAGTGATGGCCGAACTGCCCGCATGGCGGACAGTTCGGCCGCGAACAGGTATGTTCGTCCTCCTTCTCGCCAGCGGACAGTACGAGTGTTCGACCCGCCCTGTTCCCCGGCGTGAAGGAGCCCTCTATTCTTCCTCCGGTGGGATCATAAGAAGCGAGATCCCGCCGCAGGAAGAATCTGTTCACTGAAAAGTCTTTCAGTGAAAACCCGGCTCCGAGCGTCTCGCAAAGCCGGATGTGACGTCAGTCCTCACACAAGGAACTATGCATTCCAGGTGCCGGATGTGACGTCACTGACGTCGCATCCGGGTTTTGCGATTCAAATTCCCCGCCTAGAGGCGGGGAATTTGAATCAGTCCGCGAACGGGCGGACGGCGGACTTTTTTTAAAGTGCACTCCGCCCGTTCGCAGACGGACATGGCCAAAGTTCGGCCATCACTACACGCCACACACCTTAACCCATAATTCTGACCACCTCTTAAAGGCTATGCTTATGCCCTTTATTTTCCTCCGGCATTCTATTATCCTTTTACAAGCTTAAGGTTAAACTGACACTGTCGTTTCCCAAGCTGCTGTCAGTCCGCAGCAGCTCGGGAAACGATTGTGTGCTCCGGCAGCTGTGCGAGAAATTACTGCCTGCGAGCTACTGCTAAAATGTGGCGCTCGCAGGTTGTTTTGATGAGGACCCCATGGAGGTCCCATCGTGCAAAAGCCAGAAAACCGGCTGGCAAAAGCCAAGTGTTGCGTCCGCCAGTCGATTGTGGTTTCTGCTCGTTAAAAGCCACTAGTATAAATGAGCCATAAGGGATTTCTGCTTTGGCATTGTATGATGCCATTGAGTACTTGTAGCTGAACTGTAATATTGATTATAAGTTAAGGATTTTATCTTTACTTTAACTGGTCTATTTTCTGGTGGTTTGAGCATAAAAAATGATTGTTAAATCAGATTGTATGAAAATTGATTCCTTGATTGATTGGTGTGCATCACTTGCTGGGTGGGCTACTTTTAGATGCTGTTACTAAAGCTGGGCGTACACCGTTTGATGTGGTTACAAATTAGAGAAACATCGGGTGCCTCGAAGTTGCTTGAATCTTCTACAAAATTTAAGCCATCTAGGCTTACTTCGAGCAGAATAAACCACTCTTGCTCGAAGGTGCTTGGTCTGTTGTAAAACCCTTGGTCAATTTCCATTACTTTGAATGGGGACCAGGGGTGATGTCATCATGGCACGGGCTTGCTCGATTTGTATTCTTCATCGAGCCGTGTATGCCCGACTTTAGTCCTGCCCTATATACATATGTATACAGAGGATCATGTGTCGGTATACACAGCTGAGCTGAGGGTGGCTGACTTTGACTACTACAGGGGAGTTGATTTCTGACTGCTCACAATCACTTCCCATAGGCCTGCGACCAGTCAATTTTGAGTTCCAAGGCAGTGGGAAGATCTTCTCACCTTCTGGAACTCAGACTGGGCCGGTAGCTGTGATAGCTCCTGAGTTACAAGAGATGAAAAGGCAGTGGAAAGAACCAACCTCAGGTAGATTGTGAAGGCACGACCACCCATGGCTAAAGTTCAGTTTTTTGGCCGTTGCATTTATAAAATGCACACATATTTTCTCCCTTGATTTTTGGGAGGGTAGGGGGTCAGGGAAATGCATTTTATAAACTGAAAAATAGTGTATTTTTTGATTGAAAGCCTCTTTTTCTCCTTGCAGCCAACAAACTTCACTAACCCAGTGTATGCCACTCTGTACATGGGAGCACACAACAGCCGGAATTCTCTAGCAAGCACGGACGAGAAGAGAGAACTGCTGTCTCGTGGAGGAGAGGATGATTTCTCAGACCCACTGGCATAGGGATGAAATTTTAGTAAAAAGTGGAAAACAAAATAGATAAAAAAAACTTTTAAAAATTATGGAGAAAACACACACACAACCTAACGGTGTATAAAGTGTATAAATGAAGGACTACTTTTATATTGATCTCAGTATTATAAATATATTTTTTTCCTTGTCATTATTTTCTGGAACCTGTCTAAAATCCTTCAGCTCCTCGCCCATACAAGCTCGGAACCTGCCTGTAATGGGACTCTGCAATAAACAAAGTGGCACACTGCAGATAAGAGAGTTGAAGCGATGCAGCAGAAGATAAAGAGGAAAGGCAGCTTGTATAGCAAAGACAACAAATTATACATCGACGAGAGGGGGTGCTTTTATATTTTCAAGGGCTGGCCTTTTAAACAAGACTGTTACATTATTTTATTCACTTCAACAATGGTACAGAGTAAACAGAGCAAAACGTGCCAGACGAGCTCTTTCCATTACTTTCTGTTTTCTTTTTTTGTTTTTGTTTTTTTTGCTTCATGTTTTTAGCTACAGTATACAGTAAATAACAATCATTTTACAATTTTAATTTTTTTTAATGATGTGAAGAAGAGAACAGTGCCATTTTTTTGTAGGCTGAGCCTTTTTGGACAGTTTGGAGAGAGAGAATTGCTGAGCGTTACTGGATTGGTGCAAAGTGACTTGAAAGAACCTTCGCAGCCGGAAGCAGCTATCTGCACATATGTCCTGCAGGAAAGTCTCACGTCTGAAGTCATGACCACGAAAACTCCCAACACGGGCAACAGGGTCCATGCATCTTTCCCCGACACCCGAGGAGCTTCTTCTACAAATCTTACTGTGCCTGCTTACTGGAGAACCAGAAGAACAATCCCTTTTTCTAGCAGGTGGGGAGGACTCCCCCATCCAATGAATGTCTATTCGCTAAAGAAAACAAACTGTATTTTGCTTCCAGTAGCTTCAAGTTTATAGCTTTTAAGGGCTTTTGTATTATGTTACTTTGATTCTGCTGCAGTCATCTTCAGTACTCTACAAGTCCTTTTATGTTTATTGTTTTTACCCTCTGAATCCAGAAAAGAAGACGGGTGGATGATGGGGAGGTTGAAATGATTGTGTATTTAAAAAGCAGAGCTATGTAATCCCCCAAAAAATTAATGTGCCCAGGTGTTTTTATTCTGAATGACATATTTCCTAAACCTTAAATGTTTGTTTTACAAAACTTGATGACGGAGTCACCTTTGTAACACACTTCTCACTAAAACCCCTTTTTTTCATTTCCCTTTTGTCTTATTTGCGATGTAAGACTTTATTTGAAGCCCACACGCCTTCACGTAGAACACTTTGGTTATGGATAGTCCACAAGAGTAGGTGCACCTTACAGGTTACCTTAAATTATTTTTTAAGATTAGTGTTGTGTCCTTTAAACATGTCTGTCAACTAGTTTGGCTGGAGGAAGTCATTTTATCTTTGCGGTTGAAAATAAAAACAACGGTACAAGGAAAACAAAAGAAGTTTGGAAATCACTCAGTATCATGAAAACTATATATTGTTCAGAAGACCACATGACTTGTGTATCCTTATACACCATGTGTATGGGAAATAGGAGCACTGTGGGGGTTTGATACGTTTTTTCCCCAAGGTACATTGCATCTTTCACTGTCATCCTTTATGAATAGCTGCCTTCAGTTGACAGAATGGTTGTGTTGCCTGTATACATGGCAGGTACTATAGAAATAAGTGTTTAGTAGTCATTTGTGTGTTCACTTTTTTTTTTTTATTGCCTGGTGGCCTTGCAGCACAAACTTGTACTGAAAGTGTAGGGGGTTTACCTGCCTTTAGCTGCCTTGTTGTGTCATGAGTTTACATCCCGTTTTCTTTTTCTGTTACTTTATCCTTCAATCACATGAAATACTAAAGCTACAGCAGAATATTACTGCTGCAAACATGGCCTTGTTGGAAGTTCAAAGAGTTTGCTCAGAAGTCCTGGTCAGGTCTGGGTTGGCAGTGTGAGTACGTAGAGTCACATTCATACTGACTTGCTTCATCGAACGATTCTGCTTTAGCACAATGTATTTGTATTAATTCTTCACTATGAGTTGTTAAATTTGCACATAGAGCAGCACGGTATTGCAGGGAGGAATTGTGCTATGGATATTTATGTATATGAAGTGTATAAAACCTTCATATGTAAGCACTTTGGCATTGTGGACACATAGGTTAGAGAGAGTGAGAGAGAAGATGCCTACAGAGGATGTCTCAGTAATTGGGGGGTAAAATCCACTACAAGATGCTTTCCAGTTACTCGGAACTACTAGTAATCTAAGCTGTTCCCATAATATGACATTAAAGCTTTGAAAAGAGAGAGACTAATTCTCGAGACACTATTAAAAGAAAAGCGCACATAAAGTCAAGTGCGTGCTTCAGCAGAATTTGATATATAATTAAAAAGTTCATATTAGGTTCCTCTTGTCTCCATTGCAAGGAACAATAGGATGATTGTGTAGCTTCATCTATTCTAGACCATGAGTAACAGCCATATTAGATCATGGACAACATAGAACACATTTCTCTTTGTTCAAAACAATGTTGCACTATAAGCCTTACAATAATATTCCACCATTGTCACTCATCGCACTTCATGGAATGGAAATGTTCAGAGTTTAATTTGTAGCACAAAAACTTCTTTTTTTTCATGTTAATATAGGAACACATTCCATGTGATAGACCAGCACGCCCCTCCAAATCCAACTCAGCCAATGGCCTTTGAAAGAACTGCTTTTTTTTTCTTCAAATTACAACCAGGAAATCTATTTTCTCTCTCGTTTAATTTTCTCAGATGTGCTTAAGGATATGTTATGTTCACATACAGTATTTTTTTATTTGTTAATTCTGGAAAGCACTCATTCAAAATGTTTTATTGGGCTGAAATGAGGGAGGCAGGGTTACAAAAAAAAAAAGAAAAAGAGTTTTAATAATTTTTGCTGGATTACTTTACAACCTAAATAACACAGAATATTGTTATAAATAAAACTGAAAATTATACTGATGTTTGTTTTACTTTTTTATTATCATTATTATTATTATAACTACTACTATTATTAATATTTAAGGTTTTTGGGCTCTGCAGTTGTTGAATTTCTGGGAGCCTAGAGCATGAGGGAAGCGGATTCTTTTTATAGCCACACAGTAATTGTTAGTCAATTCCTAGGTGTTTTTTTGCATATTTGCTGCTGTTCCCTGCTATTGACCCCCAACGCATGGAGAAGTTCTTGTTCTACAGACCCTTGGAATATTGATAATTCAGCTGTGTTCCAGTATAATACATTTTCTATTTCAATATTTTTATTAGTATAAACATGGAAATGACGAATGCATTATAGTGCACTGCATCAGTGCCAATAATAAAAAGCATGGATCATCAAAAAGAAAAACATACAGGAGGCCTATGAGAAGTAGGTGATGTGCCATGAAACACATAGTCAAAGCAAAGCCATATCATGCGTAACTACAAGACCGAAACAAAACAAAATCAACACGTCAACAACACATCGAGTTGTTATCTAAGATAGGAAGAGGGAAGAAGATTGGAAAGAAAAGCCTCAGAAGAGGCAGGGGGAAAGTAGTACAAGAAGACAGCATGAATATGGAGTGGTATGTCTACGCTAACCGGTTCTCCCAGCGATAATCTACAAAACAAGCTAAACCTGGGTAAAAGAAAATGTAAATTCTCTCTGTCCAGAGATGGGTGGGCATATGAAATCCAGGGGTTCCACATTTTAAAAAACTTCTCATGTATGTCTACAAGGATACTCATAATGGTGTCCACTCTGGTGGCAACCACGCTAAAGGGGAATAGTTGTTTCTTCCAGCTTCTGGTCAGTTGTAAAGCTGGGCATAGGCATTTTTCCGTCGACTGCTCAGCCGACCGACTGGCCGTGATGGCGTCATCACACAGGGCCACTAGTGACAAAAATCGACCGGGCATCCTTCGTGTGCCGGCCATTATTACGAACTAATGGTAATTTACCAGCATGTCGGATCACCGTGCGATCCGACATGCGGCACATTTCTGGACAATAGGACCAGGTGGGCGCACCCGATTTTCTGCCGACCTAACGCTTGAAGGGAACACGCAGGGTGGTCAATCGGCTGACGAATCGGGCAGGAATGCCCGTCTATGCCCAGCTTAAAATGTGATACACTAGGTTTGTTGTTTTGAGGACAGGTTGTCCAACTTGTCATGGTGCAGAATGTGCTACGGGCATTTAGGGATACTGGTTTTGAATATGGAGGATAACAGCTTTTAAAGCTTGGTCCAAAATCTTGAGGTGTAAA
>CM070033.1:41695158-41714504 GCA_036250615.1 Ptychadena robeensis | reverse complement strand
AGCAAAAATGTCTCAAAGTAGCAGCAGTCGCACTCCGGTTTCTTTAAAAACTTTCTTCGGCTTTATAAATATAACATCACACGAATACAATACAGACTGGGTCCCTACAAGGGATCACCCCCTCTGACGCGTTGCACTTGCATGAAGGTAATACTAGGACTAGACATCCATGGATGGCAGGCTTGTGATGTCCTTGCATACGAGAAGGTGGCTTTATATTGGTCACTGATTTGTTTTGTTTGTTTTTGAATGTCAGGAAATGTATATTTGGAATGTTGAGGAGAGAGTTATATTGGTTTCACTGGTAAAAATAAATAATTGAAAGGGGTATATATATAAATTTGTTTTTTGTTAGTTGCCTAATTAATTAGTGCACAGCAATAGCACCTTGCACACACCGATATCCCCCAAAAACTTTAAAACTAAAAACAAACTGAAAACTACTTCCCAAAAAATATTTCATGCGTTGATATTAATGAGTTTTTTTGGGATCATTGAGAACAATGGCCACTTGCCTAATAATTCTTTTTGTTAAGCAGGTGGCCCAGGCCTGTTATTAGGAACAGTCGTAGAGCAAGCAGTATGGTGGCGTAGTTCACTCCTTCCGCCAGGCATATTAACTGCAAGCACACCAACCCTCCATACAATTGAATGGCTCCAAGCAGATCATTCTTCCTGGTCACTTTTCTGAGAACGGGTTACAGGATAACAAAAGCGATAGAGGATTCAAATACTTGTGATTCTGCAGTTTTTAAATTATTAAATATATTAGTATTGTTCTAAAATAAAGTCATAAGTATACATTTTTACATGGACCTCCCTTGATAATGTGGAAGAGAAAGATTTGCAGAGTTAGAAAAACAATATGGAATGTAGGTACAAATGTCAAATTTTCCATTATTCACAAAGGAATGTGGCAACAAAACCCCCCCATTCATAAGAAATACCTGATGGGCGGGGCCTTTTAAGGACTCCCCATTACACGTGTAGGATATTCGAAAGGAGTACGATTCACCACGATCGATGAAGGTGCGCGTGAAAGCCAAACAAGAATCGTGCCGGAAATCGCATGCAGCCCTAACCTGTGTCCGATCATTCGCATCAGATTGATTCAGGGGGCTCAGAAGCGGATCGACGGCGAAGAGAGGAACAACATGTTGGTCTTTCTCATGCGAGATTCTGTCCGGGATCAGGGGGAGTTGCCATTGTGAGTGTTGACAATCGGACACAGGATAAGGGAACGGGAAAATAAGAATTGGGGGACCAAATTTGGGGGATGCTGTGATGGATACCTAATGGGCCGATTGATCACACCTGCGATTCCGGCAGAATATCGCCGGAATCAATAGGAGGAGATGATCGATTCGGGGGACATGGAATCCGAACACGGGGTTGGCTACCTTAAACTCAAGGATTGGACCAAGCTTCTAAAAGCTGTATCCTCCATATCAAAACCAGGTATCCCTAAAATGCCCCAACCCGGCGTCGTAGCACATTCTGCACATGACAAGTGGACAACTGTCCTCAAAACAACAAAACTAGGGTATCAAATTGTAAGCTGGCATAATAGACTGGGCATTATGCCCGATTCGTCAGCGATTGACACCCCCTGCGGTTTACCACTTAAAGCGTTT
The DNA here is from genome assembly GCA_036250615.1 of Ptychadena robeensis. Lineage (NCBI taxonomy): Eukaryota > Metazoa > Chordata > Amphibia > Anura > Ptychadenidae > Ptychadena > Ptychadena robeensis. Next base: position 41,712,870 of record CM070033.1, on the reverse strand, counting down.
ACGAGGCTCGGCCAGAAAATAGGAGGTTCGCCCACTGGTCCTACCCTTGTCCAGAAATGTGTACCCCTTCAAGAATTGTGGATTAGAAAGCCCCCATACATGCTTAGATTGTGAACAGATTTTTTTAAGCCGATCAACCGCGCAGGATGCTGTCACAATCGCCCACGTCACAATTGGCGGGGTACCCTTTGTGTGCCAGCACATGTCTGTTGGGGCCCCCTAGCTGCTCAGGCCGCCGCCAAGCACAGCAATTTTGTCATCTTGTGGAGAGGATAGTGTTAGGTAAACTGAAACATTTTTGTGTGATTTTTATCTTTTACCCTCTGAGTGTCCAGTGGTGCCCTTATTTGTGGCAGATTGATTCTCCACTCTCCCTCCCACTTCACATGTGCTGAAAAAAACCATCACCGCCTCCATTACATGAATCCACCATTACTCTCCATCGTTGCAGCTCGCTGGGCATAGGGAAGTATCCCCGAATGTAGCTCAGGGTAACGCAAAAAATTTTTTTTCCTGTGTCTGTGCGGGTTTGCTCCTGTTAATCTGGTTTCCTTTCACACTCCAAACACTAACTGGAGGATAAACTGGCCTTCACCCCCCAAAATAATTGTGCTTATACTGTTTCACGTATCCATCTGTGGGAAATTTTGTGGAAATAAACTGCTGTGCGCGTTGGAATTTGATCATCCGCAAAACAGAGGTGCCCACCTGAAGGAATCAACCAAAGAAGCACCACAAGTCCGGTCGCATGGTGATGGTCCTTTTCTGATCGATCGCTATACTGGTCCCCATCCAAAGTATCTTTAGGGAATCCATGTGTGAGTGTCACACATAGCGATTTCCCTACCTTCGGCAGACGGCCGTGAGTGAGTGATCGCTCACTGGGGAAACGCACAGGAATCCAGACATGTATGGGTAGCTTTGGGTATCATTGGATAATGAGCTCTGAGAGAAAGTTAGGGCTTCTTTCCACTGTATAATTTTCCCTGAGGTGAACACAGACACAATTCAAGGGACAGCGCTCAACAAAGTGGTGCAAGTGCCACATTGCAGCGACGCTGGGGGTCACCGCAGCATTGAATAAATGGACACCTCAGCAGGACGCAGGAAAGTGCAAGTGCTTCCATGCTGTCATGTGGATAATAAACCCCCTAGTAAAATAGGTAAAAGTAAATGAAAAGACAAAATGTTGGCGATGTAAAAATGTCAATTCATAATTGTTTATTTGTTTATTTCATGTTTGTTTTTTGTTTATTTCATGTTACTTTGTGTCATACTATGGAATCGGAAGGCTTTGTTTCAGTGTTTGACCAGTAGGTGGAGCCAAAACCTTTATAGAAGATTTGGCCTGATATTCCTTCAGAGACGTTACTCACCAGCATCACTGCTGTCCTTTGCTGAAAACTTTTTCACCTTTTTATTCCTTGGACCTAGCAGGATGAAAACAGAATAGAATGTTCAGTTCTGCAACATTAAAGGAGTGGAAATATTCTCTGCTTTATGTCATGTAACATACTCATTTATCAAGTGTTAGGATATCTTTGGCTTACGTCCAACAGCATTTAATCTATACCTTTCTTTTGCCATGTAAGGCAACCTTACCATACAATTTCTGTACAATCAAATTTTGTTCTACCAAAACCATGTAATATGAGGAGCTTTCTAAACCTTCCAATTCCAAGGTGTATGGGGGGCTTTAGCTACAGTTTGATCTGTAAGTGAGAGTCCAACTGATTTGCCTGAAAGAAGGTAGGGGTTCCACGGCTTCAAAATCTCTCCGTCTGACATACGTCATACAGAGGGTTTTTGACGTAGCCCATTATATCAAATGATGCTGTCGCAACATCCGTCGGTGCAATCTGTTGGTCTCCGTAGATCACTATGTCGATTTTGGCGCAACGGAGGCCAACAGAGGGGTGGGTGCACTGTCACACCTACAGAGATTGAATTGCATCCGTCACTGATGGATGTGCATCTGTCAGTGAAGGACTTTTTTCTGAAAGAAAAAAAAAGGTGACATCACTTCCTCGTTTTCGCCATTTTTCCTATAAGACAGTGAGAAATAAAAAGAAAAAACATTTCTTGTATGTCCTGACGGATGACTGAAGGATGCTTGACTGATGCACTCTTCCGTTGACGAAGGGACCTTGACGGATTTAAAACCGCTGTGGAAATAAGCCCTCAGGGCTTGTTTCCATTTATTGCCGGGACCCGTATACGCTTAGCAGGGGTCCCGACGTATCACCACAGGACTGGCGCGTTCTACTTTCAGCCTCATAGGCGGGCGGCTCGGCGCAGTGAAGACGAGTCTTGCCGAGCAGGTAAGTTATCTGTACGTCCAGACTCCCGCTATGTGTATATGCTTAGCAGAGGGGTCCTGGCGTATGGAAACATAGCCTTACTTTAACAATCATTTATGAATATAGATAGAACCAGCAGTTGTGACCTAGGGCTTGTTTCATTACGTTGGGACCCCTCTTGCAAGCGTATACATTAGTGGGGGTCCCAAATTAGCAGATAGACTACCTGCTCGGCGGAGGATCTGTCTTTGCGGCGCCGAGCGCTCCGCCGATGTGGGTGAACATAGTTGAGTACGTTGAGCCTGCTGCACAAGCGGATGTGGTAAACAGATCTTCGCGAGAAGGCAACTATCAATGTGCTACATCGGGACCCCTGCCTTGCAGCAGTGGAAAATCAAAAAACTTTGTTGGGAAAGATGAAGCAGGAATGAGGTACCCATGGATAAACTTTCAAAGTTTCGTTGGTTCTCTTGTCGCTTTCACCAAACAGTTGAAAATCCCTAATCCTGGGAGTCCAATGTACGTCTAAACAGTAGACAGCATTCCCTTTCTGCCTCCAGATTCCGGAAGTGTACCGGCGGATGTTTATAATATGGACGATTTTTTTAACTACAGTATTGAACCAAACCGATCTACAACAAAAAGATAAGTATTTCTCTTGTGGTTGAAGAATAGAGATCGTCAATATTTTTTCAAAATCAATTCGACATTTCAACGATCTTTATTAATTGCAAAGCCCCTGAGCATGGTATCATCACTAGTGTTGGCTCGAATTGATTCGAAAATATTCTGGCAGAATTCGCAAATTTTGCGAATATGCCGTGTTGATTTCCCAATTTCTAATATTTTTCATTGGGATGCTTTATGGTATGGATTGCGAATATATATTCGCATGGCGAAATAAATAGGATTCATTTTAAAGGTAATTAGAGGCGATTATAATAATGCAAATATGGAATGAAATATTAGTAGAACATTCGCGATACGCAAATTCGAATAATTGCTAAGCCGCTCATCATAATCATCGCCAAACTTGCTGGAGATGTAGAGAAGGGCTGGGTTATACTACAAAAAAGGTTTTCTAACACTAAATAGGTTTTGCACAAATTAAGTTCAAAGTCAAAATTTGAAAATGAATTTCGACTTTCATTTTGAACTTAATTATCTATGTGCTAGAACAAACCAATTTTTTTAAATGTTCCACAACCCTTCTCTACAACTCCAGCAATTGTGGTGATGATGCCATTTTCAGAGGCTTTGCAACCAGCTCAAAGTTAGCAAGTCGAAAAATTCAACCACTCGTGTTGAGAATTCCTTATACGAGGCGCTGCCATGGTGGTTCTCTCTCTATGTATCCGGTGTATGCTGCCCATGTTGTACTACAATAGGTGCCTCAGTTACCAAAATGGGCCTTTACCAAAATTTACTACAAATGAATGTGTAAGCTTAATAATTTTCTTAACAGATTATTTTAAGTCTTCGCCTTCTCAGTTCATCTTCTCTCCGACACTATAAATTTGAAAAGGGTTCACCTAAAATCTTGTGGCCATTACCTGAAGCAATGGCCCCCACCCATTTTGGAGGCCTTGAGCAGACACTTTTTGACCTGATGATCCAAAGCCCCCATAGACGGGCCGATTCCTGGCCATAGTTGTAGCAGAATATCCTGCATGCGCACCTCCCGCGAGCACATAAAGGTTGGTGGCCGCAACTATGAGGGAGCCCACCTTGAGTTTTGTAGAAAAAAAGTCGGCAGGTCGGATCGCACAACGGATCCGTCCTGCTGGTTTTTCCTGCCCGACTGTGCTGCAGGCTGTTACTCGGAGGGGAAGTCTCCTCCCCCTCCGAGTTAATTGGCTACAGCGACAGGATCCCATGTGTTAGTGGAACACACAGGATTCCTGTCCGTTGTGTAGCAAACTCGTCACCACGCTGTGAAGAGTCTGCTAATAGTCGGACAAGATCGGATGTCTATGGCGGCTTAAGACTTCACCTATGGTATAAAAAAATTACCTATGAAAAAAAAAATTAAAAAAAAATTAGCGCGTACAACTTTTTCTACAACCTATACGATTCTGTTCTTATTTGCCGATTTTTTCAGGCAGTAAGAACGCAAGAGAGACAAAGGGCAGAGCAGGACAGCATAGCGAAATGTTGTTCTCTATGTAGTAACGTATTTTCTGTTCCCAATGAGTCTGCCATAAACAGACATCAAGCTGTGCCTTTCCTTCATGTTCCTCTGATGTCTATTTATGGAAGGCTTAGTGGGGACAGTGAACACCCGCCTGCATTTCTCTATGCTGTCCTATACCGCTGTCCATCTCTGTCTCAAGGACTGAACAGTAGACAAACATGTTAACTTAGCTTTAGACTAAAAGAAAATTACGAAATTTACAAAACACAAAAAAGTTAAATGTTTTATTGCTACACACTGCATCTTATATTTATGGAGAAATATGAGAAAAAGAAAGTACACCCTCTTTTTATCCTGTATTTAAGGTTTTACATATTAGAATAATACCTATGCAGGTTGTTAATATTATTTATCTCTAAATTCAAATAAAAACAGCACACAGCAAATTCTGCTTCGTTGGTTTTTAATGAAGAAATTAAATTAAGTGAAAATAAAATGGAGAAGCCATGTGTGAAAGGTACACCCAATAAATCAGAAGCATGTTGAACCATCTTGATGGTTGCATCATTTTGGAGCAATTTTGGCCCTCTCTTCTGTACAATATAGCTTCAGCTACAGTTTGTGGGCTTTCGTTTATGCACAGCTCTAATGGTCAAAGCATTTCGATCAGGTTGAGTTCTTGACTTTGGCTACACAATTTCACCACCGTTTATTCATTCAGTTGAGGTTTTTCTATTGTGCTTGGGGTCATTGGATTGCAACATGACCTAGTTTTGACCAAGCATTAGCTGTTTCCCAGCTACGGTTTGTTGGCTTTAGTTTATGCACAGCTCTAATGGTCACAGCATTTCGATCAGGTTGAGTTCTTGACTTTGGCTACACAATTTCACCACTGTTTAGGCATTCAGTTGAGCTTGTGCTTGGAGTCATTGGATTGCTACAAGACCTTGACCAAGCATTAGCTGTTTCACAAATGCCCTCATATTTTATACTAGAATACTTTTGTATATGAACAGTTAGGTAAAGGGTGATGATCAACCTTCTAATAAATATTTAAATGTTTCTTGTGTCTCACCCCCATATATAAATCAATAAACAGTACATTTTTAGACACTTCCTTGTAGGCGGGGCTTTAGCGGCACATATTTGCAACTTTCTTTAGAAAAAACATTTTTATTGGTATATGATTAAAATTTATATATATAATTCCACATAAATCCATGAATTCATCAATACATCATTGATTTATGAATTCATGGATTTATGTGCAATTATATATATTTTTTAATCATGTACCAATCAAAAAAAATGTCTAAAGAAATGAGCAAATGTGTGCCTCTAAAGCCCCACCTAAGATAACCCTTGTTTACAAGGAAGTGTCTAATAATGTACTGTTAACTTTTGTATATGGTTCATGGTTGAGTTTACGCCTATGAGGTCCTGTGGTTGCAAAACAATCCTAAATCATCAACACTTCACTAACATGCTTAACAAATGCATAAAGTGTTTCTTCCTATTTGATGAGATTATGATTATATAATATAATATTATTATATAATATATATACAATATTTGGTGTTACAACAGACAATTTTGCACACTTTGCATGTTTAAGCCATGTAGTTCCTTTAAGCCAGAAGAGGCCTTCTCTTGGTAACCCTTCCAAGCAAGCCATACTTCTTCAATATCCAATATGTGCTCTGATCTTGAGATTCATATGCTGGGATGATATGTTGATTATTAGCAAATAAGTGTTAAAATGAGATGGTTGTAAAATGTCAACTAGCTAATTTGACATTTAACTGCAAACCCCCTGAACATGGTATCATCACTATGATATCATTATTGTAGATGTATGGAGGGAATATTACAAAAAAGTATTGCTCTATCACATGTCGTTTTTGCATAAATGAATTGAGTTTACACTTATTTTTGTAAAGGCTCTGTTCATGACATCTCTAGTCTTAAATGTTTTCCACGTTTTAATAATCTTTCTCAATGTAGAATGATATATTCAAAATGTTTTTAGACATTGTTTGTAACCATTCCCAGACTGATGGCCGACCATTTTAAGATCATTGCTGTGTGAACACATACCTGAATAGTTCACACCAGCTCCTCATTTTTAAACCTGCTTTTTTTTTAAATAAATAATGAGTGTAATAGGTTCTTTACTATTGTTCATATAAAGTTGTAATAACCTAATATTAAAAACTGCTATAGAGATGGTCAAATTTTTCGACTTGCTAAAGCTTCCCATACACCTTTAGATCACTCCATACAATTTCCATTAGATCTACCAACAACTATGTAGTATAGTGGCCTCCTTGATAGAATACATAGTGATTGGAAGGTTTAGAAATGCCCTCATATTACATGGTTTTGGTAGAAGAAAAGATGATTGTACAAAACTTTGTGTTTTTTGTGAAAAACTTATGGTTTGGACACTCTTTGTAAAATCGGAAGAGTTCACCCAGTGGATCAAGTGACCTAAGGCCTTTTAACTAGAATTCCGTATCCCAGTCCCGCAACAACAACTACTCATACCCTCCCCCTCCTATTCTCTTTTCTTTATTCTTACCTTGTCTTCCTCTCAGGCTTTCCTTTTTCTGACTTGTGTACCCTCTTCTTTTTTCTTTGTTTATTTCTTCTTCTTTTTCCAAATGCTTAGGTTCTGTTATTGTATTTTGTGTAATTGTTTTGATTTTATGAATACTTGTTACAAGGCTGCTGCAGATGAGGCATTCATCCTAACCGTCTATTTGCACCATTCCATGAGATTGACCTGCCTCGATTAATGAAAAATCATTTGAGACTATTTTGCCTGTATTATTGAATGTTATATTTTCTCTCAATATAAATCCTATTTAAAAAAAAAAAAAAACTTGACTTGACTTTGAACTAAACTATTTGTGTTAGAGACATACTTTTTTTGTAGTATACCCCTAACCCTTCTCTACATCTCCTGCAAGTTTGGTGATGATACTAGGTTCGGACGAAATCGTCAAAATGATTGAATTAAAAAAAAAATGCGACCATCTCTAGCTGCTAGTAAAAAGATGGGGTTTATTTAGGTTTCGAAAGAATTACGGTATGGTACAATTTTTACTTTTGCCCAGAGTTTTACATTAACTACTCAGGTCCTCTCAATTTGTGTTTCATTCAGTGGGAGGAAAACACAATATAATGAAGAAATTTTATTCTAAGCCTTATAAAAAAAACAGAATATGCTCCTTGCTGCATTTTTATATTCTCATTAGTCGCACGTGTCTCTGTATTAGTGGAATAAAGTTTAAAGCTTTCATCAATGGAAAACACAGAAGCAGCTTAGAGAACCTGCCGTGTTGATGACGGTTTCCCAGCAGCGATGGAGTTAGCAGGCTGCAGGTAGAGCCTGAGCTGGAGACCAGCAGAGTGAAGTGAGAGGATTAAGCTGGAGTGCTGATCTGTAATTTAGTGACTGCTACCAAAGCTCCTGGAAAATGAGTCTAGAGGTTTGAAGAGGACTGGGTCCGCAGGTGTCTGATCCGTAGATTTACCCTTTGCATAAAACCTATATATTTTCTGCCCTGGCAAGTGTAAATTGCCTCTCTTGCTGTAAAGTCAGAAAGATCAGTTTTTAATCAATACATTGCATCCCGGGCCTAGGTACACGTAAACCTTGACAGACAAGGCTCGAGTTTTTATCCCGGCAAAGCCAGTGAACATCAGGAGTAAACGCTGGTAAGTGTACAATGCTAATGTCCAATGACAAATGCTTTCTATCTTGCGGGGAAGATTTATTGGTCGAATGTAAGTAGAACGGTTGGCGATATGTCATCAGGATGCTATTTTCTATCAAGAGAGTCAGTGCAGATCCTTGTTTACAAGAAATGAAAGCACAAACACGTCTGTGTTGGTAGCAAGGCCAACGCTTGCAAAAAAAAAAAATATTTGGAGGATCCATGATGTCTACCCATCAAAATGCATTGAAAATAAATCTTGATGGGTTCACAATATTTAAAGTTGGTCTGTCATAAGAGAAATATTGAAAAAGCAATTTACTTCTTCTAAAAACAATGTCACCATTCATTTTAAAGGTAATCATCATGTGCTTATTATTTATTTATTTATATATTTTTGCAATCCATGGGCATACATTTAAATTGCGAATATCCGCGAATATCAAATCGAATATTAGTAGAATTATTCTCGAAATAGCGCAAATTTGAATATTGCCTATGCCTCTCATAACTAATTAGCATACACAGGAAAAGAACTCATACTGTGGGAAATGATTAAGGAGTGATCAATATATGAATTAACCAATCATCACAGTATATTCCTTCTGGACAACAATTTAAAGAATTTCACATAAACTGACGCCTTTCTGTGGGCTAAACTTGTGACCTTTTAGAGTAATTCCGAAACCAGTCTGTGGCTAAATTAATTGGACAAACAGGAACCCAAACTGAGACGTAGGGGGGCCCTCAAGAAATATAGCCTCATTGTGTTGAGAGAAAGTGTCTAAAGCTAGCCATACATGTGTCGAATTGTGAGCGGTCGATCGCCCATCCGATCGATTCCGGTGAAGCCACAGGCGTCGATCGATCAGCCAATCAAGTCTGTGCCTACCACCTTAGGCCACCGATTCCTGGACGATTCTGTGCCCACTCGATCGCTTCACAAATGCCAACTCCCCTTGATGTGTGCTGAATCGATCAGAAAAGACCAACAGGTTGGTTCTCTGGCCGATCCGATTTGGGGGCCATGTGGATCAGGTGGGGTCGATCGGACAAGGTGGGCTGCACTCAATTCTTAGCCGATCGATCGGCGTGCACGCGCCCGGTGATCGATCGGCCAGGAATCGTGTGCGGAATCGACCCGTGTATGGCTACCTTAAAAGACCTGTTCATCAACACATCACATTAGATAGTTCATATGAGATGTGACTTTACATAAAAAAATGTATAAGAATCAATTTCATGAGTCCAAGTCCTTAGTGGAGCAGTCAAGTTTCCAGTACACTTTACAATACAATGGCATTTACTTACTGTGAAAGCATACACAATTTTTTGCCCTTTTTGTCCACCTTGGGAGATCACCCTTTGTTTCACATGCAGTAGACACAACAGGAAAATAGCTGAGCTGTCCTCCTGTTGTGTTCTTTGGACATGATACAACATGAGAACAAGGTGAGGGCAAAGTAAGCTAACAATTACAGAGCATCTAAACTCACCTCATTTACTTTATGTCTGTTGGCAAACACCCTATTATTTGGACCATCTGTAGAAATAACAACAATATCCTTACCTGTAATAAGATAATCCTGAATTCTCTTGATTCCCTTCTTCTCTCTTTAACTTACCAAAAGCTATCCTTGAGTGTAGCTTGGGGATGCTTACCTGTCCCAGTCGAGCCTGTGGCATCCCTCTATGTTGACTGATTCTTCCAGGTTCCACTTCCTCCATGTCTGCAATAACGCTGAGAAGGTGGGGGGGGGGGGGGGGGGGGGGGGGGGGTGCACCATTGACCTGCATGTAAATGCAAGCATACATGCCCTGGGTTCTCACACACCCAGTGTTGCATTATTGATGATGCCAGGAATCTGAAAAGGGGTCTGTGTGTGTATGTAATGTGTAAGCGAGAGTGTGTGTAATGTGTGTGAGTAAATAGAAGACAGAATGATAAGAGAAGGCAGAAGAGTCCTCACAGGTTAGTTCTACAACAGCTAGAAAAGGCAGCAGGGCATGCTGGGAAGTGAAGTTCTTTAGCAACTTCCAAAATGTAATGCTTGCAGTTGTAGTTTCTTTACACAGCAAGTTGGTTCTTTGCCTTTTTTGTGATGTCAACAGCAGCCTAGAACAGGAAGCTTGTTACTGCACTGATCCCCTATGAACGACATCTGAACCCCGAGTTATAACCCAGAGGATGTGTGTAATTCAGGTAAATTGCAATGCCGGCACTTTGAGATAAATAATTGGGTTTTGGGTTACAGTTTTGTCTCTAAAAGGTTCGCCATCACTGGTATAGGGGAGGAAAAGATTTTTGAAAAGTCTTTCCTAGTTAGTGTTATTACTGACACTGTCAGGGTAACATTACTATTATATGATTTTTTTGTGATGAGGTGCTTATAAGGAAAATTAGAATAGATCATACAGAAAATAATATGTATTATGGATAAGAAAGAGGAAAAAGAATGTCAGACCCTACTTTGCAAATTTTAAATATGAATTTATGTTTTTTTAATATGGTTAGAAAATGAAATATGAATATATTTTTGGCCATTGCATAATGAATGAGCTTGTAAATAATTGTTTAATGCAATAGTTCTTTTTACGGCTGAAAGCAACACAATTTATTAGATTTATGTTTAACTGCCATGAAAGAGAGAAAAATATAAAACCTATCTGATCATTATTGCCAAAAAATAGAAAACTGAGGTTGAGGCTTTCAATTCTAAATATATACTTTATATGATTTTTTAAGGATGAAGGAGGACAGTTCCTAAACAAATGAGTAAAGGTATCTAGTGTTAGGATATGTCTCCAATTTGTACTGGGCTCGAAGCCGATCCACATTACCTGTCTTGGGCACTAGCTGTTCTCACTTCCCTCTGCCGATCCACCAGCCAGAGGTTGATGTATTGCACTATGTTACCTTACAGCTGGTGAATCTGCAGAAAGAAGTGAGAACAGCCAGTGCCTGAGACAGGTAATGTGGATCGGCTCTGTTGGGTCCCTGCGCTAAGCGCATTACTTGGCAGGGAGCCGATGGAGCCGAGACACGTAGTGGAGACATATCCTAAGAGAGAAGGCTAAGTATGACCAAAACATCTACATGTTTGGATGATATAATGAAAAGTGGTGGATTACGAGCATATAACATTCATTACATTATTAAAGAACGTTTCATTAATCTAATGTCTTAAATTACATCTTTTTTTATTTCAGTTTTGGCAACCAGGTGACAATCTAGGCAGCTTGTTGTGTTTTTACCAGACTAATCTCACCTGTTTGGTTAGACGCCTGCTGTTAACATAGCTCAAGCACCAATTTACACCAAACCGAAAAACACTACTGTGTACAGATGGCTTTTTATAGTACGAGATAGGTAGCCTAAAGGCGAACAGATTTTGTGGTTTTCATTATAGTGTAATGGTGTCTTTTTAATTTTTTTAGCTATTTTTACTGTAAATCAACAAATATATCTAAATAGTACATAGCACATAAAACATTAGTTTATCAAATCATTATCTCAAATAATGGACATACCTTGGATACACTGGACATATGTTTTTATAGTATATATGCTAACAATAATAGAAAGAATTTTGGCATATCTGGTCAAATGATAAAAATAATTGTCTTAAATCCTCCCAGAAATCCTGCCAGATGCTTTCTATCTGTGATGTCACTTGTGGTGGTGGGTGTAGGTGATGTCATTTTCCTTCTGGTAAGAGCCTGTAGAATTTATAAAGGCCTATAATATGGTATATACTCAAGTATAAGCCCAATTTAATATCCCCAAAAATGTGCAGAAAAAGACCCCCTGCTTATACTCGAATCAGGGTCAAAGTCAGGGCCCCACTTACCTGTCCGGGTGTTTGCTGGTCTTCCTGCAGACCAGGGCAGCCTCTGCGAATTGTCTCATGTATATTCAATATTCTATCTAGCATTCAGGAGATCGGCTGGCCTATTTCTAGTGGAGTATTTGTTAATTTTCACTGGAGAAGGTGAAATTTTAATGAGAAAACTCCACTGCTCATGATTCAAACATCAAATAAGTTTCCATTTCCATTCCATGTATTGGTCCCATCCCAACCCATCCTGTAATAACAATAAACCTGAGTTCTCTTTGAGTTGAAGGCAAAAAATGTAAAACTCAAAATTTCGACTTAAATTTTTTTAAGTGTTGATCATAAAAAGCTAAATTTTTTATTGTAGATATTATATAATTTAAAAATTTGCAATCTTGAAAACTAATTTTGATCAGGAAAATCGATATTTAAGTAGAACTGAATTTACTAAATTTCGACCATCTCTACTAATGAACACCAAATACAACATTTACATATTTAGGAGAGGCTTTAAGCATCCCTGATTATGGAATGTCTATTGAAAACCAAGGTGTATGCACATATGATTCATTATTACATGGGTTGATGGACTCTTTATGGGTCTCTTTATATTGTAACCTTCTGACCACAAAATGGACATTCCAGCAGAACATCTGTTTTCCAAAACTCTTATTTCTCCTACACACTGAGATTTGCAATGGTGAATGTGTACTGGGTCTATACTGCCATAGCTATTGTATTGAAATACAGAATTCTGTATTAGGAATGGTTTCAGTAATGCTACAGTGATTTGGAATGCAGACGGTTTGCCAGAACTTAAGGGCGTAGGCACAGTCTTACAAAGCCCTTGAAGGTCTTGACAGAAACTTGTTAGACAGACTGATAAGTCATGAGTGGCATAGGCTATATTCAAATTCACAATTTTATGTGGTATTTACTTTAACATTGCGATTTTATTTTTGCAATGCATGGCCCTAAGCTTCCCAGTGCATAACATCTCGAATATTAGAAATTTGCTATTTATCAAATAGCCGATATTCGACGAATATATTCACAATTCCAATATCCAAGCTCAACACTAAGACTGATCACTTCCTTGAGCAATTTTATTTCTAAAACCTCGCTGAAAGCTTAATACTTCACAGCCCCATACATGCCCATATTTATCCGTAGGGCTTAATTAAAAACCTTGTTTTTTTTAAACTTTTTTGGAAAAGTTAAACAAGAATAGTTGCTGATTATTAAGTTAGGTTTTTGTAGAAATAGAGGACTGGGAAAGCAGTAATTGGTCTGCAGCTGATTACATTTCATATTCCTTTTAGATCTGATTGTTTCATTAAATTATAAATCTGATTGGAAGTAAGAATTGGCACCTATGGCTTGTACTAGAGGAGGACTATATCTCCTCTAGTACAAGCCAAGACATAGGTGCCGATTCTTACTTCCAATCAGATTTATAATTCAATGAAACAATCAGTTCTAAAAGGAATATAAAATGAATGGTTCTAATTGGAAGTAAGAATCAGCACCTATGTCTTGGCATCTGTGGCATCGGTGGCAAACTGCAAAGCATCAGAGGTGATTGAAGACTTGCTGATGGCACAGTACTATAACTGGTTTACAATCTTTGGCCTACGAAATGAATGTGGCTCATTTGATAGCCTTTAATTGTCTCCCATTGCACAATAGGCATTTTTTATCCACTTACACCAACAATTTGGCATTTTTCCTCCTATCTCATTCCTCCTAATGGTGGCAGGAAGTCAATATTTTATAATACTACAGAGCCAGAAGTAATGTTTCTTTTATTGATCATTAATCAATGTGCCCCTCCTAAACATATAAGTAACCACCTGCATGTCCCACTATATTCAAGACCTACCTCTCCTGTGCAACTACCATCATATATCTCCAGTAACAGGCATCATGGGTGTGCTTCCACCTCTCAAACTCCACTGCACTCAGGAGACAATTCGTATTCTCCCGCTCACACCTGAGCTGACCTGAGATGGGCTTAGAGCCATAGAGGTTTCTTTGGATTTGAATAAAGTTGATTTTATTCAAAACCAGTCAACTGGCCATTGGTATGGTATCCCTAACTACCCTATATGGCAGGGGTCCTCAAACTATGGCCCACAGGCCGGAACAGGCCCTACACAGAGTTCTAACCAGCCCGTGGGTACCCATCATGCCCCACATGGGTGCCCAGCAGCACATTGCAATGCTGGGCGCCCACAGGGGGGGTCATGGTGGGTACTCATGGCAGAGAGCAGACAGAAGCTGCCGGCTCTGAAGTAGAAGCTGCCAGCTTTGAAACTCGATTGGGGAGGGGCGTGTCAACAATATATAGCACAGGACTTACATTGACATTGAATAGGGGACGCACTTCAGATGCAAACTTTTTTACCACGATTTTGACAAGCGCAGTGGACACAAGCCAGTAAATATAGTTCGGCCCCCCAACAATCTCAGGTACCATGAACTGACCCCTTGTTTTGAAAGTTTGAGGACCCCTGCTATATGGCACCAACATATGGGCTTTTTGCCCTGATCAACTGGATCTCTTTAAAATAACAGGTGTTTCCAGCCACAAAAAGATAAGATGTACATTAGAGTACCACAACCACAACTCTATTTCCTGGCACTCCTCATAACAGTGGTGCAACTACCAATGTCATGAGGAGATGCCAGGAGAGGAAAATTAAGGCAAGTATGGTAACAATTTTCTGTATTAAAGGATAAGAAACTGTCTGTTGACCACTAAGGTTTTGAATGCTTCCGAATTATACTTCAATTATTTAAAACATTTAGAATGCACTTGAAAGATAGAACAGAGCTTGAAAATTTGATTTTATACACTGGTGGAGTTTACTAGTGAAATGATAACAAACCTCAAGAAATAAAAACTAAGTATGAAGGGAGCCTTCCTTTCCTGACAGCCGCAGTGAGAATAAACCACTTAACTCTTGACAATAAAACTCAAATCAAATTACATCTTAACATCTCGAAGGGAAATTGGTTTACGGAAGAAAAAAACCACATACAAACAAACCTCGAATTATCCTGTGTTCCTTAGTAAAATCTGATAGATGAGGCATCAGTGCTCTCTGTATGGTGTTCTAATCTGCATGAAATGACCTAAATATCTGCCTTAACCCCTGCAGAGCTTCAAGGGTGTGCAACATGCTCAATTTCCATATGGCTATGTTTCGGGGGAGAGCAGTAAGGGTGGATTAACCACACTGCTGCAGGAGAGTGGAGCACAAGCTGTTTTCTTATTACAGCCTTTTGCTGTGTATTTCTGAAATGTCCAGAGGAAAGGAGCTAGGCTTGTATTTGGGTCATCTGAACAGCAATCTACAATATATAAAGTGCCTGCGAAAGTAATGTAAAAATTTACTCTCATCTCTTCTGGGAAGTACATTTCATTTGCCAATGCTACCAAACAGTAGTATGCAAGACAGAGCATAGGCTAGCATGCTTTTCAACCTTCCCTTCCAACTCTTCCCACCGTAGATGGTACGGCTTATCACATCTCTTCAAATTTCTACTAGTCGAGTATCCTACCCCAAACTTCCTAAGAACCACTAGCTGTGAACCCTTTAGATATCCAAACGGATGAAGAGATGAGGTGCAAACCTTAAAATAGAGTTGTTCATGAGAGGCTAGTGGCCAATGTCGGCTATGGTGAAATAATGATTTCTAATTGCTGTGTACCATTGAGGGAGATTTTTCTCAGTGTCCCTTTCTGTATTTGGAACATGGAAGTGCAAGTGCAGATTGACACTTCTGCATTCCAGATACCAGAAGTCATACTCAACCATGCCACTTCTGTCATGGTCCGATAAATGTCCCTTCCCTTATATTTTCCTACCCTGCTTGTACAAATGATGTGTGTGGTGGGAAGTTAGAAGGGAGCGTAATGCCCCATCCTAAGTAGGGAGGGGACATTATTCTCACTTCCAACTTCCCACCCTGCTTGTGGGTATCAGTGCTGCTGCTTGGAAAGAACAGCTCTTATGCTTCCAGAGAACTCGGCAACCCCTGTTAAGTGGGCATTCCACAGGTGTAGAACCACTGTTGTAGAAAGTGATTCAAACATACCAATCCCTTAAAAAGGTACTACAGCATCTGCTGTTAACAAGAGAAGAACCGTATGAATAAATCTGATTTTTTGTACTATAATATGCACCCCATAGTTTTGGAGAGAAAGTTGGGATGAGTCAACTTTCACCTCTCAGCATGAGTTGTGTATTTACACAAAAGACATATTGATATTGATAGACAATAGACATAAATAGACCTATCTCCCATATGTAACTGCTCATGTGTACGTTGTTAGTGCCAGATTGTAAAATGTGTCTCTCAAAATATTGGTCAGTGTGTTTAGAGAAGGGGTACTGCTACTGAAATATATGGTAATATTTATCTCTGTGCAAAGTGTTGACATGGTTGCAATGAGCAAAGCAGACATATAGCCAGGGAAAATGCTTAGATAACTGATCATACCATAGGAAGAAGAGATTATGTTGGAAGACTTGAACAATTTCTGTTCAAGTGACATAAAAAAATTGTTTCCACACACTTAATCCACAAAAAATTTAAACTTTTTGTTGATGTAAATCAAATTTAATAATTACAATAGTTTAACTAATTTGGGCTACCTCATTTTTTTTCTTTTGCTTCTTCACTATCCAATGGACATCATAAAACACTTTGTATGCTGACCATGCAACTCCATACTCATTACACCATCATTTTTATTGATAATGATGGATGTGATAATGTGCTCACACTTGTAACTACATAAGGAACCTCAGCAGATATTACATACAATGTATAATGCAAAACAATTCTAATTGCATAATATGGGTAGAAAAGTTGATACAGCTGGGGATTTAGGATTATAATTCCAATGCGTTTCACCCACCTCATGGGCTTCCTCAGGGAATATAGCTATATATGCATTATGTTACCTATTAGTTAACAGGTTCATATTTATTACCAACAAACATCATCAGTTACACGATACAACATTGTGTTAAGGTAGGTACAGTATACACAGCTCGATTTTTGCATAGATTTTCTTACAACGGAGCACCATGCCCGTTTACGGCACTCTATTGTGGAAAAATTTATACAAAAATTGTATGGGTTGCTTCGGGTGGGATCAATCAATCCCGCTTGAGACTATGGGTAACCAACATGTTGGTAAACCTTGTTCGATATCGGCCCCCCTCCAAAATCTTGCCTGCCTGCTGGCAGCCGATATTGGGGCAGGTCATTGCGCTGCTGGGGAATCTTGCACGGCTCTAAAATCGAACCGTGTATTCCTGGCTTAACTCTATACTCATATCACTTCAATCTATGTACAAAACTCAGAAGTCAGCCATTGATCAAAGTGCTTGTTCAAATTGAATCACTCTAAGCAACCCTCTTACTTTCATTTTATTTAATCTATTAAAGGAAGCTGAAAAGAGACTTGCTGACAGCATCTACAGATAATATAACCATGTTACTGGGGGCTCAGAAAAGCAATTGAGATGGTCAAAAAAATTGATCAATTACGGATTTTTAGGCTAAAATTATGACTAGTCGAATTTCAACAGGGTTGTGAAACTTCAAATTAATCAAAAATTCAACCTAAAATCTTTTATATTTTAAAATGAAAAAAACATTGACTAAAATGCTTTATAAAACTTATAAGCCTCTTCCCCCAT
>CM070033.1:41669887-41695022 GCA_036250615.1 Ptychadena robeensis | reverse complement strand
TCCACAGGGCCAGACTAGGAAGCATCATGATTGTTACTGGATGGAAATTACAACCCATAACCCAGATTGTGTGGCACAATAATTCCTCGGAACCCAATTAATCTGATTTCTTGACTCGGACATTATGGGTGCCCATACCTTGATAGCGTTAACAGGATGTTTTGTTGTCTGTGAGAAAAAGATTGATTCCTATTTCACCAGTGACTTTCAATGACTTGACACCTGACAATACCACAGCTCCCGTAATAAATGTAATTCAATATGGTCCAGATGGCTTGCAGTTTCTCCCACTACATATATACCGGTTTATGTATATTTTTCCCCATGGGTTTTACTCAGGATCATCACTTTTGATTGTATTTCTTCGGTGCTGTGGGTTGCTGTTGTGGGAATTGGCTTGCGTGGGCATGGGGTGACCAAAAGCATTTGTTTGTTGCATTTGCAATGTTACTGTAACCTGAACCTGTTTTCCGTTATATTTTTTACTTTGTTAAAACTTAAATAAAAAACATTGAACCATAATTTTTTGAAAAAACATGATTTTAATTAGATACATACTGTATTTTTTGGACTATAAGACACCCCGAACCATAAGACGCACCCAAAATTTGAAGAGAAAATTTGCAAAAAGACAACAGAGACAGCTATTCAGATATCAGGTGAATATACAGAATGTTTCAGCAAAGTAGGCAGGACTGGATCAGATCTTCGCTGCAGCAGAGTGTCAGGGCTGAAACTTTAGCATGTTCACTAGCAGTAGCCATTCTCAGAACACATTGACCCACTCATGAAGAGACACATTTTACAATCTGGCTGATAAAGGGGGGATTATTGCTGGTTATTGTTTCGATCTTATGCCCTCAGCAATATCTTTCCCTCTTAGAGTATCAAGGCCGGATATCGCCACGTATCATAAGATGGTGATCAATATTCAGCCTTTTTATCCTAGGTGTGGTATATGTCTCCCGCTACAATATGTAAGCACTATCACCAGGAATCACTTGAAGCTATGCAGATATAACATAAAAGACACCTTTACTTTGTTTAAATAACAATTAACACATACAATATAGGTTTATGTATATCATGGTCATGTAAGTACACACACCATGTAACTGGCCTATAGATATAATATTTTAGACAAAGGGGTACTTAGCCAAGATTGTAAGATCATGCCACAAGGTCCTCAGCTCCCATCTTCTCAGCCCTGTTGCAAGTTTCAGACTAACTTCCTTGTCCAAACGTCCCCACCTCACTAGCCCGGAGATGCCCGCCCAGGAAGGGGTGGGGTCTACACCATGGGAAGTGATGTATTGTCCATGTGCTTCAGGAAGTGGCTTGATCCTCACTCCCCCCCACTTCCTGTGATGTACATGTACAGGTCTGTAAAGACAGAAAGGGCCCAAACTTGCCCTGTAACACTGACACTGGACAACTTACCCATAAGCAGCTTGTTCCATATGGGAGGAAATATGAGTCTTTGTCAATGTACTTATTGCAATGCAGAATATTAATGTAAATATACAACTCATGCCATCTAATTGTAAAAAGTTGTCTCTCCATAAGTTGATCAGTGTGTTCAGAGAATGGGTACTGCTAGTGCCAATGCAGATAAGATCTCTTTTTGGCAGTGGAGGGAATGGAACCTATTTCTGCCTCCTGGGATGCAGAGCTATTGCTCCCAAGATGGTTGGGACTAAAATATATATTTTTTTACATATTCAGACTATCAGACGCAGGGACACTTTTCCATTGATTTTAATGGTAAAAAAAAGGGTGTCTTATGGTCCGAAACATACAGTACTTATTAAGTTCCAATTAAAAATCAGATCTTACCCTAAGATCATGGTGCTTTAAAAGCTCTCGATAGCTGGCCCTGACCAAGTTGGAGAACAACAGATAAGTCTCTATCACAATTTTTCACATGTATTTAATGACTATCCTTTGCCATTGTTAGAGCAGAATAGAAGAATATGAAGGGCCACATATGGCCCCAAGAACACAGTGTTTTTGATATACACCATGCTGTCCGGATCTTACAGATTTGTGCATGAAAGCTTTATCAGGAGCCCAACTTTCTCTAAAGAATAATAAATGCCTTGAATTCCATAACTGAACAGAAATGGAAAAGATTTTTATTATAGCCACACGTGAAGAAATTGTATTAATGGGGAAATAAACGTCTGCCCATTACTTGAAGAACAAATTACAATTTGTACAATTCTCTTTGATTGTAGGATGCAGACAACGTTCAAGTGACAGGCAAAGCTCTTTATGCCTTATTGTTGTAAAGATTACACTTGTGTTTTGTGCACTAAATGGAGTAGTTCCATTTTTTTATGTTCAGAAGAAAGAGAAGAGTGAGAGGGAGATATGGCGAGTTTGAACATAAGATGTAATGATAATAGCACTTATTAGCATTAGACAACATCACATTCTGCCCACCAGCTGTGACAAATGTTCTGTGTTGCATGGGCTTATTTTACATCACAGCAGTTTCAAGATTTCAACGTTTCAGTATCTGGGAATCTCAGCTGCTGAGCTATGCTCACCCTTTGTTATACAAAGACCTTTGTCTTCTCAGAACTCCTATAGAGACTGCTGGAGCACCTTTATTATATTTCAGCGAATAGCACAAATTAGTCTTGCTGGAACGAAGTACTACAGTGTGTCACTCCATATATCCATACCCTCTCCCTGCGCCATGTGATTGCAAACATTTATTGAGAAGATATTTGCTTCAATCATGCTCTGTACCCTGGAGCCAAAAATTCACAGGAATTCCAATGATATATAAAGGAGGTGTACACAGTGTTGGGAGCCTTAACATTTTCAGATTTTCTGGTTTTCAGGTTTATGGAATAATAAGCTTATTATTAAGAGAAAAATAGCGAGCAGGATGTAAATGCCAAAGTTACCTCGTACAAAGTTTTACAAATATTTTATGAATATATTAAATATGAATATTAAATCTGCCATTTGATTCTTTAATATCTCATAATATGTCTTTAATTTAATCATAATGATATTTATGAAGCAAATATTTGGTATTTACAAGTTACTTAACAATTTACCACACTATGAGTATGTAAAACAGTGATGAATTGGAACACCACACCACAAGGACATGTTGGTAAATCCATGCTCCTTCGCCCCATCCAAAGTATCAGCCAGCGTTCGTGCACCAAAAGTGGTGCAAATCAATTTATCGAGCCGATTCTGGAGTAAGCACACCACGATCGTTCATTTAACAATTGCTGGAGAATCAATGTGTGTATGGCTTGCTTTAGTCAGGGTTTCTGGTAAAGACAATGTGGTGTATTTATTTGGGATCATTACGGATCTTTTGATATATGTCTATCTCTTTTGATAATATATACCTTGAGGAACATACATATTTGAACACCCTGTGATTTTGCAAGTTCTTCCACTTAGAAATCATGGAGAAATCATAGAGAAATACATTGTAGGGGCATTCCCACTATGAGAGACAGCATTTCAGGAAAATTCAGGAAATTACATTGTATGATTTTTAAAGAATTTATTTGTATTGCACTGCTGTATCAGCAAGAATCCTGGATCTCAAAGCCTTTAAAAAGTCCACCTCTACTCCACTTATTCATTTAAATTATAAGTAGCACCTGTTTGAGCTCTATAAAGACAACTGTCCACCCCACAGTCAGTCAGACTCTATCTATAATACCATGGGCAAGAGCAAAGAGCTGTCAAAAGACACCAGAGACTAAATTGTGGACCTCCACAAGGCTGGAAAGGGCTACAGGGCGATTGCCAAGCACCTTGGTCAACTGTTGGAGCAATTGGTAGAAATTGAAAGAGGCTAAAGAGGACTGTCAGTCTCCCTCAGACTGGGTCTCTATGCAATATCTCAGCTGGTGGGGTATCACTGATGATAAGAAAGATAATGAATCAGCCCAGAACTACACAGGAGAAGCTGGCCAATGAAAGGAAGAGAGCTTGGACAACAGTTTCAAAGGCCACTGTAGGTAGAACACTATTCCGTCTTGGCTTGAAATTATGCATTGCACGGAAGCTTCCAATGCTCAAGTCATCACATGTCCAAGCCCATCTAAAGTTTGCCAATGATCATCTTGATGATCCAGAAGAGGCATGGGAGAAAGTCATGTGGTCAGATGAGACCAAAGTAGAACTTTTGGGTCTAGACTTCACTTGCCATGTTTGGAGGAAAAAGAAGGATGAGTTGTATCCCAAGAACACCATCCCTACTGTGAAGCATGGTGGTGGTAACATCATGATTTGGGGGTGCTCATCTGAGAAGGGGACAGGACAACTGCACTGTATAAAGGAGATGATGAATGGGGCTATGTATTGTGAGATTTTGAGCAACAACCTCCTTCCCTTAGTCAGAGCATTGAAGATCGGTCATAGCTGGGTCTTCCAACGTGACAATGGCTAAAAGCCACACACATAGCCCCATACACAGGCAGGATGACTAAGGAGTAGCTCCGTAAGAGGCATATCAAGGTTCTGGAATGGCCTAGCCAGTCTCCAGACCTAAATCCAATAGAAAATCTTTGGAGAGAGCTGAAATTTAGGGACAGCCCAGAAACCTGACAGATCTAGAGGAGATCTGTGTGGAGGAGTGGGCCAAACTCCCTTTTGCAGTGTGTGCAAACCTGGTCAAGAACTACAGGAAACGTTTGACCTCTGTAATTGCAAACAAAGGCTTCTGGAGCAAATATTAACACTGATTTTCTCAGGTGTTAACATATTTATGTGCTGCAGTGCAATACAAATACATTCTTTACATATCATACAATGTGATTTCCTGAATTTTATTCTAATGGTCAGTTTACTACAGTACTGCACCTGCTAATTTAAATAGCCCTGTTCTCACATAGGCAGGTGGCCACAGTCTGAAACGATTGGCATGAATTGCGCCCATAGACATGAATGGACGCAGTAAAAAATCGTCTGTGGACGCAATTTTTAACCATGTCTATCCATTGACTATAGATAAGAGATTGGGGGCGGCATGATGAAAAAAATGCACTGGTGGCAAGGCGCGAGCGGTCAACCACCCGTGCCCACCACAGCACCGTTCAAAACCTAGCCGTCCCACCAGTCGTGGGGACAAGCCCTTAGGATTTCCAACCTTGATCCTCCTGGGCTTCATGAGTCTATATGGGAGTAGTCTTCCCCTAGGAAGTTGCTTTGTGAGGTCGGTTCTGATGGAATAGGAGTAGCTGGGCAAATGTTCCACTCTTATATCTATGACCCATATCAGTCTAGTACTGCAGCCAACTTTATCTAAGCCCATGCTACGAGAAGCCATTGCATCCACATACCTGGGCCAGGTTTTAAGTGGGGTTGTGTGTTGTCCAGACCGCATAGTGCAGACCCAATCGTTACTGGGGGTCCTGTTGTTGAATTGAGACTGCCATTTCACATTCTATACCACCTGGATATGCAATTACCATCCCCCTGTTGCCTTATTTTCCCTGGCCTTACTTAGGGGCTGTGGAATTGTTGTGCGCTTCAGTGTTAACAGGTTACCCTGTTGTTATATTTCTTTCTGTTGTGTGTGTTGGACGTAGTGGTCTTGTGTAGATCGCATACAGGAAGCTTCCAGTCAGCAGTTCAGTGAAGAAAACTTTACTTGTGATTCACCACAGGGATAACATGTGCAGAACAATAAAATGGTGGAGATGGAAGGAAGAAAAGAAGAAACAACAGAGAATGCAGAAGCACAAACAGTATACACAGCATCAAAAAGTTGCTGCTTTTGGAATGAGACGCCTTGGGCCTCATTTGAAAAAAAGTTGGGTGTGCATTAAGTCGCCTCTTGTCATTTCTTGACCCTCTAGACAGGAACGTTAAAAACTGACTGAAGTTTAACATCTTTATACATCTCCATAGATAAAGAATTCAATTGAGGTGGAAGAAGGGCTTTGGCTTCAACAGAGAGACAGATGGGTATCATGGAGGTACAGCTATTCCATGCAGCAATCCTTTTGTTTACCAAGTTATTATGGAGTTTGATCAGGTCTGTGGCACACCTGCATCTGTTGTGATCTAATTCTTTATGTGTTCTAGGAATCTGCTGTTTGGAAATTCATGCTGCAAAGACTCTTAATCCTTTCATACAGCACTACAGCAGCTTGGCTCATCCACGCATGAGTTCAGAGCTATATTCACTTTAAGGTAAGATAAGCATCTGCCTTATGGCAGCAAAGACTAAAGGTGCGGGTCTTATGCAGTCAAAATATTTAACAAGCCTTGTTGCTTTTATTTTAACAGCTGCTTCAAATTAAATCTTAAGGACTATCAAGAACGTTTTACAACAATCTGATTAATAATAGGACCAATAAAACAGGAGAGTCAGACAGGCCAGGAGCTATGGAATGCAATGTAGTTAGTGGAAGGTCTAGATGACAGGGATGAGAAGGAGACTCAAATAAAGGGTAAGGATATGTTTTTCGGTAAATACAGTAGCAGGGAGGGTTTGTTTTGACTTAACAGATTGGAAGATGGCGTTTGATTAAGAGGGGCCTCAATAGGCCAGATTGGGGTTAGTAATAACTAGATTAGCTACTGAGGGTCCTGTGAAGAAAGAAGTTACCCGCCCAACTGATGGAATAGTAGAGGATCTATTTCTAGTTAGTATGATGTGTTATGTATCATGTTTGTCATAGTGCTTCAGGTTTTTGGGTCTTTGAAGGTGGACAATGGTGTGAAAACTATTGGTGGGTAGCCATTTTTATGATAGGATCCCCGGTGATTAGGGTCAGATCAGGCTCACCAAGTGTGTGATGGTGATCTCAGTGGGCCTTAGTTGTCCTCAAGTTGGTGATCTCAGTGGGCCTTAGTTGTCCTCGAGTTGGTGAGTGGTGACTGAGGCCTACTACACAGGCGGCAGGCCCTGGGTATCTATATTATATATATATATATATATGTAGCCCCTGTTAGTATTTCAGGGGGCTAAAGTGTTAAAAGGTTTAGGAGGGAAAGAGCATGTTTGTCACAGGCAGGTACAGACTTGTTTTTCTGTCTGGTGACTGGCCTGGCTCTTTGTCAAGTTTCTGTGATGTATCTTTTCATGTATTCTGCCCAGATACTAGGGGCCAGAGAGTTCTGGCGCCTTCTAGAATCTGGGAGAGGCAGAGTTAATAAAAGGTAGAAGCAAAGTGTTTTGGGAAGTTTTATCTCCAGTGGAGCTCCCCTGCTGGGGACCCTGGAGGGGTGAACTGGTGTTACAGACTGGACGGAGCCCCATCGGTACATTATAGGTTGGTAGGAAAGACCACTGGAATCCACAATAATCCCTGGTCCACATGTTCAAATTGTTTGGACAAACAATGTTCTACGCAGAATCCTGCATACAAGAAAATATGTCCAGCTTGATTTGTTTCAGGTTTTCCCATGAACCCAGGCTTGTTGGATATATATCAGCTTAGCCTGCCCCAGAACAGGAATAACGGAAGACTTGTCAGTCCGCTGTATGTGCTCCTACCAGTAACTGTCTAATATCCTATACTGGATGGTGATTTCATATCAGCAAACACAACATTTATAGTAAAGGAATGCGTTGGAGGGCACATGACAGAGTAATAATGCCTGTAAATAAATTATAAGACCTATCATTACATCCATGCCTAATCATAATTATTTGAAATAGGGTTTCATAATGATACGGGGAAATGTAAGCGGACAAAGTGACAACCAGGTGTTTGGTGAAATGAGATTATTACCAGTACCTCCCATGTTTTATTCACGTAGTGTTAACCTAAGGCTACACAGATATTTATGAGATGCTGTTCATGCAATAAACTTCCATGACTGGAGAACTCTCACATTCAGGCAGCACGGAATATAATATGTGATGTTCAATGACAAATGCTAGTGGGAACCCCTAAAAATCACCAGTTTCATTTTTTATAAATATATTATGTGGTATAATTTAAC
This sequence comes from Ptychadena robeensis, assembly GCA_036250615.1. Lineage (NCBI taxonomy): Eukaryota > Metazoa > Chordata > Amphibia > Anura > Ptychadenidae > Ptychadena > Ptychadena robeensis. The sequence continues at coordinate 41,687,078 of CM070033.1, read as the reverse complement.
CCCTTAACTGTCAGGTGTTTTTTTTTCCTTTTTGACAAAAACATGGTGAGTGGACTGCATAACAGAGCCTGTGTGTACACAACTCAATGCATGTTTATCTCCAGGGCCGTTCTCACAAGTTCTTGCCTTTCCTGTCAACTGGGGGAGGGGGGGGGGGGGTATTGGTAAAAAGAGACACTGCTTCTCCTACTTCTTTTCTCCTCCACACACACTGGTCTCACCCCTCAGCGCATCCCCCTTGTCGGTAGCCCTTGAAAGCTGTCCTTAACATGCCTAGGGCCATGGGGCCCGATGCGCTTGGCTCCACGCCTCCACTATTCATTGTCTCCTCATCACTCTGCAATATATGCATTGTCATACTTCATCACTCCTGCCATACATTCATTGTCAACCTTAATCACTCCTGCACATACTATTCATTGTCATACCTCATCCTCCTGCACTACTTCATTGCCATATCTTCATCACCCGCGCCTATTCAGTTTGCATACCTTCATCATCCTCACATACTATTTTGTCATAACTCATCCTCTGGCACAACTATTCTTGTCACCTGTCATCACTCCTGCCAACTATTCATGCCATATCTCATCATCCTGCACTACTATTCATTGTCGAAACCTTCATCACTCCTGCACATATATTTATTGTCATACCCATCACTCCTGCACATATTCATGTCCTACCTTCGATCACTCCTGCGCACTATCATTTCATATCTTCATCACTCTGCACAGCGATTCATGCCATTCTTCATCACTCCGCCATCTATTCATTGGCATACTCATCACTCCTCACAGACTATTCATTGTCAGTAACCTTCATCACTCCTGCACATACTATTCATTGTAATACCTCATCACTCCGCACATAATTCATTGCCATATCTGTCATCGCTGCCTGCAATACTATCATGGTCATACCTTCATCACCGGCACATACATTCTTGTCTACTCATCACTCTCCTAATATGTCATTGTCATACCTTCATCCCTCCTGCACATACTATCATTGTCATCTTCATCACCCCTGCACATACTATTCATTGTCATACCTTCATCACTCTTCCTGCACATACTATTCTGTCATATCTTCACACTCTTGCACTACTTTCATTGTCATATCTTATCACACCGCACATATTCAGTGTCATACCTTAAGCACTCCTGCACATTATCTTGTCATATCTTCTCACACCTGCACATACTAGACATTGTCATTCTTAATCACTCCTGCACATACTATTCATTGTCATACCTTCATAACTCCTGAACATACTATTCATTGTCCTACCTTCATCACTCCTGAACATACTATTCATTGTCATACCTTCATCACTCCTGAACATACTATTCATTGTCATACCTTCATCACTCCTGAACATACTATTCATTGTCCTACCTTCATCACTCCTGAACATACTATTCATTAGCACCCGCAGCCAGGCACTCGGTGAAAGGGTGCCTGACTGGGGGAGTGGCCGGCGATGACGGACAAGAAGAGCGTCAGAGGAAGTGACGCGAAGATCGGAAGCGGAGCCACCCTCCCTCCCTGTATTCTTTGTATTTGTTGGTATTATGTTTTGTTTGGGGGTTGTTGTTTACAGTTTTTCTCTTGTCACAGCGTGGGGCGGGTCCCTGGCAGTGCCTAGGATGTTTTTGCATGTTATGTAAATTGGGTGACGTGCTGGTGGAAGGGGGCAGTCACTGCCAAAGTAACGTTGCGCTCTCGTGAGGATCAATGACCCAAGGAGGAGTCGGTAATGGTGGTAGGAGGAGGCAACATGTTATAGTGTACCCACTGTGCTGGTGAAGGGGAGGCTGGTGGCTGGTACAGGTGGGTATGGTTTAATTGTTGGTGGATTCATGTGGGGGCACTGTCAGGGACAAGAGTTGTTTGTTATATTGTTATTTATGCTGTGGCCAAATATTTAATATATTATCTAATATTTTTCTGAATATCTAGGTCTTGTGTCATTTTTACCTTAGTGTTAAGATAATGGATTAAGGGTATAGCAGAGGGAATGGGCGAGTCCACACTCCCACAGTCATTATAATACCTTCATCAATCCTACACATACTATTCATTGTCATACCTTAATCACTTCTACACATACTATTTATTGTCATGAAGGTATGACAATGGGAAAATTGTGATGAGCAATGGGTAGTGAGGCTCTTAGGTTTTGCGGTCTGAATTCTGTCACTTCAGGTCTCTAAACATATTGAACCTTGACTTTGGAGGGCACATACACCCCAGATGCATGATATGACATGTCTAGTCTCTATCTTGTATGACAATGAATAGTATGACAAAGTATGACAAGGGATAGTATGTGCAGGTGAGCAGTGTGAAAGGTGACAACCATGTCTTCCTCTACAGAGGCAGTGATCTTCCCTGGACAGAATGTGTGGAATTCATAGGATTTACATGAGGAAAAAATATAACAGTGTGTTTAATTTCTGTACTTTGTTTAAGACTTGCTTTTAAATTCATTACTTGAACTGTAAAGTCACTTGGGACACTGACATTTATGGCACTGTAAAAGATTAAAAAGAAATAAGAACATGCCAAGTATAAAACGGTGGATTAAAGACATAATAGCCTTCTAGAGTAATGCAGTCTAAGCACAATAAGTCTATCTTTAAAAATAAAATAACTCGCTTTAAGTAATTATGCTCAGTACATCCTGTCTCTAACAATGTCATTTAAGACACAGACCTCTTTAATATACAGTTGGTAGAGAAGTGTTGAATAAGATGCGGGATCTTCTCAAAGGCTGGAATGATATTAAACAAGGACGTAAATGCTGGCTGAAGCGCTCAGCACATCAAAGCTTCTGCCAGTCTTTCAGTGGGATAAAAATGGCATGTTGGCTGACATACATATAATTGAAGAGAGCCTACAAATCAGACTGATCTGGGGAAACATAAAGAAATATATAGAAATCACATTGTGATGTTTGGGAGGTAGATGGCTAATGCTGTTTATGGCTGAGCAGAACCGTAAACAGTTGTTCTTCGACTTCACGCCATGCTTGTCAAAAAATGATTCTAAAAAAAATTGACGCCTAACGTGATAATTGCTGTAGGTCCCAGCCTCCTTTCTCTTCCCTGGAGTAGATAAAATAGTCGTGTGCAGTCTGGGACAGTAACAAAATCTCTCCAGCACATAATTATAACATCAAAGAAAGGAAAAAAGAATCTATTCACTTAGGGAGACGATGTTTTAATCCTCTATCAGATTTTCGGATAGGCATTGTGATGAAAATAAGACGTGAAATTAAAAAGCACCTGTCTGATGTTTTCTGTTATGTAGCAAACCAATTTTCTGAGTATAGGTGATCAGTTTTAGTGGAAAAAGTGGTTTTAGCCTGGTAGCATTATTTATAGTTCAGTCAGTCTTTCCACTCACATTTCAGGGCTTGATGTACAACAATAAGTTAAAACATTCATTGGTTTCCAACTCTAATAAGGATGTTAAAATGTTGACGCCCTCACCTATGCTCACCTTCCTTGTACACTTGTATCACTCCATTTGATTACCAGACCTGCTAGAGTAATCCTTGCTTAACCTCCCTAGTGTTTGAGACGAACCCAGTTCGTTCAGTATTTGGGTGCAACCCAAACGCTAGATGACTGGGGATCGGGTGAACTGCTGCAGCATTTCCAGGGTTTCGGCACCGTCCCTATTGTGTCATGGTTAAAGGAAGGTTGAATTGATGGAGGTGGTTGAATTGATGGAGATGGTTGAATTGATGGAGATGATTGAATTGATGGAGATGGTTGATCTGATGGAGATGGTAAATTTTTTTGGACTAGCTGACTTTGTAAGCTGATTGCAAAGCCTCTTAAAAATGATATTATCATCAATTGCTGAAGATGTAGAGAAGGGTTGTGGGAACATTTGAAAAAAAAAAAAATAATTGTGCTCTAGTATATGCAGTTTTTATATAAATTAAGTTCAAAATCAAATTTTTTTTTTTTTTAATTATTGAAGTTTTATTAAGTAAGTAAAACATACATGTTATGTAAAATCCAATGAATTGAAATTTTGATTTTAAAAATGTTGACTTGATTTGAACTTAATTTTTGCAAAAACTATTTTTGTTAGAGCAAAACTTTTTTTGTAGTGTACCCCAACCCTATGTTTATATCTCCAGCAAGTTTGGTGATTATACCATGCTCAGGGGCTTTGCAATTAACTTGAAATCACCGAAATGGTTGAATTTAAATTCGACCATCTCTAATGGAAAGCGATTGTAGAGACTCTACAGAGATTGTAAAGACTCTACAGGCTACATTTGCACATTTTTACGTAAGGAGTCTAAAGCTAGCCATACACGTGTCGGATTCCATGGCCAATTGATCACTCACCCAATTGATTCCGGCGATCTCAGCGGGAATGGGAGCTGCAATCAATCAGCCAATTAAGAGGATCCGATCGCTGCATACCACCTTGTCCGAGTGATCGCGTCCAATTGATCGGGGGCTCAGAATTAGATCCGACAGAGAATCCGACACGTGTATGGCTAGCTTAAGGCCTGGTTCACACCTATCTACTTTAAAGCCCACTGACCAACGCATGATAAAAATTCTTGTTTTTCTTTAATACTTCTTTTCTTCTTCTTTTGTTTTCTCCTGCAATTCTTCTTCTTCATTTCTTATGCTTCTTTTTCTTCTGATGTTTAAGGGGCAATGTGAAGGGAGTGTGTCCCCTCTAAAACAGGATGTGTGTTTGGCTGGATTTGCAGGTAGAAATTAGCTAAAAGATTAAAAGTAATGCAGACACGAAATCAAAAATCCTGCAAGCTGCAATCTATGAACTTTTTGGCTAATGATTGAACCATATCATAAAAAAAAACTATATTGAAAAATAGTTTTTGTCCTGTGCTGAAGATAAATGTTAATGTGTGACAAAAGTGAAATAATATTGAAATATATGCACATGTAAACATCCGTACAGCAACGATAAACAATTTGCAAAGCTGTCACATGCTATTTAAAAAAGATTATCTAATAGAAAACATTTGAACCAGACTACTTAATTATCAGCATGTGAGCCATCGTTATAGAACAACATTCCTAAACACAAAGGTCTGAAGGTACCCAATATTTGCTTGTTGGCAACAAACCCTTACATTTGCGTAACCTTACCATGATGACAATGTTTCTGTAAAAAAAATGAAATATATGTATATTAGTTTGCTGGTTTTGAATCTGATAGAAAAACAGCTGAAGTGATGACAGAAATATTAATGTCACTAAATACTAATACATATGTCACAGAAATAAATAATTGTTTAAAAGCCACAAACAGAATTTATAATGAGATAAAAAAAAACTAACAACTGGAGAAAATGGCACAGTAATGAATTTACATATAGTATGATGAGTACAATTTCATCCCTTCTGTTTTAAGAACATCTACCAGTGGTATTTATATTGGGCACTGATAGGAGACCTAAACAACCGATGTTACCTGGTACATTCTGAGTTTTGAGTGTATGGTTTTTTGATAAATTTTGGTGTTCCGCAATCAGTTATCTTTGGTCATCTCTACTATTTTAACACAAATATCTGGAAGATCAAAGAAATTAATACAGAGAACGCGTAGACAGATGGGAGACCACCTTCTTAATAACTGTAAGTGGGGGAAGCTGGTTCTCGGAGGGGGAAAAAAAGACATCAATAAAGAATAAAGAATCATGTTGTGTAGAGTTTGCTTAATTTGTAAGTTTAAGTTTCAAGTGTTATTCCATGTTTTACTGATACATGAATGATCATAGATTTTCTGACGGCTCCATGTCAGCATACACATTAAGTTGGCTCAGCCCTTTTAGCCCCAAAAGACCGCCTACCTATAAACCAAACAGCACTGGCTGCACTTGCTGTTATTGTTCTCTCCTTACCTTCAACTGATAGGGCCTCAGGGGTCCCTACCTAGCTGGAGTATATCTCTGGTGGCCAAATTTGGTGATGTTTCTGCTGTTCTGTCAGAGAACATCAGACATGTCCGTTCTCTGGCCAGCCGAGCTGTGGGGCGACAGGGATCTGAGAGTTAATAGGTAGGGGGTCCTATGGGGTTAAAGGCATTGAGCCAACCCAATGCGTATGCTGGCAAGGAGCATGTCAGGAAAGGAAAATTATGGTAAATTTGATCAAATGTAATTGTTACAGGTAATTGGTAATGGGATGACCCATGCAGATTTGTTGGCCTTCAGGCAATCTGAAGAGCCAATATTCTTGCTTACTAGTTGGCAGGTCACAGTCAGTGATTTGCAGACAAAAAATGTAACAGGATTGTATTTGCCTTGCTGTTTTTACTAGCAGTGCCTTCAATAAACCTCCCAGTAAATATTTCTGCTGTATAAGTAGAGAAAAAAAAAGATAAAATCTATTACTTCCGCCTGCCTCATTACTTCGTAAACAGCATGAATTCTAGAAAGACATTGTTGTCCTGCTCCAGTCAGACTGTTGGTGGCACTTATAGTCTATAGCTCAGCTCTGAGCAATAAATTACCATGGATAATTTACCGCAACATTCAGTTAGAAATAAATACTTAGCGCTTTTAACAATGTATTTTAGTGTTCTTGTACACCTCACAGAGGTTCTAAAGGCAAAAAAATATCTTTTATATATATTTAAATATAACTCTGAAACATTTGTCTTGTCCTTTATGGGAGTAAAAGAGGAGGAACATTAGCAATAGCGGAAATGTAAAAAAAAAAAAAACATCTGGAATGGCAGTAACTCAGTAAGTGCTAAGTGACGGATTTAGATGAGTATATCCTGCATTACAAGGTAAGGGAAATGCTAGAGGCAGATGGAAGGCAAAAAAAGTTCTATCAGACTGCACCATTTGTCATTAGAGAAGCCCTAATTGACCAGGGTAATGCAAGTTGGTGGAGCTTAGCCATTAAAGCGGATGTAAACTCAATATGTAAAAATTACATATGTAAAGTTATAGTTTGACTTGCCTCTGAGCTGGTATGATGGTGGCTAAGTGTTCCAGGATCCAAAAAAATTATACTCACCTGCTATTCAGTGAAATCGTATTAGCGATTCCATATTGTTTGGCCAGGCTTCCGAGGGTTAACTCTGGGTTCAATGTTGTGGGTGGCCACTGGGGGCGTTCAATGGTTTTCTATGGGAATTTTCCTCAATATACTTTGAATGGAGGGGCGAGATCATAGAATTAAGCAGCAAACACTGCGCTCAGAGATCTCAGCGGCTGCGGTCTGACCAGGAAGTGAGGAGATGCTTATAGGGATCTTCTTAAATGACTTATTGCAGGTACGTTTTTTTATGCTTTCCTTCCTATAATCAGCACTTCTAGTTCCATTCATGTAATGATGCACTTCTGGTGGTAGGTCCCCTTTAAGTTAGGAAAAGTCAAGCACCCCTAACACTTTGAAAGAGGTATTTTAGGTTAATAAAAGCAATCGCTCTGGTCTTAAGCTGGGCATACACGTTCCAATGCCTGCACGATCTGACCGCCCATCCGATGCCGCGCGCGCTCCCGCATCCTTTAGGGATCGGGTCGTGCAGGAATTGGAGCTTGCAACTGACGAGGATTGGGCTAAAATCAGCCGTGCTGTCGGATCGCACAGTTATGCGACAGGATGGTAAATTTTAGCACGATCCCATTAGTTCAGCTGGGGGCAGTAATTAGCTGCACTTTAAGAGTGCAGTCCGATTCTCGGCACTAGCGGGTGCGTGATGACATCATCACGCCGCTCCTAGTGCAGAGAATCGGATAAGGAATAGCTTTACCATGTTAAAAAACATTTAAAGTTAGTTGTATCTGGATCCTCTTAGATGCTACATCCCCTGCTTGCTGTTATTGGACTGAAATGAAGGTAGGGTTCTTAATGAATTCAGACAATGCAAAGCCCAGTTCCTAAATTAAACATCAGGTTTATAGCGTTCATACACCAAACATCTCCATAGGTCATTTAAACTCAAAAGAGGTAAGAGAACATTTCAGTTTAGCTCCAGCAATTTGCAATTATCCAAAGTAATCACAAAACAGAGCAATGTCTACAGACAGATGTATTTAAAAATATTTATGCAACCTAAAAATATATAACAACATTCAAAAAAGGTCAAGTGAATAGATTTTTGCCTCCAACAGCAAGGCAGCTGGTCTAGTAGATCCTCAATGGCGCAGAGGCTTTTGCCACATGAAGTGTCTTTCATCATGGGTGGCAAATCAGAGAGTTCCTGTCTATGGCCATTTTTGTGGCTGCATTTTCTCATTAAATGTTATTACATCCCACCCTCTTGTGGTTAGTTAGTTCCCAATGTGTATGCTGACATGGAGCTTTCAGGAAAACAGAACATTCATATTATACTTACCATAATTTTCCTTTCCTGACACGCTCCATGTCAGTATATTCCCACCCTGGTTCAGGACTGTTATCTTAAGCGAGTGCAGACAGTGGTGTCTAATTAATAGGTAGGGGGTTCTATGGGGTTTAAAGGGTGGAGCCAACCCAATGTGTATGCTGACATGGAGCACAAGAGGAAAGGGAAATTACAGTAAGTATGATATTAATTTTCTGTTATTCAGCATCACAGACAAAATTTAATTGGAAATATTAAAGTTAGTTGTATCTGGATCCTCTAAAATGCTACATCTGCTGCTTGCTGGTATTGAACTGAAATGAAGGTAGGGTTCTTAATGGATTCAGACAATGCAAAGCCCAGTTCCTAAATTGAACATCAGGTTCATGGCGTTTATACTCCAAACATCTCCATAGGTCATTTAAACTCAAAAGAGAACATTTCAGTTCAGCTTCAGCAATTTGCAATTATCCAAAGTATTCACAAAACATAAAAAGTCATGTCTACAGACAGATTTGTTTTAAAATATTTAGGCAACCTAAAAATATATAATAAGAACATTCAAAAAAGGTCAAGTGAATTGATTTTTGCCTCCAAAAGCAAACCACATTTGGTACACTCTGTTCAATTACATAAGAGTGTAAGAGAACTTTCTGAACAGTTAATGATAAATCTTGTATTCTTAAAAAAAAAAAGTTGAATGGATACATAATACAAGTGAAGTTACAATCAAGGTCACAATTATATTATAACCACAGCCACAAGTGTTGCAAAATCCTCAGAAATTGCTCAGACACATTTAAGACTCATAGCTAAGTCAAACAAAGTGCATTAAATAAGCAAGACATCTATGACTCTCCGCAAATACATTTAGTTTCAAAGACATCTGACCTAATGTAGAGAATCACACATGGCAAACGCACTGCAAAATGTCTGTTCTCTCAGAGTTCTAGTTACAATATAATAAAGGCTGTGAAACCTGATACGTTTAGAAAATGAGTAAATATAATGGTCAAGAGACAAAAAAAACATATACAACTGAGCAGTAATTGGCTAAGACCAGAAGTGGGTAAACTAAGGCCAGAGGGCCAAAACCAGCCCTATAGTTTTTTAATTTGGCCCTTTGTCACCTTGGTGTAAAGTCACTCTAGCTTCCCTCATTCCCTGTAATAAGTGAAGATAACACCTGGAGGATAAGTGTTTGGATTGTTTCCTAGACGCCATAGTTTGCTGCAATAGAATGTCTTAGTTTCTCTATCGAAATCAAACGTATTTATTATTTTTTAACATATTTTCTTTTTTTTATATCCTGTCCTAGCTACAAGGACTTAGGACCTCTGTGCCAGGCAGCCCCTGAAGGCTCTTGGTCCGGCCCCTATGTCACATTTAAAAAGCCCATTGATCCACAAGTCCAAAAGTTTCCCCCCCCTGGCTTAGACATTAAAGAACTAAACAAACTTATTGTAAGGTAAGGTAGAGGAACCAGTCTACCTCACTTTACCTGTACCTCACAAGTTAATAATTGCAGTAGATTCCACACATATTAACCTCCCTAGCGCTCTGCTGAGGTCCAGATTTCTGTTCCCAAAGCGCACCATGGAATTTTTGTTAATGTTGTAGGCTTGTAACTTCCCAAAATCTGTCCGTACAAGGGTCTAATAGACATCCTGAATATAATAATGTTTGAAACAAACAATCATGTAAAAAAAATTACATAAACAAATGATGTATATGCGAAAAAGTATAATTTGAATGATAAAATCTATAAAATACTTATTTTGTAGGATAGATTTCAAAACAGTATGTATTGATATTTATATTTTTATATTCATAATAACATTTTTATTCAATTGGAAATGTGTTATGTGTTTTTTTTACTTTGAATTGTATTGGATACAGTTATCACTGTATCCAATACAATGCCCTTTGGCACCCTCTCTCCGCTTGGTGTGATGAACACATCAGGGGAGAAAGGGTTCACTGCAAAGGACACATCTGGAAATCACACTGGGAACAGTCTTCTCCATAGAAGAATGTTCTGGTGTGATTTACATTTAAATCTCCCGGGGGAGGGGGTTCTGATCTCCTCCTCCAGCTTCTCCTTCAGATCGGAGCCGCCATAGCAGTGCAGAGTGGTAAATCTGCGCTGCCGGGGCTCTGATCTTCACCAGGTAGCTCCATCTAGTCCATTGCAGGACTGACAAGTCAGCACTGGATGAGATGGAGCCGTCAGGATGGCAGGGGGGTTTAGGATCAATAATGTGATTAATTCAAAATATAGCTCAGTGGTTACAGAAAATGTCAAAAAAGCACATGTAAAATATAATATCTGTGTTACTACTATCACAACTTAACGATACTCAGCTTTGATGGAGATCATCAGTCTCTGAAGTAACCAAGCAGTAACCAATAGCCCCCTAAAGGTCAATTTTGAGTTCGATTCATGGACAATCAATCACTGTGCGCGTTCACGTGATTGTGCACAAATTGCACACGGCCACCCTTATTTCAAGCAGGATCAATGGATTCCGCTTGAAGAAAGCTCAATCGACCATGGTCCCCATCCAATGTATCGAACAGGAATCGATTGCACAGAGTGGTGCGCATCGATTTATCGCTCAATAGATGGATAAGTCACCATGCTGCACTCATCAAGCCAGTGGTTATCAACCCATGTATGGGGACCTTAAGGGAGGTGCACCAACTTGGCTCACAATGACCTTTTAATCTTCTGAGAACTAGGTCAGGGTTTTGGCGGATAATCTTGACTAGGAGTGTTTCACATTGACATTAAACCCATTATGTACCATTTGGCAATTAGTATGAATCAGTGGTGTTCCACAGCAAAGAAGACATGTTAAAAAAAAAGTACAAATATTATCCACAAGCACAAAGGTCAAAGATGCTTAGGTGACCTAAAACCAGCTTCAGATGCAGCAATCCTTCACAAAAATCATAAAACGAAAAGCCCTAGCAATGGCTCATTACCTAGAAAAACTCACTCTACCACTCAGTACTATTCTGGTGTTTTAGCACCTCTAAGAGAACTGAAGCAGAATAGGAATCTCAAACCAAATATCTGAAAAAAGCTTTACTCAAAAATGAAGCAACTCATTGCCAATGCTGAAATATTAGCATACTACGACATGTCAAAATCTATGACAGTTCAGGTTGATGTCTTCAAACAAAGACCTGGTGCTATGCTGCTGCCAACAGTCATTTATGCCTCAAAGACGCTGACAGAGTAAGAGATCAGCTATGCCAAACTAGAAAAGGATCTAAATGTGAGCGTTTCCGTTAATTTATACAGTATGCAACACAAACAGCGAACCCAGAGAGTGCAACTAGTACAAGAAAAATTCGACCAACATCCCAAACATAAATATAGAAAGGGGGAGGGGGAAGCGGGGGCTGGTGTAACTGGGACCTAGATCACAGTCACCAATTTACCCCGATCAACCACCTCGGAGATTTTCCCTGAACAGCAGGGACCTGGGGACTTTCAGGGTCGAGGGTCACCCGCAAAAGGCTACCCGGATATCTAGGGACACTGTGAGATATGGGATGTGATGAGAGAGGATTCCCTGATTAACCATGGGGACCCCCTAAAGAAAACCATATCTTTGAAACATATGTTGGGGTTTATACATTACCGTTTTGGTTACATGCTGGGACCAAAGTAGAGATGGTCGAATTTTTCGACTTGCTAACTTCGTGAGCTGATTGCAAAGCCCCTGAAAATGGTATCATCACTAAACTTGCTGGAGATGTAGAGAAGGGTTGGAGGAACATTTGAAAAGTTTTGCTCTAGCACATGTAGTTTTTGCATAAATTAAGTTCAAAGTTAAAGTCGAAATTCCGATTTTCGAATTTATTACTTGACTTTGAACTTAATTTGTGTAGTGTACCCCCAACCCTTCTCTACATCTCCAGCAAGTTTGGTGATGATACCATGCTCAGGGGCTTTGCAATTAAGTCGAAACCGGCGAAATGGTCGAATTCTCTAGACCTAACACCCACTCTCCATCCTACATCTAAGTGCCTGGTATAGGCCAAGGACAACAACCTGAAACATCACATGGAATTTTTTACATGTTTTTAATGGACATTAAAGATGCTAATATCTATCACTGTCAATGACTATATACTGCATCGTGTCATGAGAGACTGAGCTTGCGTGTGATATGACGGGAGAGCAGGACAGCTCATGGTCATCCAGGAGATACAGATAGACCAGTGTTACACCCTGTGACCCTCGACCCTGAAAATTTATACAGTATATCGGAAAAGAGTGATTGTAGGATCACAACCCCATTTCAAATAATAATAAAAGGAATATTACACCCCACATTGATAAAAGATGAGGTTAAGCTCCTTGACCAGGGATGAGCAAACTTTTTGACTAGTGGGCCATAATGTTTTTTTTTTATTTGACAGAAGGGCCAGAGCAAGAGTCTGTAATGGCCACCCGGCATAGGTGTCTTTAGTTCTAATAGCCCAGACAGGAACAAAGAAATAAATTATATATAAAACAATATTAATATAGTCTTTTGATAGTTAACATAAACATTCTGTTGCAGGCAAACTACGGCCATTGCACAATCACCCTTTAGGCATTATCTCCACTTATTCCAGGAAATGAGCGGAGGGGAGCTACACCAAGGTGACAAAGGGGTGAATTAAAAGACTATAGGGCCGGTTTTGGCCCCTGGGCCTTAGTTTGCCCATCACACTAGGGACTTACAAATTCAGTAACATCACACCACCACTTCTCGACAATCTCATTAGGTTGCCACCCAAAAACAGTAGTGGCACTACCCATAAAAACACAACTCAAAAGTAAAAACTTACAACTTTTTTGACTTTAAGACATGTACTGTTTTAGGTGTGAAACTCTCTCTCCATATCATCAACACCAATTATGTATTGTGTCTCAACCATTTAACTAGAGGCTCGTTTACATGACAGCTGCCCCTCTATGATGACTGGTTGTCTATAGTGACTTAAGAATAATAAAGCATCAGCACACACAGAGCTCCTAAATGAAGAGACGTGTGGGAGGTCCATGAAGCTTCCTTTCTTATTTACGTCAATATTACTCAAAATCATGTGACACAACCATTGACCTTAGAATCACTAGAATCTCACTAGAATCTCACCGCAGATATAAATCTATAAGGATATGTTATAGACATTGATGGCAGGTTCGAGTACTAAAACCAACCGAAGGAAGAAGCATGATCAATGAAATCAGTTGATCACTTAGCACTGGTCTGATTGGCAGATCCTGTTTTAGCCTGGTAGTCAAGAGATCAGATCAAAATATCCTAACTGGGAAATATAGGTCTATCAATTGATCTGATTGGTCATTTGCTTCTCTGTGAGTTCTGTTGTAAAGAACTTGATATCCTTTACTGTAATTATAGGGGATCCTAAGCAGGGGAAACAGAAAGTAATTTTCCCCTGAAAACTGTATAGACATTTTCTACCTCAATAATATAAAAGGTAAGCATTTGGTTTGTTGTTACCAAATCTATAACAACATTATTAATATACAGATGGCATATTAGATTTTACATATGCTAAAACTGAGCCCGGGGTACACTCTAAAAAACCCCATAAACAAATAACCATATATACACAAGTTGTATAGGACTACCTATACCGAGGCTGAAAGAGTAAGTACAAAGTACCTGTCTGACTTAAATCGTGAATAGCTGTTGGCTCACACTAGCTTGTATATTGGGGATTTAACCCCCTTCCTTCTTTTTTTTCTCCCTCTCTCCAATATTGCCCACTTTGAGAACCTAGGATATGGGCAGAGGACCCAAACATATATACACAACTTACCTACATCGGGTCGTCATTCAGGGACAGCTACCCGTAAAAGTAAAAAATACATTTCTGCCTGCCCGCTTAAGCTGCAAGATGGAGGAGTGAGACGCTCCGGTCTTGCTAACTCCACCAATCCAGATCTGAATCCGGTGACGCTACTCCTATTTACGTCACCTTTCAGATCTGGCTGGTTGGCAGTGCAGAAGTAACCCATGGTCCCTTGCGCCCATGTACGTCACTGGGTGGTATTTTTTTAGTTTTATTATTATTTTGGCCTAGATTGTAGGTCCACTTTAACTATAAACTTTGACTAAGGAAATTCCACAGTTAAAGAAACAGAGTTTAAATGATCTTCTATATGTATGATGGTACCTCTTAACCATGCATATACCCCCATATTAATTCTTCCTTTGTTCTCAAACAGTATAAACAATATACGATAAATGTTAAGATATACACTAAAGAGGTATACAGAGCCCGGTCTATCCATGGAATAGGTATATAAGAAATGGTGATACATGTAATGGGTACCCTGATAAAAGGACCAAAACACAGTCCAAACATCAGTCAATCACATTTGCAGTTACAAAGTTTGTCTTGGGTATGATTACCCAAATAATTCCAATTTGACTCATGTTTCACCCGTAGGGCTACTTCAGGAGTACATTTATGTAAAGCCAGCAAGTTTTTTACAAGTGAATTCCAAACTTTAATTCAGTCAAGTGATTAACAATAATAGAATAAACACTTTAAAACAAAGCCAAGATATTTCACAGGGGCTACTTCTGGATAACCAGAAGACCAGGGGGCTTAGGTAGGACCTCATCAGGGTTCCCCTAACCCACCAAAGTGGGAAAAGGATACCAGAGACTCTACCACTGCAGGCCGGACAGGGATGAGCATACACTTTATGTGTTTTACTGACATTTTCAAGAATATAACTGTAATCTGCGCATTCCTTCATTTACACAGTCTATCATCATACATTACACAGATACTGAAAACTGAGACCAGACATTTTAAATAATAAATGGATGAATGCAAATCTTATCTTTAGATCTGACTAAGTGTAGCAATAACTAAAATATCCTCTTTTAGAATGAGTATAGTTTAAACAGTTACACATTGTAAATGAGCGATCTCAACATCTGTGGTGCACCTGCTGTCTTATTAAATGATTCCCAGTTGGTGGGAATAAGCTGACTCCTCCATGTTGTGAATGGCTAAGATCCTCCCTATTGCAGGAAGATTGGGACATTTCAGATGTCTACTTTATTGGTAACTTGCTGAGATAATTAGTTTCACAGACTTCCTTTGGGGAATCTATCTATCTATCTATCTATCTATCTATCTATCTATCTATCTATCTATCTATCTATCTATCTATCTATCTATCTATCTATCTATCTATCTATCTATCTATCTATCTATCTATCTATCTATCTATCTATCTATCTATCTATCTATCTATCTATCTATCTATCTATCTATCTATCTATCCGTCTTTCTGTCTATCCGTCTTTCTGTCTGTCCATCCTTTCATCTTTCTATTTAGTCTGTCCGTCCCTCCGTCTATATTTCTGTCCATCCATCTTTCTGTCAGTCCGTCTGTCTTTCTTTCTGTCTGTCCGGCTTTCTGTCTTTCCATTCCTCTTTCTGACTGTCCATCTGTCTGTCTGTCCATCCATCTTTCTGTCTGTTCGTCCCTCTGTCTGTTCGTCTGTCTGTCCGTCAGTCTTTCTGTCTGTCTGTCCGTCTATCTTTCCGTCTGTCTGCCTTCCTGTCTGTCCCTCTGTCTATCTATCTGTTTGTCTGTCTGTCTTTGCATTTGTCTATCCTTCTATATGCCTGTCTGTCCATCTTTCTGTCTGTCCCTTGACATCTTTCTATCTATTTCTGTCTGTCTGATCTTTTCTTCTATCTAATGTGTTAGGGTGGCCATACAATGTTTAAATCGACTTAAAAAATCAATGTTTTTCATTGAATGTCACTATGAAGCATGCGCACAGGACTTCCAAAAGGAATCAATCCGTTTGAATTGATCACAGTGTGTAGTAGGACGATTGATGGATGGTAGACTGACAGCTGATATGTCAATCACACAACTTGATCGACTCAAAGATCGATCAAGCAAAAGTTGATGTGTATATGGCTAGCTTTAGTCTAATGTATTGACATAATCCCTAATGTCTATCTTTCTGTCTGCCTCCCTGCCTGCCTGCTTGTTTGTCTATCTGTCTATTTCCTAAATGACTAAAGAATGGCTATTCAATCAAATTTGCAACGCATTATATAGAAAATGCACACACATATACTGTATAGTTTGTGATGCAGCCCTCCCTCCAGTGCTTCTAGCATACCTAATCTTATTAACATGTTGAAAAGCGTTACAAGTGAAAATTCTTGATGATGGTGTATGCATGTGACATTTTAAAAGAAAATGATTTAAATTGTACTCTTTGATGTTTTTTCTGTTTCTGGACACCAGCTGTGTGCACCTGGCAATGGATTTGCTGCGGGCACAATAGAAGAAGGGCATTTTTACAGATTGTTGAGCATTTTGTATGGCATTTTCATTGTGACATTCCTGGGCATCCTGTGTGGCATTTATAGGAACTGTCATTGTAAAACTTCTTTGTAACATTGATGGGCATTCGTAATGTGTCATTTACGAGACGTTATTTTACTTTAGTGCCATGTGGCAGTCTTACAGTCCTCATGTTCAGTGGAATGCTGGCACATTTTAAGGGAGGCAGAAAGAAGGAGCAAAATTACATTAATATTCCACACTACTGTCCTTGCACCACTAGCATAACAAGTGTAAATGTATGTGATTTATATTTTTTTACATGAGGGTTTAACATTCTTTTGGGTACACCTTCCAATTTAAGAAATAAGGACACCGAGGCATTGAGAAAGCCTGAGAAAAACAACAATCCGCAGCAGTGGTTCCCAACCTTTTTTTCTTAACCCCATTGCCTGTGTCCAAGACAAGCCAGCCCCCCCC
>CM070033.1:41648684-41662183 GCA_036250615.1 Ptychadena robeensis | reverse complement strand
GCCCTGTTCGCGGACACTCCGGGCCGATGTTCGCCCATCTCTAATGGAGACCCAGCGGTTTCATGCAAAGCAACGGACTTTGACCTTGGTTTACAGTCATGTCTGATATCCCTGTTTTCGAGCGTGATTGATTGGTCCCGCTCGCAAAATGGGATTACTGCATATGATATGGGCCAGAAAGATGGCCTTGAGCGCGCATGGCGCTCGAATCGACCATTGATCTGGCCCATATATACATGTGTACCCTGCTTTATTCTCTGGAGTGTAATAAGACTAACATCTGCATTTTTATCCTTTCTTTTTTGTGCTTTCTTTGCACTGATTTAATTTAGTTATGCACATTGCTCACATTGGATCTCTAATAATTACCTTGGGTTGAAACTAAGTATAGTGAAAGATGGTGGCCAAACCCAACCACCCAAGTCAAGATTTTCTAGCCATTATATAGCTTTAAAAAGAATGTACTTCTGTGCCATACTGTTCTGCCTTTCCAGACCTATTCGATTTTACATCTGCTAAATCTAGTTTTAGATAACTAGACTGCGGAAATAGTTCAATTGTTATATCATTATGCAACCAACTAGAACAGCAATATAAAAGAAACCCAGTCATTTCTGAACTAAACTAGGAAAGCCCAATCCAGCCCTATACAAAACTAATCCATGTTTTGACCTTGCCTCAATGTTAAAGACTTATTGAATCCTTTAGCTTTCAGGTCTTCAAGCCAGCAATTGTAATTTTGAATTTGTTATTCATTTGTCTGCTTGCCCTGTAGGAAATGCAACATTTGAAATAAATCTTCGCAGGACAGTCTTCTCATAAGCACATCTTCTCATAGCCCCAGCCTGTGACTTTTTAGGAAAGTAATTTAAGCCTGTGGAATATTAGCCTTTCAAGAGCAGACTATGGTTCCAGGAAGTGTGAAGCAGCCTATGGGAGCTGTTCATGTTATAGTACTTGCGTTCTGTCACCGGCTTGCCGTGAAAAGAAATTGATACCATAAGATCATAACTCTTCCAGGAACTGTTGAGAATGAACATTTCATCATTGGGACATTCTGTTGGTGTCTAACAGGAAAGCCTTTTAGTGAAGAGTTCTGTAAGGACGTAGTGTTCCCTGTTTCCTCTTAGGAAAAAGTAAACTTGAAATATGTTACATGGTAAAGAAAGATTTTACACACAACACACAGACATGTCGATAGTGTAGGATTTTAGGCAAATGAGTCTTGCCTTGGATCCAGTAAAAAATTTTAAGAAATCAGACAACCATGGAAAGGGTTCAAGCATTACACTCATTGTACAATATTTTTATATTTTATGCCTGGTTCTTATGATCTGTCCAAACTTTAAACATTTTGTAAAGAATACTCATAGGACACAGTAGAAATGCACCTGTACCTGAATCATTGCTGATACATCCTGTATGGGCCTGCACTCTCTACTAGAACATGCTGTATGTGCACTCTATATGTGAGTGAGATTTTATTTTCATAATTTCCTCCCCGAAACAATGGGTGTGTCTTATAATCTGGTTATCATACATATAAATACAGTAAATAATATTTCTTTTATCAGAATGCCTTATATAGTAGAAGGTCAAACTGGCCCAATGACTCACAATATTTACCTTAGGTCAACAGAATTTAAAGCCCTTTTTAGAGACTTTCAAAAAAGTGCTGCTTAGGGGAGACTATGCCATTGGTAGTTTTGCACTTTTTTGGGCACCTCAGTATTCACAGGACTGGGGGTGGAGTATCTAATGACTAGATGTAGTGCCACACCTTTACTTACTGTATAGGGGTTATGTTAGTTTTGGTAAATGCATGCCAATACATCGAATGAAGTTGTGGCAAGTGAAATTCCAGTGCAAATATGCAAGTTTAAATCTCCTATTCTATGCTTCCCACCAAAAGTTTCTATTAATACCTGGAATGAACAGTGGTGTGAGTAATTGGCTACTGAATCCATTTTTTCATGTTGAAGTCAAACTAACATGATACAATTAAAATGTGTAATGCCAGTGATAAAACAGGTTAGGAGGGTAGAGGGTAAGTGCTATACCTTGATTAGCACCTTGTGTTAATGAACTTAGACGTTACAGCTGTATTTGTCCACTATCAGACGCCCACAATGTACATGGTAACACTGCTCTTGTGCCCATTTCTTATGCAGAACAGGTTAGGAGGGTAGAGGGTGAGTGCTATACCTTCAATAGCACCTTGTGTTAATGAGCTTAGAAGATACAGCTGTATTTGTCCACTATCAGACACCCACAATGTACATGGTAATATTGCTCTTGTGCCCATTTCTTATGCTGAAGTTACTATATTGTGACAGCTTGAGTTTTGTTATAGCTCATCATTTCATGGAATACAAGATTCGTATGTTAGTACAGTTATGCCCCCCATACATACACAGATTTTAGCATCCGACAGACTAAAAACGATCAATTTTTTTCAATCGTACAATTGGAGATTGATTGATGGAAAATAGAATATACTCCACATGGAATAACCAATTTTTTTTTTATCGATTTATTTTTATTTTTTTTTATCGATTTTTTTGGAATTGTAATTTGTACTCAATTTGTACTCAACCGATCAAAATTTTCCGACATGTCCGATCATGTTTTGATCGATTTTTTTCACAATTACGATCAAATTTAATTGATCGGACCATGTGGGCATGCACCAATTTTCAGTCGACCGATCTAAAAATTGATCGCTTTTAATCTGTCGGCCGCTAATATCTGTGCATGTATGGGGGCCATTATTCTATACACCATAGCCAGACTTAAGCTAGCCACACATGGTACAATTTATCATTCAATCGAGGTTCGATTAGATTTGGTACTTCGATTTAAAAAATCGAACATCGATTTAATCGAAGTTCTCCACATGGGAAGCACGATAATTGAACAATTTCGACTGAAATTAAATCGAAGTAATCCAAAATCGTCGATTGAATTCCTCTTACGATTTTAGTTTCAATTGGAAGTTAAAGGGAAGTAGCCTAAAAAATTGAGCCAAAAAATCGAGCCACAAAATAGAGCCAAAAAAAAATCGACCAATCAACCAAAATTTTCCAACTTGTCCGATCACTTTTCAATCGACGATTGTACCAAAAATCGTTCAACGATCATCGATTGCACTATGTGGCAGTACATCGATTAATGTTCAATCGATCTTTTTTTCCATCGAAAATCGACGATTGAACGCTAAAATTGTACCATGTGTGGCGAGCTTTAGTCCTCTGTGGTACAGCAAACTGCAGCCAGCGGATGTCCTAAAAGATTAACATTAACTAATACTGCCTGTAGCATACATGCTCCATATAGATTAATCTAGCCTTGGACATTCTTATGGTAGTTCAATCACCAGGCAACATTTTATATAAAAGATATTCAAACTTATTGAGCAAGTTCCTCTTTGTGCATCAAAATGACACATTTTTATTATTCTTAAAGGACATATAGAGGGCTACATTACTTAAAGAACAGCAGTGCAGAGGGGACATTTGGAAAGCTATGATCTATTGCACATTGCCAGTAACTGAGTCATTGCTTTTGGAGTGAAGCCATCTTGGCACTGCTAGGCTCACCAGTGAGGAAAGAAAGTATGATTTAAGAATTGTCAATACATAACTTACTTCTTTGAAAATAAACTCAGATCAAAACCGATGGTAATCTATTTACTTCAAAATTATTATTTTTAAAAAAGTACCTAACAATGTGTGAAAATATTTACTAGATTATATATATATATATATATATATATATATTGTGAGGGATTAGCAGTAGAAGCTGGAAGATTCGCCCACAGGTGGATCCTTTATCTGTACTGCATTGTTTATGTTGGTAGTAGCAGAGCCAGATAAAAGTGCTTGCCAGAGGCAGATGGGGAGCCTCTGTATGTGGCCTCTGTATATACGCCCTCGGGTGGCTCTTCTATCCGCACTGTATATGAGTTGGGCTCCACCTGCCCAGCTCACATACAGCTCTGGGGGCAGGGAAGCTTTGACAACGGAGGAGAAATGGGCTCTCCCCAATCAAGCTTACACATTAATCCTATCCCTGCTGAATTCAAACCTACATACAGAGGCAAAGAAGCTTCCCTATAACTAAGGTATGGGTAGCCCCTGTTCTATGATCCAAAATGGAAAAAGGAGTAGAAAATATAGCAATTAAAGATACCCATGAAAGGACTGGCAACATGTTCCCCACACCTCATATCACTTGGTGGACTATGTCCATCTGTGTAATGGACACCATGTATTCCAGATCAATTAGGAGTACAATAGGACACTGGAACAGACATTAAGTAGTCTATGATTTATAGGAACCCAGTGCATTCCAATTTTAATCTAAAGAGCACTGATGCACCTCTCCCTGACATATATCTCTCTGACATATAAATTAACCTGGAAGACGAGCCAGGCTAATTGCTGACAATCATATAATGATCACATTTGTATAAATACCTGTCACTGCTTAAATGATGGCCCAAAACCTAAAAGCTCTGTCTTTCATTATCAGGTTTCGCTAATTTAATATCCGTGATAAATACCTGCGGTTTACGTAACAGCCAGTGAATTAAGGTGTCTGTTCTACAAACCTACATACATAATGTCATAGACTCACCAAGCTATGAAACCTAAGGATTAGCATTACAGTCAAAATGCATGCCTGACTGACATATTTGTCAGTTTTTGTCCCTCCTGTACCAAGTCCCCATAAAACACATGGACTGTGCATTTATTTAACATGCAGTGATACCAGAGAAAAGGGGTCTTTGGTGTCCATTACTCAAAAAGCTTCACTACACATTACCATTGTATAGTGATTCTTGTCCCCAGCCATATCCTACCAGCTCAGGACAGCACCAAAATAAACCATTCCTGTATCCAATGAGACCAATTCCCTATTGTGACACAGCCACCACACTGGGGGGAGCACCAGATGGCCCCCCACTTTTGCTAATTTTTTTGCCATGGCAGTATACAACAGTAATACAACAAACCAAGCCCAAGGGGCACCCTCAACGGAGGGTAACTTGACTGGGCAGGCTGTGGTAAGATGAGGGTTAAATTGTTGCCAGGAAGTGTTGTCGGCCAGTAGTGGGCAGGCTGCAGGGATCTTAAATTTTGGTAAGTAGCTGAGCCCCTTTATATTTGTGTTGTGAGTTGTGTGTAAGTTGTGAGCATGACCCTCCTTCGCTTTACTTAGGGCTAGATTAAGGTTGTAGGGAATGTTGTATTTAGTTTGTTTATATAGTTAATTAATTTGCTGTTATTGTTTGTCACAGCAGTTGGTGGGTCCCTGGCAGTACCCTTAATGGAAAATCCATGAATGATTTTGTGACAATCTGTTAGCTCTTAACCTCCCAGGGGGTTTTGCAGCCTTTTTAACAGTGTCTCACGGTGTCATATCGGCGCTTGTGGCAGAGTGCACTGTTCTCTGCTATGATTCCCTGTCCTTCCCCCTACACATCGCCAGCATCATCGAGACACCAGTGATGTGAGTCAGGAAAAGCGACGCCGCCCCCTACCATTTCGGCGCCACCCATGGCGTCAAAGAGGCTGCACCAGAAGGAATCTGTGAGCCTGCAGCAATGCAGAATCTATGCAATTCTCGCGAAGCACAGGCATGTTTTTCTGATCCCAGGGAGTCCAGTTGCTTTGGTTTATGGTGGAGTATAGGGGTCACAGTTATTTGGGTACTGACTGCGCTGGTAAAGGTTTGAGGCTGGAACCGGTTTTGGGGAGGGGGTAATATGGTTTTACCTGAAAATTGGGCAGGCACTATCAGGGACATCATTTGTATAATATTTGTAATATTTCATTTAAGCTGTGGCCAATGTTATATTGCACTTTTTCCATCGAAATTTTGCGTCACATGTCTTTATTTATTAATGTTCAGGGGTCTAAAAGAAGAAATTGGTGGTTTCTCTCCTCATTTGTATCAGCCCTGCCCAGGTCAAGAGAAAAGAAACACTGGTTGGGTAGGTGGGACAACTTTCTTCTTCGCCGACCTTCCAAAAATAAATCCCAGAAGCCCCCACCAAGGCCTTCCCTTGCAGCTTCTCTTGTCACCTGACATTGACCTCCACTCCTGTAAAAGCCCATCTATCTCTCCCCCATCCCTGCAATCTTTAACCCCTTCAATGCTTGGGGGAATATTGCTCCCATAGTCATGTAGACCTTATGTTTATTGTATCCTGACTTTTTTACAACCAGATAGCCCAGATATTCCTGTAATGACAGGTTCTCTGTAAATTTTGTGCCATCAATCTACAACGCCTTTATCCCTTTACTGCTTTTCCAACAGTAGATATATTGATATCACTAATAAATAATTTAGTATAAAAGTCTCTTCATCCTTAAATCCACTGAATGATGATTGCCTGTGCTAACACAATTACCGCAATTGGGTTTGTTCAGAAGACATTAACCTGTGACCTGTGAGAATAGCAAATCCTTTATCTGTTCTTTTTATTTTCTAGCTATTAATTTGCACATAGTGCCATCAAATAAAGACTTAAAACCACTACAGGAAGAATGATATGATAAGACACTCATGATTTTGTGTATGTGTACATTAGTAGCTTCCCAGTACTGTATGTATCCATTACTGGGCAAGAAATTGAATTTCAAGTGGGTTAGGTTAGGTTACCAAACCCCAAGAGTCTGCCCCTCCTGAGCTAGCAGTGCTGCTAAAGATAGATGTCACCATTTATTGTAGGTGTCCCTATTGGTTATCAATATCCTGAGTTAGAGATTGGATATTGATGAGTTGCTAGCCAAGAGGCCAGGTTATATGTGCCCTAGTTTGATCCTTGCAGAAATGGGGGGCAATGTGCATCTAGTATTATATCTGTTATATGTTACACAAATGTCTTGTTCTTTCTGAGTTGTATTTGTATACCTTTGATAATTGCTCACTCTCTGGGTCATCAGCAAATGCTACTTAACATCCCTGATGTACCCTTCCTTAGCGTTCTGCCCCCACCCACATGTGTTTTGGTGCCCCTACTTGATCGCTAACACACGCCCTTCTACCTCATTGCTGATCCTATCCCTCACCCGCGTCTTTGGCTGCCATCAATGCACACCAAAGGGGGCGGGTAGAGGCCACCATACTTCCATGTTTAATGGTGGTGACAGCACTTTTTCCTGGCCCTCATATGTAGAGCGGATGGGGGATGCCTGGGAACAGTGTATTAACCATTAGATCTCCATCTTAACCCCCCTCTCCATTTCTGATGGTCCCAGCTCGTCCAGCTGTGACCTGTCGCAACAGCAGTGGACTACTGGTGTTTGTCAGACTGTGATCGTAGCCCAGAGAGCAAACTCCTCTTGCTTCTCGATCTATGAAAAGGCATCTGCAGGGGAACGACCACTCCCTCCCCTCTCCCATCTCTCCTCTATGTAACCTCTGCACATCTGCACGCCATCCAGTGGTTGCGTGCTAATTTATCTGATACAGTGAATTATTGAAATCTTCATTATCTGATTTGGGAGTTATTCAACAAGTATCTGAGCATGTTATTATATTCAGGATGTCTACCAGACTCCTGTATGGAATACTTTGGCCTCAATGTAAAAAACAGTGCATAGGGAGGTTATTGATGGGTGTCGTTTCCAGCACAAGTTGCCAGAGTCGTGGACAGAGGCATGGGAAGGGCAGGATTTCAAGCACAGTACGCTGGTATTGCCCATACAGCGCGCCATTAAAAACAGCAGAGCGCTAGGGAGGTTTTTATATATAATATACAAAGGTTGTACACCTTGGCTTTGCATGTTTGATCATTTTTACAGATGCAACTTCCCTTTCAGCGATGATTAAATAAAGCAATTACTGATAAGTAGACTTTTAGAAACTTGTGTGCCATCCACTGTTGGATATTTGTGTGTGATTCAACCTCGGTTTGATGAGTGAAAGCTAAAGAAGCATCCCAGGGGGTAACAAAATAACACCTTCAGCCCATCAAGATGTCATATTTTATGGTTTATCCCGCTGACTGGCACAAAGTCTATAAAGGATCTATCGTGAAATCATAAAATCAACAAAATGCTCTAGGTAGAATTGGCAATATTGCCTTCTACACATGTAATGATGAGGAAAAAGTCCTCTAAATGGCCCCTTAAGAGATGTGTCGCACATGGAAAAAAAAGATAAGGTACTGTCAATAATTCTACAAAATCATAGATAGTCCAACTCAGGAAAAAACATTATCGTTGTTTCGTATCCCTGCAAACGTTATATATGCTTGATGACCTGTCATGGTGACATAGATGTTAAAACTGATGAATAAAATATAATGACCACCCACATGGTAGTTAGGAACAACTATAAACCTTGCCGGGGATTTTTGTCACTATTAGAGATGAGCCAAACAGTTGCGACTGGGCGAATGCTTGCCATGTGCCTCCCTACTTAGAATGGAGGCAAACTTGACTCCTCACGATTACAGTCAAAACACAACAGGACATATGAGGACATCATACAGCTACAGAGATCGTGAACCACTGGGCAGACATCAATCTGCCCAGCATCCTCATTCAGCTGCCTGGAGTTCAAGGGAAAAAGATCATCGCTGGAGCTTCAGGGAAAAGATCCACCCTTAATGGACACTTGCCCTAGGACTGAGTAAGAGGTCTCTGTACTATTTAAAAAGTAGGAGTGGGATCCGGGGTTATCTTGTTAAATGGGAAGCCTGGATACTAAATGAGCCCCCACCTGCACCCCCACAACACTGGGAATGGTTGCATGGAAGAAACCCCCTTACCTTACAAGGGGTCTCTACCCTTTGTTGTAGTATGGAATGGGGCTGGTGAGACAGGGGGATGCCCTCACCCTTTGTCATTCAGCTTGCCAAAAGTGGGACTGATATGTCTGGAGGAGGGGACCACACATCCTTCATGGCCCCCATTTTCCAGAGCCTGAAGACACTATGCAGGGGGTGTGTATGATTGGGGGGGGGGACACCACACGTTTGTTGTCCCTTTTTCCAGAGCACACCAGACTCTATGCTAAAAGGGGGCCTGGTATACTCTGGATGGACCCCACACTGTTTTGTGGTCCCCCTTTTCCAGAGATACCGACTTTATGCTAAAAGGGGGTCTGGTATGGGGGGGGGGCACTTTTTTATGATTATTGGCCATTAAACAGGGTTTTTAAAAAAAAATTATCCATTGATCCACCTTTGGCATGATACTGTCCAGGTGTTTACATTCTTTTGACACTTTTTCAATGGTATTGTGGCTAAAAATATGAGGTGAAGGTTTGAGAATGATCCACCATGATTAGTTACTAAAACAGGGATGCAGACAGAGATTAAAAGTTTACCAGGAATCCCATCCTTTCCCTATCCTCAAAAATTCCCATTTTTGTATCAGTATTTCACAAGTACTGAAAGAAAGATAAGGGTGACAGTCATGGAGTATGCACCCCTGTGTCTATAGTTTGCTGTCCCTTGTGCTGAACCTTGTAAACAAAGCACTATACATACCCTTTGCTCCCCATGATTAGTGAATGAAAGTCTGTATCTGCCTGCACTGCATATGGTGCCAAAGCACTATATGTATATGAACCTTTCTCCCTATGGTGGGCGGAACCTAGTGAATATATTTCTATAGCTGATATTCCCTGCCCATGGTGATAAACCTAGTGCATAAAGTTCTGATAAAGTGCCATGTCTAAGGTGCTGAACCTAGTGATATATATGTATATTTTGCTCTTTTTGGTGGTGTCGAACCTAGTGACTGAAGCTATGAAAAGCTCTTTATCTACCTTCTATGGTCATGTTGCTGAATCCAATGATAAAGCTCTGTATTTTATTTTCCTACCACCTCACTGGACACTTTATACTATCAGCAGAAGCACTGCTGATAATTGGGCAATGACTGCTCAAAATGTTAAAAAAATGATACTTACAGCAGTAGAGGCGATTCTCTGGCTCTTTCCTCCCACTGTGTGATGTACCCACCATGGCAGCTTGTAAAACAATGAGGGGACAGGGACAGCTGAGAAGAAATTCGTAGTCTTGTGTGAATTGGAATGCAGCTTCACATAGGCAGAAGCTTACGTGATGTAATCAAAGCTCCATCTAGTGGCCATTTTATAGAATTACAGCCCCATAGTCAGAATGAAGTGTGGGTGGCTTTTATTCACTGTCCATGGTGCTGAACCTGGTGAATTAACCCCCTGGGCATTACGGCTTTTCACGCCATTTTCTATGACACGAAAAGCCGTTTCCTACATTGTACTCTGCGAGGTTGCTGGCTTTCCTCCCAGCCCTCTACACACCGCCGGTGTGAAATAGACGGCGGTGTGTGGGGAGAAAAGGTCTATAGAGGTCTATGGCGATGTCCGCCCCCCCCCCCTTTGGTGTCACCGATGACGCCGAAGACACGGGACCGGAAAGGCTCTGTGTGTCTGCAGCTCTGTAGAAGTGCTGCAGGCACACAGAGAGCCGGCGGTTGTGCCCGATCCCGACACGGCCACAGTTTGATTCACGATCAAACTGAGCCCGTACTGGCTTCGGGCATAACGCCAAGTAAGTTAAGTTCTGTATCTACCTTTGCTGGCCAAGAGGCTAAATCTAGGAAATGAAGCTTTGTATCTACCTTTGTTGGCCAAGATCCTGAACTGTGTGAATGAACTCTGTACCCAATTTCACTTGCCATGGTGCTAAACCTGGTGAATGAAGCTCTCTATCTACCTTCGCTGGCCAAGATGCATCGGCTAGCGAATAAAGCTCTGTATCTACCTTTGCTGGCCAAGGTACTGGACTTTGTGAATGAAACTCTGTATCTACCTTTGCTGGCCAAGATGCTGAACCTAATGTATGAAGCTCTATATCTACCTTCTCTTACCAAGATGCTGAACCTAGCGAATGAAGCTGAAGTCTGTGGTGCTGCAGGAGAGACACATTCATCTCTTTAGCCGCCTCATATTAAATTGATCCACTGACAAATAACGATAACAAATGAAGTCATTTATTTAAGTGTGGTTCTGCATAAGCCAATTAGAAAACCATCGGTGGGGTTGTAAATGTAACTCCCATGCCACAAGACTATTGATATCCTTTAGATGTGGAAGTACAGATCCAACTGGACCTGAAGCCTGTGATAACATGAGGCCCAATTCATTAACCCTGTCCTAATAATAACCACTAGACGCTGGTAATGCTGCCCTGATATCACATTGCTGGGACAGGAAGACAGCTGAGATTTGGACACATTAACAATCTATAATATTTTCATTTTGTCGCCATTAACATTGTGGTCTGGAGCAGAGAAAGCTTTGAAATCAATGACAATCTGATCAGAGAGATAACAAGGATAAAATAGATACAATATTACGACTTGTCTCTGAGTCTTGATTCCAGTTCTGTAATCACAATGACTCTTTCATGGAAGGTGAAATTGACTCATTTGCCTTCATAATTACTTCAAATGTGTATTCATCAGCAGCTCAGTAACTGTTCTAAGCTCAGGAAATAAAAATGAGCATTGTGCAAATGGAGGTTTATTATGCAACTTAATTGGTGTGTGTAGAATCTCATGAATTTATTCTCGGTGCCATAGTTGAGGGATCACATGCAGGTACCCAGGCTGCCCCCCTACGTATTGCTGGGGGGATACATCATAGAGGCTCATCATTTCATAAACTGATTGATTTGCCAGTGGTCAGTACTTCTCAAAGGCAAGCTAAATAAACTACATTAAGTCTAAGATGAACATATGCCCCTTCATTGGGTGTCCTAATAAAGATAGTGCGGAGCTGGAATCCCCCACAGGGACAGATGGGGATGAGCTGCAGCGCCTGACAGCTGGGTATCTTCTCCTCCAGATTAGACAGTATTGCGGGCTCTGATTCATTCATTTGACACATAACATACTTGTATCAGGAATGAACACATTTGTTTGGAGATCAATACCATACACGCCTGGAGCTAAACTTATTTCTATGCCGTTCCAACATTAATAGGAAGATATTATGGGTGATGCAGAGACTGCCAGTGCAACAGGCACTGCCTCTGTAGTCTGCCATCTCAGGGATTGGGTGGGCATCTGCCTACTGATGTCTGTGTTTGTACAGAATATGTATCACAGGCTGGGGGCACACTGACAGTGCTGTATTAAAGGGGTGAAAATACACTGGCACAGGTTTGCATTACAAGCCATTATGCTGCCACATATTACTGGGGGGTTAACAAACTGGCATATCCTTATATTACAGGACAAATAACAGACTGGCACAGCTATTAAATGATGGATAACATAATGGCAAAGATATGCATTACAAGGTAGATAACAGACTGGCACAGCTATAAACTAAGGTATTTACAACAGACTGGCACAGATATGCCATACAAGGTAGATACCAGACTATCCCAGCTATATACTACCAATGAATGAATAACAGGCTGGCATAGCTATGTATTACAAGGTAGATAACACACTGGCACAGCTATATACCAAAGTATGTATAACAGACTAGCACAGCTATGAATTACAAGGTAGATAGCAGACTGGCACAGCTATATACCAAAGCATGTATAACAGACTAGCACAGCTATGTCATACAATGTAGACACAAGACTTCCCCAGCTATACACTACTTAATGGATAACAGACTGGCACAGCTATGTATTACAAGGTAGATAACAGACTGGCACATAATTATATTACAAGGTAGATAGCAGACTGACACATCATTATATTACAAGGTAGATAACATACTGGCACATCCTTTTATTACAGGGTAGATAACAGACTGGCACATCCTTATATTACAGGGTAGATAATAGACTGGCACAGTTCTACATTCTAAGATAGATACGAGACTGACACAGATATGAATGAAACACTGGATAACCATCATTTGTACAGGATAAATAATGCACTGCCACTGCTGTATATTACAGAGTGGTAACACACTGGCACATTGGCACAGATATGTATTACAGAGTGGGAGCACACTGGCATAACTATACGTTACAAGATGGATAACACTGGCCCAGTTTTATATTAAAAGGTGGATAACACACTGGCACATTGGCACAGGTATACATTGCAGGATGGATAACATTGGCACAACTATGCATTACAGGGTGCCAGGATCCACATGGTGTATACATTGGCATAGCTATACATTATAGGACTGATAACATTGGCACAGCTATGCTGCACAGCTTTATATTACAGGGTGGTAACACATTGGTACTGATATTTATTACCGGACAGTAACACACTGGCACAACTTTATATTACAGGGTGGTAACACACTGGCACCGATCATTATTACCACAGTAACATCTGGCACAGCTTTATATTACAGGGTGGTGACACACTGGCACCGATCATCATTACCACACAGTAACAAACTGGCACAGCTTTATATTACAGGGTGGTAACACACTGGTACCGATCATTAACTGGCACAGCTTTATATTGCAGGATGGTAACACACTGGCACTGATATTAATTCCGGAC
>CM070033.1:41610504-41630790 GCA_036250615.1 Ptychadena robeensis | reverse complement strand
GGGACCCCTTTCTGGCCACAATAGTGTTGGGAAAGTTGTTCAAGGGGTCTAACACCTGGTCAATGACATGACAGAGGGTAATCCATGGAAAAAACTCCCAAAGAATTTTTTTTTTCACACACTAAATCCGCACCAGGAATTCTACAATGATAGTCAATGGGTTTAGCTGGAGAGCACTAAACAACATGGTTGGACACTGGGGGAATGGTCAGTTTGGAGGACACTGGCAGCACTTTACTGATTCACATATAAACTGAAATTGTGTTTAAAAAGCTGTAGTAAGGTTAAAAACTATATTCATGTATTTATGGTAACTCCTACGAATGCAGACAGGAGTTATTTGATTCTGGTATTTTTCACTTACTATACTATACACTTAGCTGCCGATCTGTACACTTTGAAAAAAAGCATCCCTGGCTGGCAATTTTCCTGGAATTCCTGGTTGGTAAAAGGGACATACAGTTTCTTCAGCAATAAAAGCCTACCTACCAGCAATGTTTTTCAAATATGTATTCCATTCTGCTTCAGTGCTTTCAGTCTGACCTCAACCTGCACCTCTTTCACATAGAATAGGTCACTGCAAATAGCAATCCTATAGACTTACATAGACATCTACACAGGAAGTACCCCAACTCACCTTACACCATGATGGGAAACACAAACCACCATGATCTAATGATACTGTGTGGGATGATGTGAGAGGGAGGGGTGTGTGTATGACTCCGGGGATCAACCCCATCCTCTCACATCATCCCACCCAGGATCATTAGATTGCAGTTGATCCCCGGAGTCATACACACACCCCCCATCCAGGTGCGATACATTCAGCCCCATTAAGGTCCTATATTAGGGTGGAGTTAGGGTGGGGAGTTAGTGCTGGGAGGGCCTTCACAGGATGGTTGGCAATCACAGAAGGTTCAGGTATTGTAAGTAAATCATCTGGGGGACTGACGATTGGTAAAGGGGTCACCATGTTTAGTTAGGTATTCATTTAATTTGTGATTATCCCCTCGGTAGAGCTTAGGATCTGTAGTAGAACCTTAACTTCCCAACAGAAGCAAAGTTTATATAGAAATTAAGCATAGGTCGGAGCAAATAATGTTTCCATAGATCCCTTCCGTAGTTCTGTGATTGCTGTCTCCCTCACTGTCTCCCCACATTCTTGGTAGGTTGGACCTTTGAGGTGTTCATAGCACCATTCCATCGGGGTGGAGGGTCAGTCTATACCCATCCCGCACTAGGTGCTTATGCCCTTTTGATCACCGGTGCAGACCTCTAAGTGGACGACCCTGTATCCTCAATCCCAACACTCTCCATTGGATTTTCGGCTTTTATCGTCCATGTATTTGTAATGCTGTATAAGCTTTACACTGTATAAGAAAGTAGTAAGTATGATTTTGATAACTATGCCTGAATAGAAGAATTAATTTACAGAATAATCTATGCATATCTGTATACCCATATATATGTAGTATTATAGCACAATCAAGCCTTCTTAAAACAAGGTATTTACACGGCCCAATCCAGCACAAATCCCAAAACTTTAGGTGGAAGCCTTTGTTTTAGGACAGTGGGCGGAGCCATGCAAATTATTCCTTTTCGCCCCATCAGCCAGATGCACATCCAGAAACCGCTGGTGTACAGTGCAAATATAGCCTTTTTGGTATTTGCACTGTACACCAGCGGTTTCTGGATATGCATTTTGCTGATGGGGCGAAACGGAATAATTTGCATGGCTCCGCCCACTGTCCTAAAACAAAGGCTTCCACCTAAAGTTTTGGGATTTGTGCTGGATTGGCCCGTGTAAATACCTTCTGTTTTAAGAAGGCTTGATTGTGCTATGCACTGCTCGAGTTGAGGGCTTTTTGATTCCTTTCATCCCTTCTCACCATAACCTTCACTGGTACTTCTCTATGTAGTATTATGTAAGGTATGATAGTTATTAAAGGATAGATTAGAATTTATGACATAAAATGAGGGATGCCTTAGCATAGATACGTGACACATGTATTATATAGGATGTATCGCTTATTGAATTGAAAGTAAGACTATTTGGATGGTTATGGACTTGTGGTACTTATATATGTATAATTGTTTACTGATGAAACTCATTGGTATGTCTATTTACCCTAGTGCAGGGGTGGGCAAAGTGCGGCTCCGGAGCCATATATGGCTCCTTAGTCCCTTCAGTCTGGCTCAGTGGCATAGGGACCAAATCTTTATTTTATTTTTCTCCATTCATGCACCATCCCCCAACAGGAAAACCCCCATGCGCTAGCACCAACAACACCTGTGTCTACCTGTAGGGGGCACTGTGGCTACTAATAAGCTAATAAGTGGGGGCTCTCCATTTACCATTTAGGGAGGGGCTTTATGGTTACCTACAGGGGGCTTTTTGGCTATCTTTAAGGGGGAGGAGGACGCTGGCTACCTACAAGAGGGGTTATGTGGCTTAAATTCAACAAGATACAAACCTGACTCTCCCAAACTTTCCAAGGAGATGCAAAGCCATGGTTCACATAGTTCTCGTCAGTTATTGTCATTGTAATATTGAGTATGATATCAAGTTTTATAAGTTTTAATTTTAACTAAGACTTAAATTTAGGGAAAGAAGACATCATTTCAATTGTTGTCAATTTTGACAGCACCCCGACCCCCCATCCCCACCAACAGATCTTCGGCTCTCAACATATATTTCAAGCGTCGCACTGTAACAATTTGGCTCTTTGGTCGAATAAGTTGGCCTACCACTGCCCTAGTGCGTTCTCCCTGAGGAATCCCAAGCAGACGAAACATGTAGGAGGACATATGCCTGTAACATCTACTAAACAGATTGTCTTTAATGTTATCACAAAATGGAGGAGATATATGCCATATTTTATTGGAATGTTGTATTTTTATGCTTTTATACATGATTGTTTTTTAATCTGTCCATAATGATAAATAAATACTTTTTTATTAGAACTATGTGAATAATGATACATTCATATTGGTAATGCCCCACTACTAGCTTATATGGGGATCAGGAGAGGGGATTTTTTACTAATATATGAAGGTGTATGGCATGTGCAAACCACCAATGACAATTGGAAATGTTTACATAAACATAGACTTCTCATTTTTTTTTGTTCTGTAAATCTATAAAAATGTCAAAGACAGGAAGGAGATATGACATGGACCAGTAATGAACTTATGGCATGGCTATACTCCAGCACTAAAAATACAGATCACTTGTTTGGAAAAAAAATACAGATGACTTTTCTTTTTAGCAATTGATGCTTTTTGTGCATCTCTTCTTTTTAACTGCCGTGTCTATCAGGCACGGTTAATAGCTTGTGTACACGATCTCCCTGCAGTGCTTTAAGGCCAGTTGTAATCCAAGCTAAATCTATCCGGCCTATGTGATGCTTAACGTGGCAGGGGGAGACACAAAGCTGATATTAACAAGATGGCTTTGAAAGCAATTGGGTTCTTAAAATGACCATGTGAATGAAATGTGTTAACATCCGTACACGCTGCCCATAAGCAGGCCTCCTGATCTCATCAAAGAGCTGCAGGATTTCATTAACCCCTTTCTGCTTTAAATCAAATAATCCAGGAGCTCTAGTGAGTGATTAGTGATTAGTGGATAAAGACTGCTACATTCACATGCTGTGCCAGCCAACTTCAAAACTATGTCATACACCTTTGTGGGTCGGCCGAGACCCTACCCAAACGTGGGGCTTTTTGTTGTGCTGCTGTCTGTAAAATGATATTGTTGCCTCTAAATGTGTTTGTGTAATGGCGGGGAGTGCAGGTATATAATGCAGCTATAGAAGGGAGTGGGAAATGATTAGTGTCTGTTGTCATTTTCGAGCACAGAGAAATCAAATGAGCCTTTGCTTAATGTTGATCCAAAGAGCCATCTACTACGGAGTGACTCATGCAATGGGATACAGCACAGTCTGCTCCGCCTTGTATTTATCTTCTGCTGCAACTATAAGCTAAGGATCAGTGATTTCTAATTAAGTGTTTCATTGCTTTACAGTGCAGTCATTTTCTCTGTTATCTTAATCTATTCACTTTTTGTTCGAAAAAAAGGAAAATAAAGCTATAAATTGTCTATGGCCAAAATTGCTGTAGTCCGTTCCTATGGCTAGATAAGAAATGTCCTAATACTTCTCTGTGTGATCATTGCAGAAAGGTTTGGCTGGTCTCTATTCATTCAGTTTTTGGCAAATTAAAAGATGGATTCCTGGAAATGAGATGTACCAATGCAATACTCTTACTAACTGTCTTGCTCTTTGAGTAGGTAATCAAGATTTTCTAAAGAGTAATACAACAATTTTCAGTTTTGGTAAAATACAGTGAGGAACATAAGTATTTGAAACCCCTGCAATTTTGAAATCATGGAATGAAATCCACATTGTAGGTCCATTCCCACTGTGAGAGACAGCATCTCAAAAATAATTCAGGAAATAACATAATATGATTTGTAAAGAATGTATTTGTATCGCACTGCTGCACATAAGTATGTTAAAACCTGAGAAAATCAGTGTTAATATTTGGTCCAGAAGCCTTTCTTTGCAATTACAGAGGTTAAACGTTTCCTGTAGTTCTTGGCCAGGTTTGCACACATTGCAACAGGGATTTCCTCCACCTTAATCTCCTCTAGATCTGTCAGGTTTCTGGGCTGTCACTGAATAGCACAGAGTTTCAGCTCCCTCCAAAGATTTTCTATTGGATTTGGGTCTGGCTAGGCCACTCCAGAACCTTGATAATCTTCTTACGAAGTCACTCCTTGGTTATCCTGGTTATGTGCTTTGTGTCATTGTCATGTTGGAAGGTCCAGCCACAACCATCTTCAATGCTCTGACTGAAGGAAGGAGGTTGTTGCTCAAAATCTCACAATACATGGCACACATTCTCGAACCCACGAGAATCCATGTCTATGGCTCGCTTAACAGGTCTTGGAGATTCAGGATTCTTGCTGATTGTCAGGTGTTAGAATATTTATGTTCAAGTTAAATACAAATAAATTCTTTAAAAATCATACAATGTGATTTCCAGGGGTTTGCTTTGAAATGCCATCTCTCACACTGGTCAATGATTTCTAAGTGAGGGAACTTGCAAAACTGCAGGGTGTTCAAATAATTGTGTTCCTAACTGTATATAGCAGGCAATGTCAAGGCAAATTTAGGATACAGTATTAGATATATTACAAAAGGTCAATTAAATTGTCTATGACCTTTTCATGTGCAAATGAATAGCGAGTCTATAAGTAATGCATGTGACATGTTGTAGTTAGGTATATTAAAGAGTAGCGATGGTCTCTACCTGGTCTCTTGTGAAAAAATTCTTCCTCCGGCCTGATCTTTCTGCACCTGATCTGGCTGGTGGAAGAATAATAAACTTCTTCTCACTGGCGAAAGGGACGGGTCGAACACCCGTACTGTTCGCCAAGAAGAAACATGCCATTGGTGGCCACGAACTGTCCGCCTTGTGGACATTTTGTCCATCACTATCAAAGAGATTAACATTTCAGGTTTTAGAGATCTGATGGTTCAACGTGAAAGAGTGAGAGAAGGCATATGCTAGGGTTGCAAAACCTGACACATGGGAAGCACTATCTGACAACTGGAATATGACTATAAAGGGTTGCAGCTAGTGGTTTGAAAATTGCACTAGTAGTTGTACTACTAATAATGTATGAGAATTCAAAGCAGTACAATACTGTTGGAGGCATGGGTGCAATGATAACAATGTTATTATAGTCCCTCCACTAATTGGACCATGGCAAATTTTTATTTTATGTAACCACTGCATAATCATGCCAGCTATTGCGTCTATAATATATCTGCTTATCTGTGACCTATAATGGGCAATCCCCTGTCAAACATTAGTGGGGAAAGTAGAGCTGGACTGGTGACTGACTAGAATATCTTAGGCCTAATTATACTCTCTTCTCTGAAATGGTAGCCTAATGGATATAGGGTTTCAAAGTTTACAGAATGTATCCAATGTCTGTACACACTTTGAACAGACAAAACAACTGTGAAACAAGCCTAATTGAAAAAGCTCCAGCTCCTGCGATTTCAACAAAGTTAAAAGCATGAGATGCTATGACCGAAAATATAGCAATCATAAGATGTTGACATGACATATGAACATGGGGTGACTGCAGTTATCAATAAATATATATTAATAGGCAGACTTATGGAACGAAATTACATTACATCTTTAAAAATGGAGTAACAAAACAACAAAGTACTCATGGGTAAAAATATAAAAGGAGAAAATGGAGATCAACTGTTTTTTATAAGTTGTTCTTAAATAGAATGTCAACCTATGGACCCCCAGCTGTTTTATGACATTGCTAGGAATACCTGGAAAGTTTGATATGGACAGATCAAGGTCTCTTACAAAAATTGCAGGGTATGTGTAGTACAATTTTTAATGTCAGATTTTGGTCATAGGCTATGTATACACTGTCAGTGATAGCTTTTGTGCAGGCAGTCTGCAACCATGGGTGAGAAGCAGTGACCACACTAGGTTTGGTGCCACCTAGTCAGGAGGGTTTCTCCCTTTATTCGTGCATATTCATGCGCACAGCATAGCAACCCCCCCAACAACTTTTTTGCACTTTAGCACAAACCCCCTCCCCGCACGCTCGTTGATGGCGGCCCCAGGCAAGAATTTTGCATAGGTCTCCCCAAATGCTAGAAATGCCCCTGTATCTAGTGCAGGAAACCCATGGTGGCATATTAAGCATGCTAAATGCACTGTAGCAGAATGAGGGCATGGTCAAACTTTGTTTCTGTAGTGGTAGTGATGGTAGTGGTAGTGATAGTATGTATAAATATGCCTTAGTAAAAAATATTATTTTTAACTGTTATATTAAGGACAGCCATCTCAGCTGATTGTCCAACTCACATAATCAATGAGCACTTTGGTATTTGGTCTCTGGTAATAGTCAGTTACTGCAGATATATGACAGGCAATGGTAAGTTACTGCAGACAAACAACATGAGCTTGTTGGTTTTTGGTTTGATTTTGTGTCCCCCCTCCTCTGAGAGGGAAACAATGTGACCTGCACTTCCAGACCTGGGCTAGGTGGCACTTTGTTGCAGCTTTTAAAACAATTAAAAAAATTACATAACCAATCTCTCCCAAAATCTGTGGTTTCCAGAATTTCTGGTCTGCAAGAGTTTTTACATTTTAGTGCCTGAATTGCAATCTAGTCCATTGATGAATCTGGTGACTATGATTCTGTATGAGTTTCTTGCTTTACTTTGAAACAGCTGCAACTGACTGACTTAATTTACAGCTTGAAATCTGCTCTTTCTAAAATGTAATATCTTAGAAACACAGGGGTCTACAAAGAAATCTAATAATAAAAAGAAACAATTTGTCCTAGTTTCTTAAACTTGTGAAATGAAACTATTTTTAAAGTGAACCTGCAAGAATAAATGTAAACTGTCATAACTATTATTTTTTTTAGGGGCCACATTTTTATATTTTCTTAGTGCTATTCTGACAAAAATAGATAGTGAAGTACTGACCTCTAACAGTGATGAGCCAATGAAGTTCAAAAATGGTGGCACAAGGATGAATAACCTTTAAAGTCAATGCATTTATACTTCCTTTTAGACCCGCAGTCCCCATTTAAAGTAATGGATTTCGACCAAGGTTTTCCAACATGTTGGAAACCTGTTTGGTCGAGTTCCTTCAAGCAGGATCAACGGAAGGAACAGTGGATGGCTTTAAATCTTGTAACAGACGCACGGCGCCCGATGTTGCTCTAATCTGTTTCTTTATCGAGCCAGATATGCCTGGCTCGAACATAAATGAACATAAATCTTTTTTGATAATGTCAAGGGTAGTAACTTATCTATAATTATAATACAATACATATACCACGTTGTTGAGGAAGTTTCATAATACAGAGTAAAGCGAAGATTGTGTTTTTCCCAGTTTACTCCCCTTTAGCTGGTAAGGTCAGGAGGTTAAGGGAAAATGATGGCATTTTATAAATAAAATAGTGTCATTCTTGCTGATGGAGCTGTCCAGGAAAAGTGCATTAGCATAGTCATAGATCTTAAAGCAACATTGTAAATATGAGGTCACCAAAGGTTACAGCATTCATCATTATACACTCTCCCTATATTCCTGGATGGTCATAGATAATTATTTATATCAAATGTAGACCCCCACTAAGGGAATCTATCTAATTGTGAATGTGCAGTATTATACTTGATTCCAGAAATAACACGATAGATAGTCTGCTTATTATTACTAGATACTTGTAAGCTCATCTGCTCTGCATTCTATGTGAAGATTCTGATAACGCTGGTGCTTACAACAGCATTCTCCCCCATTCGATAGAGCACATGATTAGCATCATGACAGATTCTGTAAAGAAATCAACATCTAGACATGAGCTCATGTTGACTTTTGGCTGTGATTCAAAGACACGAAATTACAATTTTCAGCTTATTGATGCCTGAAAAACCTTCACACTTCAGAGT
Source organism: Ptychadena robeensis (assembly GCA_036250615.1). Taxonomy (NCBI): domain Eukaryota; kingdom Metazoa; phylum Chordata; class Amphibia; order Anura; family Ptychadenidae; genus Ptychadena; species Ptychadena robeensis. The sequence continues at coordinate 41,622,283 of CM070033.1, read as the reverse complement.
TCTGAACGTTATGTTATATATGAGATATATAGGGGAAAAAATAACAATATATCAGATGTTAATTTAAGGGAACCATGCCATAAAAAATACAACCCAAGCACCCTTAATAGATGAGGGTAAATAGTCATCTCATCTACTCCTTGTGCTACTTTTCACCTTGTAGACGGCCTATCTTGCTAAATACATCAGGGTGGCACTCTCAGCAGCATACACAATTTTATGGGGATTTTGAAAAGGCACCTGCAAGGTAAGAATCATCCGAATCCAATGTAGCTTGCCACAACTTAGATTGAGACTTAATTAGAAAGCCACATGTGTCATTGGTCAGGAGTTTAGGATATCTGCCATATGGGGGTTGTTCTGAGATATTTTTTTACCCTGAGATATTTTCCCACCCTTACAAATGCGAAAGGCGCAGATAGCCCTAATTTTTAAGGTTAGGGGCTGGGGGGGAGGGGGGGGGGGGTTTAAGGTTAGGGGGCGTGCTGCTTGACTGAAGGGGTTAGCTTTAGGGGTTACGTTTAGGGGTTTGGGGGGTTAAAATTAATCTAATCTCCCCAATCCCCTAACCTTTGGAAACTCCCTTACCCAAACCTTAACCCCCCCCCCCCCAAACCCCTATCCTTTACACCCGAAACCCATAAGACTAACCCTGTAATTGTGAAAAATTAGGGCTATCTGTGCATGTTGTAAGTGTAGGAAAATATCTCAGGTAGGAAAATATTTCAGAATACCGGCTCTGCATGATTTTCAGTCAGATATGGTTGAGTGTAGAGGGGGGCTTATCTATATGAGAACTCAATATGGTGTACAGAGGGGTCAGCCAAATAAGGGGGGGGGGTGGTCTGAAAGAATGCAGGAAGTAAATTCAGATGATAACAATAAACATGGCAGCGCCGGGAGAGAAATGTAAGTATATAGATTTTAGGAGTGTGGACAGGTAAATCATATGTACATATGTAATGTTTTAGGTTGTATTTTTCTGGTACAGATCTGCTTTAAGTCTTATTTAGAAAAACTTCTGGAAGTCCCAGGGGTGAATGAAAGGAACCAATAATTGGAGGGAGGGACAAGGGGATCAACACTCCCAGAAGTGTCAGCATCTAAGGAAGACTTCAGCAGCGTATTTCTTTTAATTGAAGGAGCATTTGGCAGCACGGGTGGCACGGGAGGAAAGTAACCTTGTTGAGATGCTAGCTAGCATAACATATAGAAGACACTCCTAAAATTGTATATTGTCTAAATAAAGTATACAAATTCTTAATGCACATTTCAACTTTTCATTTTTCTTCAATAAGTAAATACCTTGCTCGTTGTATTTATCATATTTAAACAACAATTAACTTCTTATAGTTCTGTAATGTAGAACTTAACAGCATTCATTTATCAAACCAGTGAGAGACAAAAGGTGAATTTTAGATGCTTGCTTGCTTTGGGTTTCTGTGCACAAGAGCATATACTGTTTACGCAATACCACCAATATCAAGTTTTCTGTGCCAAAAGACCATGACAAATAAAGAATGTCAATCATAAAACTCCATATATGTGATTTTGACTACAGAGTTTATTCCAGTTGTTCCTCAATATTAATAATTAGTGTGACAGACAGATGACAGACGGGTAGTTGTAAACTCAAGGCCCTCACACATGCAACGAGCGGCGGCTGATTTTTCTGCCGACCAATTTGCGTGCGCTTGCGGCTGATTAGGGGTGCCCACATGGGGCGACAGGGATCTGTTGCCCCATGTGGGCACCCCCAATCGGCCGCGGTCGGCTCAGTCAGCCAGAGAATGCACATGTCCGATAATCTCTGGCCGGTGCCGTTAGATTCAATGGGGACGGGCGTCCCCATTGAAACTAACGGCCGTCACACAAAGGGTGGCCGCCAATGCAGTGAGCCACAGAGTGCAGCTTGATGATGTCATCACGCTGCACTCCATCGCTGATCTGTCGGCCCCCACTCGGTACGTATGTGGGGGCCTTTAGCCAGATAATTTAGTCCTATAACGATAGCCTAGATGTGCTCAATTTCAAACTGATTCATTTGGGGTACTGGCTGATCATTAGTTATGTTAAAGAGGAATGTAGTCAGATGTATGTTAGACAACCAGTTAGAAAGTTGGATGAGCTTATGAGGATGAAGGCAGCAGTGTATTTTAAGACACTTGATGGGGCTATCAGTATAAAAACAGTGAGTACTTTTTTGGGGGGACTTACCTTTATCCATGGATACCAAGGACTATATAGTTTTTTTATTTCCGACTAGAATTAAGCACTAACTAAACTGAAGGTTTTTTTTCCTGGTAGGGTGGGCCACCTGTTGATGGTCATAGGTTGTTCTGCTATTCCTTATATGCTGAATAACCATATGTGAGCAATTGTATCCCTAAAGCCCCTGGAAGAAATCTCCCCTAGAGAACACTGCATCTTTAGTATCAAATACCGAAAAAAAACTAACAAATGTGCCCCTTATATATAGCCGTTTTCTCAGCGCCCATCGAATCAGATAAAATAAGGTTAATCAGCAGGGTTAATAAAGCGTTATTCCATTTATTATGAAGTCAAAGATATACAGATATTTCCAATTCACTATTGGAAATCAACCCATCAGTCCACAAGTAATTATTAAATTATAATAACAATTTGATAATGAAAACAATGTTGCATTCATGCCATTTTCGGTTGACATGTTTCTCAACGTGAACGTTTCTCAAGAGTTCATTACAACAATAGACTATGGTCCTCAAAACAGGAAGGTGGGTAAGGGAGTTGGACTACCTGGACACCTGGTATGGTGCGAATCACTCCACTGGGCCCCAGGGGCCAGGCAGCGTTCCTCGGCACAGGAGTGGGGAGCCTCTGGCGGACGGACCTGAGCAAGCGAGGTGGGTAAAAGGTGGGCACTAGGTTCGGGAGCGTGGCTTGGAGGGTTTTTTTGTGCACCTACGGGTTCCCCTAAGGAGACAGTATAAAAGTGGGGTTGGGTGTGCTGTGTAGTAAAAGTGAAAGAGTATGTAAAGGGGAAAGGAGAGGAGTGGTGTGAGGGGAAAAGGGTGTGGGGGGAGGGGTTTGAGGGGGTTCCGGAGTGGGGAGTGTGCATGTGACCAAATCTAAGTGGGACAGGGGAAATGTGTACATGCTTAAAAAACAAAATCCATACAAATACCCAAAATTCGAAATATATCGTGAGGAAGCCCCAATTCTGTTTGAGGGCTTTAATTCAGACGAAAAATTACCATATACATCTGTATGGGTACAATCTTATACATCTGGACCTATCTATTTTTTATTTAAGGGGAGGGTATATGTAATTATTTAATCATGTTGTACATTTTTCAAATAAATACATTTGTGATTTTTTCTTGATAAAGATTTAAATGGTTTGAATTCTTTATCCACCAGGGGCTCCATTTGAAGTGCGTAGGTTTCAGGCTCCTAACATGTGGTATAATAGAGCTTGTCCTGGATTAGGTCCTCATCCAGGACAAGTGTAAGAAGTCAAGGATATTGTCAGCATTTTGGTGTAATTGTGCGCAAGTGACAAAGAAAACAGCCAGTATGGCTATAAGACTTAAAAGTGAGATGTGACTGGCACTTCACAAAGGATCTTCTTTTCCATGTGTGGGTGCCATGCACTAATGAGTATGGTAGAGACAGATAGATCTCAGAAAGCAGGAAACATAGAAGTGCCTGTTCAAAGTTCATATAAATCTTTCTGCTTGATCAGCCAGAGAGGTTAAAATGGCAGATAGAGTATATAATGGTCACGGTAATAGGTTCTCACTAAAACAAAAAAAAAACATTTTCTTTAAAAGGAACCTAACTTGCTATTGAGTCTGCAAAAAGCAAGCATAGAGGTTGGAATTGTGTTTGAAGGAGTCCTCTCGGGAGCGGACTCCCTATGGTTGACTTGCATTTTAGATGCACTTTACATTTTTTGTAGATTTAAGAAGTAGCCCAAAAAGTTTGGGACGTCTAAAATAAACATAAGGCTAGGCACACATGGGTAGATCTGTAAAAAGATTTGAGTACAATCAATCAAAATGTGCGCTCACGGTGCTTGATTGTTCTCTAATCTGTTTACAAAGCTACCCATGTGTGTCTTCCTTTCGTGTGTGCTACTCGATTGAACAGGGTTCCAACATTTTGGAAAACCCTGTTCAATCTCCATTACTTTGCATGGAGACATGAGTCTTCATGCAAAGTATTGGATGTGCTGCTCCTGCCTCCTTCCTGCACAGCCATCCGCTGTCAGTGTGAAGGGGGCGGATACAGCACTCCTCACTCCTGAGTCCTGAAGCTTTATTTATTTATTAGGATGGGTTTGTATCAGTGCATCACAACCTCTTATGCTAAGGCAGGACCCCTCGATCCTCCCTGTGCTGGACAATGTTCCCCTGTGGAGATCCCAAATACTCCATTGTTTCTGGGGGAGGGATTCTTTGTCTCCACTGAAATTTTTCCTGGAAAAGCCCTAAATACATAGTATGCTCTATGCCCTTTATACACTAGACCAGTGTTTCGATCGACGACCCCTGAAGTAACGTCGCAAAATGTCATTTCCTGTATATGGAGGGCAGAAGTGCTGATGTGGAGTGTAATTTCCCCATTTGAAATGCTGGGACACTCCACAACATCACTTCCAGCACGTTCAGGTAAGTTTAATGTCCCTTCTCTCCTATTTTCCCACCCCGCTGGTATAAATAACCTGTGTGTGTGTGTGTGGGAAGGGGGGGGGGGGAATTAGGAAGGAGGGGGCATTACTCTCCCTCCTAACTTCCCACCCTACTTGTGGGAATCAGAGCATGTTGTTGGCAGCAGGTCTGATGCTCTCAGTGAAGGAGGCGACCCCTGAAATGGTCGCTCGGCAGCCTAGGGGGTCCCAACCCACAAGTAGAGAACCGCTGCTATGTATGGCTGCTGTTTAAGTTGATCAGAACTGGAATCTATATGTGATTTATGTTTTTTCTTAAATTTTAATCATATTTGTGATGCACACTTTTCATGCCTAATAAAATTGTGATGTCAGTAACTTTTAATTTGTTTTTGATCATTCCAGAATCGCTTTACCAAACTTTGAATATCTGCATTCAAACACATAGGCTGGCATAAAATGTCCTAATAATTTAGATTATTTTACTGTGTGACAGGATAAATGTTATTCCAACAAACAAGACATGAAAAGTGGGAATGGGGTCTTGAGAAGATTTGTCCCAATCACTTAGAAAATGGAGGAAATCTCCCCAGTGAAGACAAAGAAAGAAATGTAACTGGTCATCATTACAGAAAGTATGCACGATGGAGGGAAACAATGGAATAAAAAAACATACCGGTACATAAATGTTCTTACCTTTGCTTTGCTATCCAAGAGATGAAATAATACTAGTTGTGAGTATTAGATTGGTCCACCAGGGGGCGCTGAATACAACACTGAAATATTCTATAGCTCACTCCTGTAGATCGTTACCTCTTCAGTTGAGATTTTTACGTGACATTGATCTTATGATCTAAACTTATACTGACAAAGGTGAACAATATCTAACATGTATTTATTAATAAGACAATGAACAAAATATTATAAAATAATCATAATACCTCCATTATAAATTCTATTTCACACTTTTCCTTTCCCACAAGCACATTTCCTGAGGCAATAATGACCAATGTTGACCTTCTGTTTCTTCATATGACAGGAGAGGTGGATAGTTTAATAAGCTATTCACTTATTTTTTTTCTGTTTTTGCAAGCTCTTTCTCCCTGGTTTTCATATAAAGAAATCTATTGAAAATGACAAGACATATAGAGGGATGGCAAGGATTTCATTAGCAAGGCACTTTTCCTACATCTAATAAGAGAATATCCTCTCAAAGATAGCGGCTCATCATGGAGGATCAATATTCCAACACGGGGGAAGTGTCCAACCATCGGGTCAATATTAGCGTGGAAGTTATGTAATAGGAAAGCCTTTACCACATCTTTGAAAATGAAGAGGTAACAGGCAGGATTAGTTTGTAATTCAGATAATTTCATATCAACAATTGGCTTGTTATATATCTATTGATAAATCTAAACTGCACCCAAAAAATAAAATCTCTATGTTGTGAAGGGGACTACACAAGGGCTCCAATCTTATGATTCATTACTTACCCTCTAATCTTATGATAAAGTAGATGAACAGCCCAAATGAGTGGCTTCCAAAACTGTTCTGCAGCCTATTTTCAGTAACATTATGTAAGCCTTTTAGAGATGATTACTTCATATTATATATTGACAAATCTATTGGAATAACTGCCTTTCCAAACATATATATCTGAATGACATCTAATTCAGAAAAAGTAGGCTTTAAAATATAACAGCTTCAACTCTTCTGGGAAGACTTTACACAAAGTGTAGGAGCATGTTTAAGGGGGTTGATGATCATCTTCCAGAAAAGAACTTGTGAGGTCAGGCAATGATGTTGGATGGGTAAGGTCTCAACTAAAATTCATCCCAAAGGTGTTCTATCCTTTGATGCTTTGCACAGTCCAGTCTAGTTCCTCCATACCAAACATTCTCATCCATGTATTAATAGTGATGGTCAGCATAGGCAATATTTGAATTCGCAACATGTAAATTCAAAAATTTGAGTTCTGTCATTATGTAATGCAAACATCTGCACTTTTACATGTGAATATTGGGGACCTGTTGTCACCGTGACATCGAATGGCAGAATGAGAGCAGCTTCAAAGGTATAATTAATGCTAAAAACTCGATGCATGATACTTTCCCCAGAATCTCAAATAAACAAAATTACAAAGATATAACACTATATTCAAGATCTTTGCAAATTCTGAAAGTGCTGATTCATAATAACAATTTCCCAATTTGAATATTCACGCACAACACTATTAATGGACCCTTGCTTTGTGCATGTGATGTTGCTAAAGGGAGGAGCCAAACTGTTGTCCAAAATGTCTCTTGAAGGTATCCTAAAGCAGAGTTTACACCCTGTAACAAACTTTACACTTGGCACAATGCTGTCAGTCAAGTAAGGTTGACTCAACAGTGTACCTCAATTTTATGATATTAGAAGTGTGTACCAATACTTTGGTATAAGGGGTATACATTGCACACATAGATTGACTGTGTGCACATTTACATTGTATGCACACATTAACCCCATACCTTGACCAGTGTGCTCACATACTTTTACCTCTGCGCATACTTACCTACTGGTTTGTGTGACCAATTTATCTGTGTTGCACACATACACTGGCCCTGTGCACACATACATGGATCTGTGTGCACATTTGCATCCTCTAGTTATCGGTTTTAGGATCACGGAGAGGAGATTTCACAATACAATCGTGCTGAAAAAGGTTGAAGTGTCATGAGCTTGAAGTGTCCTTTAACAAGCTGGAACACCCTGGTCCTGTAGCAGATCGTCCCTAGAAATTATACTGAAATGTTGGCAAGCATGCTACAGGGAATAATGTGTATAGATCGCTGGCTTCAGGGCACAGTTCTCGATTGACAGCAGCAGGAATTGTGTGCCACAGCCGTCCTGATATGCTGTTTGCAAGCATATGCATTGTGTCCCCAGAAGTCCCTGGTTGATGCTAAAAGTTGCACGCTTTCAATAATTGTGTCTTGAAACAATGCTGCTGGAAGTTTCCACACCATAAATATTCTTTGTCCCCCGACAATTCCTCGCACCAGTTTTCCTTTTTTACTTTTTTATTCTGTAAAGCAAAGGTGAATGAATCGGGTAACTTATATTGTCCACTAAGAACAAGATTTTGTAAAAAATTTTATCATGATGTGTAGGTGTACACTACTACACAGGGTGGGAAAATGTAGATTAGAGGACACAAGTTATTCTTACAAACAAGCAAGAAATCAAGTAAATTACATATTGGTAGAGGGGACCCTAGGTGCACTTTAAACACATATTTTTTCTGAGAAATAATAAAGATTTGTTATTCTAGTTAATGCAAACATGGTTTAAATGATTTAAGTCTAACCACGGGTGAACAGCGCAGAACAAAAATTAAGCTGTGTGTGAAAATGTAAGTATACTACATGTGTTGAAACCTGGTATAACTACCTTCTAACAGCACTACCTGGAAGTAATTTGTTTCTATATGAGTTTTTTACTCTCTATCATCATTGTGGAGGAGTTTTGTTAAATACTTATAAGGTGGTTTATTTTTCCATTCAACTGACTTTGATAGTTAAAGTTAGGGCATTAACTTAAACGTAGACTAGTTGACCACAGCACAAGTCAATGACTCCTGAGAGAAGTCATGTTTTTTTCTTCTTCTCTGTATGCACTCTTGTACACACAATGCAGTCACTGGGTTACACACGTTCCTTGACTTTATAAATTATTATAGTCTCTACATTAAAAGGGCGGGAATTAAAGATGAGATACATGGCAGCAGAAGCAGTAGGTGACAGACACACATCAAAATATGGAAATAATTTATTCTAGACGACTCAAACTGTGTTGAAGTACACTAAGTATTACTGTTATGTCCATCTGAAATGGAATCCACAAGCTAACACAGGTGATGCAACACTGCCACGGGTCATCATATCCAGAGCACATTGATTAGCTTTACAGATATATTTATTTTATAATGACAATGTGCATTTTGTGAATCACAGTGTATAGTGTTCACTCATTCTGTGTGTCTTTGCTGCCGTGGCTTAAGCTGTTCCCTCTTTCTGATTTGTGCTTAAATTGTCTGTTGTTGACTGTTAATGTTACAGAGAAGTTATTATTTATTGGACACTTGTGTTCCTCTGCTGCGTCTGTGTGATGACATCATCAAACAAATAGTTGACTCGACTATGACTTTAGTGGTGGATGACTTGACAAAATCTTAAGTCGTTAATTTAATCGTTTAAGTTAATTGTTTGAAAATCAATTCATTGTTACCTAAATGGATCTACCAAAAGTGACCAAAACTAAACAAGCAGTGATTGGACATGTTGGTAAATTTCACTTTACTGAATACGTATCTGGTAGGCGTTATTGATGATTGCGAATATTCGGTTTCCGAATATTAATCGCGAATATCGTCAATTCGGAAATTCGCGAACATGGTGAATATATTGCCGAATATTCGCAATTCCGGATATTCGGAATCAAGAGCTTAGCAACACCATCAACAGTTTTTTAAATGAATATTGGGGTGATGCGAATATTGCGAAAATCGTCACTTTTAAAATTCGCATAAAAATTCGCGCCATGTTAAACATATATTGCGCGCGCCAAATTCGCAATAAACCGCCGATATTCGCAATAACAAAAAACCCCGCATATTTCCGAATGCGAATATTTTCCGAATTATTTCCATAAAATTTGCGGCATGCCGCGAATACGAATGTTGCCTATGCCGCTCATCACTAGTAGGCGTTCTCTGTGTATTGATTTTATGCACAGGGCTTTGGAATGGAATCAATCTGTTTTGAATCTATCACACTGTTGGCTGCTATGATCGACTGATGTCAACATTTCAGTCGCACAAGCAGTTTCAACCTTAGAATCACACAAAGGTCGATGTGCTTGTGGCCACAACAGTCCTTGCAACAAGCCATTAAGCCATTCAGTCTATTGTAGACTTGTTTTTGTTTCAGACTATTGTCCTGTTGGATAGCCTTGTTTCAGTTTGTTGTTTTAGAGTTGCCAGTTTGACCTAGGTTCAACTTGAATATCCACTCCTGGAAAGACTGACTACTGTCTTGAGTGGTTTCCACTTACTGCAATTATCTGGAAGAAGGTAAGTAAATATTTTTAAAATGGACCTTGTACTATATGGTAATTATTAATGTATTACTGTATTTTGGCTTTCACAAAAGTCTAACCATCACATATATCATCCACATGCAATTAGAAAATCATCTTCTGTCCATTGTCCTGTAAACATCTTTACCATTGATGAATAGTGATGGCCGAACTGTCCGCAAAGTGGACAGTTTGGCCGTGAACATAACATGTTTGCTTTTCTTCCCAGAATGGGTGTTCGACCCGCCCTGTTCAGTGGGTAGAAGGTCACTATTCTTCCACTGGTCCGATCAGGAGCAGAAAGATCCGGCCAGTGAAATAATTATTTCACCAGAGACCGGGTAAAGAACCCAGTCTTCTAGTGAAAGAAAACCGCTGCAAACCGGAAGTAACATCAGTGGCGTCATGTCCAGATAAAGAAACCAGGAACTGTGCGTTGCAGGCACCAGAAGTGACATCATTGCTAGACAGGGAATTTGAATCTTCCCGCAAACAGGCGGACAAACAAGTCTTACCGCAAACAAGTCTGATCCGCCTGTCCACAGACGGACCTGGCCCAAGTTCGGCCATTACTATTGATGAAAGACCAAATTTGAACAAATAAAACAAGCACATCTTTTTAGTACTAATGCCTTATATATTTGTCTTGGTTATAAAATCCTGCTTTTCTGTTTATGAAAGATTTACGGGGGCATTTGTTGAGGGGACACGGTACTGCTAATTAAGGCTGGATTCCCTGACATTGCTTAAAAAGCATCAGCTTTAAATTAAGTATGTCACCAGGTGAATGCCAATAATTTCCCTGCTTTATTTCCTACAAATATAGTTCAATATGTAAAGCTAATTCAGTGGCATATATCAAGCATGATATACATGTCTGAATGGGTGATTAGTCATTTTAATGACACAGCTTCTAAAAATCCTGCATATGCATCAAAACTAGGATGCTCAGACACCAAGAAATATGCCCACGTTTCTCAAACAGGGCTCAAATGGGCACCGGCCAAATAAAAATGATATACAGGGTTTCCTGAACTTCAGGTGCATTTTATGGATCATGCATCACTTTTACTGGCTCAGCTACTAAAAATGATGCATATGCACCAAACTTTTGTAAAATAAAATGTTCTTATCAAGTTTAGCTATAAACCTATTCAAGCAAAAATAGTGCGTGCATCATAAAAAAGGTTTGTTTTTGCCTTTATCAAGAAATATGAGGAATATAGAAAGATTTGTTAATACATTAATACCGGGAAAGATTCTGCAGGTATATACACTCATAAGTTGAACTGAAAAAAAATCTATAAAAACAATATATTATAAAGTACTGCAGGATGCAGAATACGGCTGAAGGTAATGTACAGCAATTCTGCACATATTTTCAAAAAAACGAATGTCTGTAAAATATATTTTATTTGAAAACATGAAAATATTAAATATTTCCCATTATTATTAATTAAGCTAGGCATACACGGTTCGATTTTAGTACGATGGATTTTCGATTCGATTTTAATCTTTTCATCGGACACCGATCGTAAGTGAATCCAAAGAAGATTCTCATGGAAGGTTAGATCTTAATACCACCAAAATCGACGACTTTAGTTTAGATCACAAAACACAGGAAAGAATCATATATAAATGTGTTCATCAAATACAATCAACACGACCAACAAACACAATGCTACGATTTAAGTTTGATCATTGCACAATCGACGAAAATTTTCCAACATGTCCAATCTATGTTTTGATTGGTATCAAACAATTTTCGCCGATCGAACCATGTGTGCAGTATACAATTTCAATCCGATCAATAAAACTAATTGTTTTAGGTCGATCAAACGTTAAAATCAAACGGTGTATGCCTAGCTTAAGCCTTCTGTCTGTCTAGCAGATAGAGATCTGATCTACTTTTTTCATATTCAGCTATTACATTTTTAGATGGTAGAAAATGACCAGTCTAGTTCAACTTGTTATTTTGTAAAGTTCCTGAGCATTGTACTTGCTGGA
>CM070033.1:41594081-41604616 GCA_036250615.1 Ptychadena robeensis | reverse complement strand
GCGAAATAGCGATATTCGAGCTAAATTTTCGAAAATCGAATATTCGAGCTCAACACTAATAATGATGTGAAAGATAAGGCACACTGAATGTGGGAGATGTGACTATGTAATCTTCTGGATAGCTTTAATAGGGTTGGGACTGTAATAGAGCTTTAGCAAATCATCCTGTTTAAGCGCTGTCATTGTTCTCACTTTGTATTGTGTGCTTTCCTGAATTTGCTCAGAATAAAAGCTAGCACCAATAGTCCAGAATTCCAACATTTTCAATAGAATCAGAGTATAATACTATTTTAGTTATTCATTAAAGCAGAAATTTTTTATGAAGAGACGTAACATGTTTTAAAAGCTTGCATTTCTATACCATGGGGCTGGCTAGAAAATGTTACCAATCTATGTCCAAACTTTCTAAATTTCTCAGTGTTTCTAAAGGGAAAGAAAGACAAAATATTAACTCAAATCTATTCAGATAGATAAAGGTTTTATTTCTGCTAGTCAGATCCTAATTTGTCTATAAGTTGTCTGAGAGTCTCATAAACCCATCTACAGGTTGAAAGCCATAAAACAAATGATCAATGCCTAAATCACTATATTCTGAGCAGATCAAGTACAACAGTTGCTATTCTTGATTGGCTCAGTTTCAGTCTACATACAAATTACTTGCATGTCCCTTGATCACGCCCATAGAGAATGAATGGACATGATTTTTGATCAAGTCCATTCATGTCTATGCCCGATTGCGGGGACAAGCCCATTCAACTTAATGGAAGCGATCAGCGGATCGCGTAAGAGGGAACACACCCTTAAGTCAAGTCAATGATGGAACTATAAATATTCTAAAGTGTATAGCCATCCAAACAGACAGGTACTTTTATTTGCTTTCATCTGCTGTGCTAAGTTGGCACCATTCTTAATATTTTCTTAATAGGACACTATTAGGCTTTATTGTGAAAGGTACTAATCTTTCTTGTAAAGTGTTAGGCTTTATTTTTAAGCAGAGTGACATTATAAGTAGTGATGAGCGGCATAGTCAATATTCGAATTCGTGATATTTCACGAATAATTCTACTAATATTCGATTCTATATTCGGAAATTCGAATATTCGCGGTATGACCATGTATTGCGAAAATAATATTCGCATCGCAAAAATCTTTAAAATGAATGGTCACATGCTATGTTTATTTTCGCAATGCGAATATTATTTTCGCGATACATGCCCATATTGCGAATATTCGAAACTGCGAATATTCGCCGACATATTCGAGATATTGGCGAATTCTCGAATTGCCGATATTCGCAAAAAATATTCGGCATTCGAATATTCGAGCTCAACACTAATTATAAGTAATACAAAAATGATTTCTAGTATGACCTACAGTAGAAGAAAGGATTTAGACTTGTGCCCTGACCATGCACATGTAAAATCTAATTAAAGATGTTGGAATCTGGCATGTAGTGGTTGCTCTTTATCTATATACATGTAATGATCATGGTCATGCTGCGTTTACCTGAACCCAGAAAATCTGAATGGGAAGTCAAAGTGGTCATTTTGGATTCGTTGCAAGGTACTTTCCCCACCGGGAAAACTACATTGTTCATGGTGACCCTAGGATTAGCAGGCAGTCTCAGGGCAGCCTGCTAGAGATGGTCGAATTTTTTGATTGCAAAGCCTCTTAAAATGGTATCATCACCAAAATAGCTGGAGATGTAGAGAAAGTTTTGCTCTAGCACATGTCGTTTTTGCATAAATTAGGTTCAGATACAAAGTAGAAATTCCGATTTTCGAAATGTCGACTTGACTTTGAACTAAATTTGTGCAGAAACTATTTGTGTTAGAGACATACTTTTTTTTTGTAGTATTCCCTCAACCATTCTCTACATCTCCAACAAGTTTGGTGATGATACCATGTTCAGGGGCTTTGCAATTAACTCAAAATTAAAAAAAAAATTCAACTATCTCTAGAGCGTGCAGTATGCAGTATGGCACAGGTATGTCTCCCCACTTTGGAGGAGGGATACGTACTGGACCAACTACTGTTTGGCCAAACAGCATCACCAGCATCTCTGTGGATGTGCACAGTACAGTCCAAGGTCTTGCTGCCATGCTTTAGCATGGGACATGTTGGAATTTTCTGCAGCCTTTTCACCAGCCATTTGCTTACCAATTGCTAAAGCGGCAGGTGGAACAATGTGATGGGCAATCAGCTCCATTTAACCCCCCTAGTGGTTGAGACAAACCCAGCTCATTCAGAGGTTGTTTGCAAAACAAAATCTGCCCGAACTGGGATCGTCAAAACTTACCTCTGGTCCTAATAGTTGCAGCAATTCTCTATCCAGCGGCAGCCACCAATTGATTCTGGGACCGTCCCTTCTGCGTCATCGGTGACGCCGAAGGGGCGGGGGGATCATAGACCCCCATGTCAATGGAAGGGTGTCAGTTTCCCAGACCACATAGCTGATGTAATCAATGATACCGGTGATTTGTAGAGGGGAGGGCAGGAAAATCACAGTACTGTGTACTCAATAAAAGTGGCACAGTACGGGTTAAATGCTAGGGAAGTTAGTGATGATCTGTCATGTCATTGCCCATCATAATATCTGTATAGAAGTGTGTATACAGTGTGTATAGTGTGCTTGGGTGTACTTTTGTGTTCACCTGTCAGTCTGCAAGTGTTTTTGTTGCCAACAGTGAACCGGCCTGGTTTCTGATATTTCTAGAACTCTGCCTTCCCTAACGTCCCTGATCCTCTGATTGTCCCTGACAATATTTCCTGCCTTATACAGCTGTACTTTCTTGGACTGACCTTTGTGTATGAGTCTTGCCTTGTTGTATTACCCAATAAAGCCTGTTACCTAGACATCTGGTGTTAATAGTGATTGTGTACCCAGGAGCATTGCAACTTTGGTCTGATTCTTAACACTCATGGCCTCGCTATGAGCTGAATGTCCTTTGAACTTTCTTTTAGAGTCAATTTTGCAGATGTTCTATCAAAGGCTTTTGACAATAAGACCAGAGGTAGACTTAACTGATGGCTATACATGTGGTAGGGACGGAATTCTTCATAAAGTAAAAATTTAGGTAGCTTCTACTCATAAAGTTCTTCTTCTACTAGGGAATTGAGAATTGCTATCACTGAGTGATGTAAGTTTTATGGTTTCATGAAAAAATTTATAGCAGATAATAAATATATTAGAGTTCTCTGTTATAATAATGTTTTGAGTTGTAACATAAAATATAGTCACTTACATCTTACTGATCAAACGATTTAAGTTTCTCTCAGAATTCCATATCTAGCTTATAAGTACTCATATCCTCTGTGACCTACAATATCCTTCTATTTTACAATAGGGGTATATCATTCCAATTACACTGTACTGTAGTTTACCTCTGGATTTGTCATATACATTGTCAGTAACTTTTACTAGACCACTGTGTGGTGTTATTACTCTGTCAGATCCAAGTTCCCAATGGACTAATGCCCTCCTCAGCTAAGCTCTCCTGTCACTTACTCTAATTAGGCTCCTCGTTAGCGGTAGATGTTCAGCGACAATCTGACATACTCAGCGGATTCAACAATTACTTCCATTCTTTGGAAATTAAAGCCTTACCGCTGAACAACACGTAAACACTAGAAGTGACTGGCTCTCCATTTTATATGGAGCAGAGGACAAGCTGATGAAGAAAAGCTGAAATATTTATCAGCGAGGAGCTGCCAAGATGTTAATAAAAGCAGAGCACATTTGCATATTTATTAATTCCAAGAGAAGAACTATTTATTTGGAAGAAAGGTTGTTTGTTTTCTGTGATTAAAGCTACATACAAGATGTCATTTCATTTTGAATTGAAACCCCCTTTTGTGCCAGAATATTACACCTATTGAAGAGTCTATAGAGAATAGAGATGGTCATGAAATTTCAAATAGTTTATTAGTGAGTTCATTACAAAGCCTCTGTATAAGGTATTATTGCCAAAATTGCTGGAGATGTTGTAGAAACATGACAGAAAATTCCTCTAGTACATTTTTGGATAAATTAACCTCCCTAGCGCACTGCTGAGGTCCAGATTTCTGTACCAAAAGTGCACCATAGACTTCAATGGTAAATTTTTCTTTATGTTGTAGGCCTGTAACTTCCCAAAATATGTCCATACAAAGGTCTAATAGACATCCTGACTATAATAATGTTTGAAAGAAACAATTATGTAAAATAAAAAAAAAATGTTTTTATAAATTTAATGAGAAAACACAAAAATTGGGGCACAAAGCTATGCTGCTATGTACTAAATCTCACCCAAATAAAGTCTCTGGTGCCCCAGATGTGCCCATTTGCAGTTAACCCTCTCTAACCTGGTGTGATGGATGTGGTAAAATCACACCAGGGAAGAGAGGGTTACTGCAAATGGGCACATCTGGGGCACCAGAGACTTTTTATTTTGGCGATTTTTAGTACATAGATGCACATTGGAATCAGTTTTCTACAAATTTCCCACCGCCTCCCCGAAGAGACGGAGGATGTCACATCGGGGACACTGGGACAGCGCAAAGTTGTAAGTATGCACTGCCGGAGCCCCGATGTGTACTGGACGGCACCATCTCGTCCAGTGCTATAGTAGTACTAGCAGCGCTGGACGAGATGGTGCCGTCCCGACCGCTAGGGCGGTTAAGTTCAAAGTCAAGTTTATTTTATTTTTGGAATGTTTCCTCAACCCTTCTCAAAATCTCAAGCAATTTTGTTGATGATACCTCTTTCATGGGCTTAGCAATAAACTCACAAAATCAGATATTTCAAATATCCAATTCTACCATCTCTAGTACAGAACTTCAAAAAAAGTTGGTAGATGAGCATATGAGATTCCCTTTCAATGTGTTTATTAGTACTAATAATTATTAGGTCATTTATATTTGGTTACCATGTTTTAACAATGATATTCAAAGAGGTATTGGATTTTGAAATGAATACCATCCAAGTGAATATAGATCTACATATTTCAGTATCTTGGCCATAGCATTATCCTTACCACCACTCTTGGTTTAATATTTACCTTTTTTCCTATCATCTCTGTGTTTGTTGTAAAGTATAGTCATATTTTGTGTATGGTCAACACATCCTCAGCCTTAGGGCTTTTACTTCTTCTGTTCTTCTGGCTTTGATGTGTGTTTGTTCACTTCAAACACAGGTTAGTAGATTCACATTGATTTCATTGACAGGTTAGAGATTCCTTTTGACCTGCTTTGTGTTTCATTAAGGTGCTTTTGGATTGCAGGTAAAACTGATTCATCACTGTTAAACACTGTAGTTTGCGTTCAAACAACTGTATTTTAATGTAAAATTTACATACACAGCCTTCTGAAATAGATAAGTTTAATGGCAATATAGTATGGCTATTAGTGATGGCCGACAAGGCGGACAGTTCGTCCATGAACATGACATGTAGCTTTTCTTCTCCCGGTGAACAGTGCAGGTTTTTGACCCCGTTTGCGGGCGGGAAGAACTTTGTTATTTGCGGGCGGGAAGAACTTTGTTATTCTTCCACTGGCCGAAAGATCCGGCCAGAGGAAGAATCTGTTTACTAGATTAAAACCCGGTCTCTAGTGAAAAATTGGCTCCGAAAACTGGAAGTGACGTCATGTCTGGTAATCAAAACCAGGAACTATGATGTCACTTCCAGTTTTTCTGATTCAAATTCCCCGCAAACAGACAGACATCAGTTTTTCTGATTCAAATTCCCCGCAAACAGACAGACATCAGATTTTTTTTTAAAGTCTGATCTGCCTGTTTGTGAACGGACCTGGATGAACTTTGGCCATCACTAATGGCTTTATAAAAAGAAAAAATTGTAAGACAAATATTATGTGAATCTATATCCATGTACTACTGATGGCAAGACATGCCAACTGGCACATCCTCAAGAGGGAACCTGTAAAGGTCTTCTCCTTTATGTCTGACATGCTAATTACATATATAAGACAACTTTTAATTAGTAGCTGGAGTAAGCAGCAAAACCTGGTTTGGCTCTCAGGAGGACATAACAGGTTTCAGTATAGTTTTCTGCGAAAAATGAACAATAGGAAGCAGCTCAGCAAGCAAGTGAACAGATACGTAGAGCAGCACTTGCTGCCTAATGCCTACATCTATTGAGCCTTCTTTTCTATGTCCACCACTGCATTATTCATCTTTCTGTAATTATTAGCTTAAAACAATCTTAAATGCTTCTCATAATACTTGCTTGTACAACCTGCTAAATTTATAAACAATAGAGAATACAAGATGGCTATTTTGATGGTGGCAGAGGAGGATAATTGATAATTAATTATGTGCATTGCAGATGTTGATAGATGAAGAACAAAGGTGCTGGCATGCAGGGCAGTGCTATCTCTTTGTCGGCTGCAAACAAAAATGCAATTATCTTTTTTGACTCACTGTCAGAAAATTGGTTACAGTTTGTACAAGAATATTGAAAGGAGAAAACAAAGGTGGCTGGCATTTTATATTCAATTATTTTTTGGCATAGAGTAGTAGTCACCAGAGATATCTGATAAAGTGGTATTGATGAGCAATTCTTTTTTTCCAAAAAGGACAAAGAGTTTTTTTTTCTCAACTTTATAATGGAAATATATTTTGCACACAGGAAATATTTCCTTAATAGTTTTCTACGTTTTTTTTTTGCTATTTCTGGTATTTGACTTACATAATGTGAATCATGCTTTGATTTGTTAAAAAGGACAATATAGTGAATGGAAATTAGTCTGTACTTTTTAAAGTGTACAACTTTTCAGATAAACTATTCTTCTTATTTTTTTTGTAGCAATTTGTTTATAATCTATAACTAAATCCTTTAACATATTGTAGGCAAATGTCAAGGTCTTTGTAAAGCTGACTCCCCAACCACCAAATTTTTGCTTTCTCAGCACCTCCCCTGGTCTTCTCAGTTGTATCCATAATACCAGGTTTAAGATTATGTGTAGATGGTTGATCACCCCCTCCATGAGAAGACATCATTCAAGTCAAGAGATTGGCCTTCAGCTCCAAGCCCTGATTTGAGCATCATTGTAATCTTATCTATTTGGGCCCTACAGGGGTAGAACATCCCCAAACACATTGTACTATAAGAGAATTAAAGGCAAATAAGAATCCATAAATAAGAAAGTTAAACGGTTGTTATGGCCATTCTTCCTCTTTAAGGCCCAAATAGATAATTTAATCGATTCACCTAGGGGATTCACCCATAGACGTTTTATTTCATACTAAAAAAGTTGTCTTATGTTGATGAAATATTCATGAAGTTGCTCTACTAAATGCATCCCAATTTAAGGTTAGAGTGGCAGACCATTTGCTAATAAAAGACTACTACTGCTTGACTTCTGTATGATTTGATGTCTGTTGAGCCAGCAATACCATAGAAAGGAGTGGGAGAGTCCTCCTTGAATTCTGGTCCCTGTGTTAATACTTGTATATTAGGCCACCCAAGGGTTAGGGGCTTTCCTGATGCTCATGAAGATATTGAAAGCTATGTTGAGTTGGTTAAGGGAAGCTGATACATTACTGATACATAACTTTTTTAAAGATAATGTATGCCATGTAGAACTGCAAGCATAAATATGTTCTTGGAAAAAAAAATTAAGGAATGTTTTTAAGATGTTAAGGAACTGCATTAGAAAGCCACCTTCCCTCTGTATGGAACTATTACCATATTTGAACATTTTGGTGGTAAATAATAAGGTGGCAAATTGTTTCCTATTTTGCTTAGCCATGTGACTTTTTTCTTTGCAAAAATGAACATGATTTACTCATTTAGGAAATCAACCCCAATGTCCTTCATTAATCTGTTATAACAATATTACAGTCTTTAAATTGCAGATTGCCTATTAATAATTTACAATGTAATTATGTGCTTTCAGACCACCTTGGCATACATCAATGTTGTTTTATTTCATGATAGATTGACATAATTTATATAGTGGTCAGTTTTCTGTGTGTGCAGCGTGTGTTTCATGGAATATGAAATCAATGTTAAAGCAATATTAGGGTCCTCAGCATTATCCATGCCAATAAAACCTGGTAATCTCTTCTGGAAGGGTTCTGAAGCCAATGTACCGTAGTTTTCATTTCACATATATTTGAGAACAATCTTCAACCACTCATAAGCATTCTTTATGACCAAACCCAAGTTTTACACATTGTAATACACCTTGTCGCAAAGTAGCAGTGTAATTCTTTAGAGTTTTTACAATACCTGATAAGCAATATTTGGCCTGTTTGTCTGCTGTGGTGCCATTAATTCCCAAAGGATTTGAATGAAAGGTATGAAAGGTAGAATGAGCAGGAGAAGGAGAATAATGATCTTCACTATTTCAGCATCCAACACTGTTCCAAGAATGGATTGCAGGGTGATGACCATGCATCATGAACTCCATCAATAGAGCTCCTACTAAGAGTTTCCAGCTATCCAGCTGCTTTAATTTTGTCAGTGCACTACTTTTCATTATAATGAAATTGCTATTATGTGTGATTGTATTAGTTTGGAATTGGATGAGCTGCCATAAACCAACCCATGTTAATCTGCAACATAGTTTAAAGGCGTTCAGTACTGTGTAGCTCAACTGGCCACTTTCAGAGACACCAAACCATAAATCTTGCAACAAAATCGATTGGACATGTGTATTGCAATGGAGAGGTCAGCAACACGGGACAGTGCACATTGCACAGCAAAAAAACTATTACTTTTATTATTCTTAAATTAAAGGTATTAAACCTGTGTGATGCTAATGGAATAGATAGTGTTTCAACATATTTTGTTGAAGCCGCGACTGATGTGGGGTTTTAAAATGCATAATGTTTCAGGATAAAAATTGTGATAAAGACTGAAACAAACTATTAATGTTTTATTCCTCTTCATTCCTAAATCCATTTTTATTTCTGTATTCAAACAACAATTGCAGCTCCATTGTGTCCTTATTCTATTTCCAGCATTTCTTTCCTTTGCTGTTTTCAGCGCTCTTCACATGAAATGTTGGAATAAAAATGGATTGAGAACGGAATGAAAAGGGATGCTCCATTCATCCATTTCATCTACTTCAGTGTGACCATACAGATGGACGCTAGCCAGGACAAAGCTCCAACATACAAACACACTTTAATAAAATATAATCATAAAGTTGACAGGCGAAAACAAAGACTGTGTGAGTGTTGACCTGTCCATTTGTTACCTAAAATATACTCAAAATTCTACTTAAAAAAAAATGCCATAACACCAAATAATAAAAAAAAAGATGGATAAAATATATTTTACAATTTACCAAAAACGTGCCTGCCAAATTAACCTAACAACACAAAATCACATGTACCAGCCACCAGCCTCACCTTCACCAGCACAGTGGGGATTCTAGAAATGTTTCCTCCTCCCAGAACCTTTACCAACTCCACCTTAGGTCATTGACCTTCAAAAGAGTGCAACGTTACCTTACCAGTGACTGCCCCCTCTTCAACAGCATATCACCCAAGAACATTTAACCATATATTTTCCTATGCACTGCCAGGAACCCACCAACGCTGTGATAAAGCAAAAGAAACAACATAAAATAACAAAACACAAAATAAGCATACAACGAAGACTTTCCCCCAAAAATGTCCTTCTATGAAAGAGGCCAACGTTACTTCCTCTCCTTCCTTTTTTGCCTTGAAGATCCCGCCTCCGCTTCGCGTCACTTCTGCTGATGCCGATGATTGCCGGCAACTCCCCCCAGTCAGGCACCTGTTCAGCCTAGTGCCTGGCTGTGGGTGTTATTCAATTTTGCAGCATTTTGGGCGCTTTTAGTAATCATAAAAAAGAAATGATAGATCTTAAACTAAAGAAAAACTTTATACAAATACGGTTGTAATGTGTTTGAACTTGCTGTGTTTGTTTTTGTATAAAAAGTAGCGTTAATATGTCCACTATGGCCACAAAGACTCTATGGAACCTCATATGTAGCCAACTCTCTGTTCTTATCCACAAATCAATACAAGTGAATGTGTAGCAAGTAAGTCACACAAGTGCTTGGGCTTTATGTAGTCCCAGTAAAGAGTCTTGGCAGGAGGGCATGCTGCCCATCTTGGTGCACATCTGGTGCATGCTGCCCAGCTGTTGCACATTGGCACAAGTAGACAGATTAGAAAGAAAAGAATAAAAGTAATACAGGGCTGAAATTGTTGTAATATTCAGGGCCATTTTACACTATATGTGTTGTGTTGCGTTTTAAAAATGCGCATGTTTTTTAAACGCACATGTTTTTTACTGCACGTGTTTTTACATAGACAACCAACATTACCATTCCCACTGTATGTGTTGTGTTTTTAAAAATGCAGCGTTTCCACATGCGTTTTTAAAAACTCACTGCTGTATGCATTTTTTATTTCTTGCATTTTTCATTGATTTGTTCAAAAATGCAAATGCATATGTAATGTAAAACAGTGTTTCTCAACACGTGGTTCGCGTACCCCAGCACGGAGAGCAGTGTGCAGAGACAATGTCGGTACGGAGAGCAGTGTGCAGAGACAA
>CM070033.1:41577244-41593981 GCA_036250615.1 Ptychadena robeensis | reverse complement strand
AAAATAGTGTGAATGGGCCCTAAAGATATTATAAGTGGTCAGCAAAAAACAACAGTCTGGCCCATTGTGAGTTCCTGACAATTAAGCACTGGGAGTGTCTGCTGCATTATAAGAATATTTCTAATATTGAAAGTGTACATGCACGCTGCTACTGAACGAGGAGGCTGCATTCTAGTGATGTGATGCTGTAGGAAGATGGAATACCTTTATCAATGTCAGCCATGTGTTATCTGTATCATCCGTGTCCATCCACACTCTGGGTGACTAGGGCTGCCTCTGGAGATCCTGTTACATTGACAAGCATAAAGAGCACTAATCAGAGCAACAGATACATAGAGCCAGAAAACCACTGGCTGGTGTGTCTTTGTTCAAATATTGATCACAGATTTCCGACAATGTCTTCCTTCCCCTCTCACTGCGATCAGTAGAGAACTGGTCAGTAGAAAAGTGTCCGCTGTGCTCATTACAGAATCCTTAGGAAGAATGCATGCATATTCTGGGGGTGAGAAGAATAATTGCATTAACAACTCTTCACCCCTAGGAGACAACTGCTATTACTGATGAACATGCACTGTGAACTGAGATTTAATGAGCTTTGAGGCATGGCTGCAATATCATACAGGCACCTGCAGGAGTTTGGTTACCATAAGCTAATGAGCCCCATCAGGTGCTTTGCTGTTTAATGAGCTCTAATGAGCTCTTCAATGTGTGGCTAATGTTATATGTAGGCACAGATCACTGCAGGAGACTGCCTATCCTCATATACTGGGCAGCCCTTTATAATAAATGTTCAGCTCCAAATGTGCATCTGGGTCCTTTTCTGCGCTTCTCCCTGTGAATTCACAAATAGATCAGTTGGGTTAACTGTTACGGTTTAATAGAATAAACCAGGCTTTCCTTAACAAAATGTATTTTAGTAGTGGTGCAATTGCACAATAAACTACCATAATCGGTGCATAGTTTTCCCAGTGATACATGATGATGATCTGACCCAGTGATAGGTGAACAATGACATGCTATAGCGATAAATGACTGATGATGTGTCGCTATGATAAGTGATGATAACAATGCACATTGATATTGGATTATGATGTGACACATTGATATTGGATTATGATGTGACACATTGATAGGTGATGATGATATGATGCAGTGATTGGTGATTATCATGTGACACAGTTATAGGTGATTATGATATGGTGCAGTGATAGGTGATTTTGATGTGGCACATTGATAGGTGATCAACACAGTGATAAGTGATTATGATGTGATGCAGTGATAGTCAATTATAATGTGGCACAGTGATAGGTGATGATGATATAATACAGTGATAGGTGATTATGATGTGGCACAGTGATAGGTGATTATGATGTGGCACAGTGATAGGTGATTATCATGTGGCACAGTGATAGGGGATGTGACACAGTGATAGGTGATGTGCCACAGTAATATGTGATGTGCCACAGTGATAGGTAATGACGATGTGGCGCAGTGATAGGCAAAGATGATGTGACACAGTGATAGATGATGTGATGTAGTGATAGATAATGTGGCACAGTTATAGATTATGTGGCAAAGTGATAGGCGAAGATGATGTGACACAGTGATAGATAATGTGACTCAGTGATAGAGGATGTGACACAGTGATAGGCGATGATGATGTGACACAGTGATAGATGATGTGATAGGTGATGATGATGTGACGCAGTGATAGATGATGTGACGCAGTGATAGATGATGTGACACATAGAGATGGTCGAATTTTTCGACTTGCTAACTTTGTAAGCTGATTGCAAAGCCCCTAAAAATTGTATCATCGCCAAAATTACAAGAGATGTAGAGAAGGGTTGTGGGAACATTTGAAAAAAATTTTTTGCTCTAGCACATGACATTTTTGTATAAATTAAGTTCAAAGTTAAAGTCGAAATTACGAAGTTAGAAATTTTTATTTGACTTTGAATTTAATTTGTGAAAAAAACTATTTGTGTTAGAGACACTTTCTTTTTTGGAGTATACCCCCAACCCTTCTCTACATCTCAAGCAAGTTTAGTGATGATACCATGTTCAGGGGCTTTGCAATTAACTCCAAATCGTCAAAATGGTCGAATTTATGAAAAATAATTCGACCATGTCTAGTGGCACAGTGATAGATGATGTGGCACAGTGATAGGCGATGATGATGTGGCACAGTGATAGGCGATGATGATGTGGCACAGTGATAGATGATGTGACATAGTGATAGGTAATGATGACGTGGCACAGTGATAGATGATGTGACATAGGGATAGGTGATGATGATGTGGCACAGTGATAGATGATGTGACATAGTGATAGGCGATGATGATGTGGCGCAGTGATAGATGATGTGACACAGTGATAGGCGATAATGATATGGCACAGTGCTAGATGAAGTGACGCAGTGATAGATGATGTGACACAGTGATAGATGATGTGACACAGTGATAGGTGATGATGATGTGACACAGTGATAGATGATGTGACACAGTGATAGGTGATGATGGGAACAGATAATGCATTTTATAAAACATGTAGCCTTAGACACAGGCCATGGCTATGCATGGTTGTCTCCTGCAAGGTAACCTTACATGTCCAGAACATCTGAGCAATATAAGTATATATTCTGAGGTTCTAGTTTCTATATTAGTTATTTTTACTCTAGCGTTGATATAATTTTATTATGGGTGTCAGCTGCTATTGTGGGTTGGCCTGTTGGGCTTTGGGTTGAGGTGTTGTGATACTTCATGGTGTTGAGGTGTTTCTTCTTCATGGTCATGGTTCATGGTCATTGTGAAGACAACCATTTCTGCGGCTGATTATGGAAACAGAAAAAAAAGAGCAGCCGGCAAGGTCACAGGAGGTATATGAGTGTATTAGGACATAGAGGAGCGCACAATCTATAATGGTGTAGGGAAGAGGTGTAGAAGGGAGAAATTATTACAATCAATCATAGTGTAGATTGGCACATTTGAGTTGTTAATGCATATTTTACACATTCTATAGTTAGCACACAATTTACACAGACATTTGTGTGTGTTGAAATGTATATACTCTAGTCTAAAGCATATATAGACACACTGGACACACTGTAAAACACCCAGTTAAAACACTTAGATGCTGTGTTTAAAAAGTGTGAGTTTTTAGTTATTATTGGCACAAGTAATTGGACACTTTGCGTAACATTGCTTGTACCGTAGCCCCAGATGTTCTTACTACTGAAGCTGCTGCTTCAAACTCATATGAGCTGCATGAGGGACACTATATGAGACTGAAACGATGGACGGTTTGGCTTAAGTAGGTAGAGTAAAGAAAGTTTTTGTTTACTTTAGTCATCTTTTTGCACCTTAATTGTATTTTAAGCAATTGTTGCTAGCAGGAGACCAATATTACCTTTATTACAGAAAAACACAGATCTAGCCGTCCCACTGATACTAGTTTCATATTATTACTAGGGGCTAGTCTTTCATAATTTGGGAACTAAGCTATGCTTTTAATTGATTCAGAACTGTGGAAGGTAATCAAGACTGTGGAGGGTAGATAGGACTATATATGAACAGTCAGGTGCATAAATATTGGGACATCATCACAGTTCTAAAATGTGTGGGTCTAAACACCACCGCAATGAATTTGGAATGAAACAAACACAATGTGCTTTAACTGCAGACTGTCAGCATTAATTGATGGTATTTACATCCAAATCAGGTGAATGGTGTAAGATTTTTGCATATGTGCCTCCCACTTGTTAAGGTAACAAAAGTAATGGGACAGAATAATAATCATAAATCAAACTTTCCCTTTTTAATACTTGGTTGCAAATCCTTTGAAGTGAATTATAGCCTGAAGTCTGGAATGTATAGACATCACCAGACGTTGGGTTTTATCCCTGGTGATGCCAGGCCTCTACTGCAACTGTCTTCAGTTCCTGCTTCTTCTTGGGGCATTTTCCCTTCAGTTTTGTCTTCAATAAGAGAAATGCATGCCCGATCAGATTCAGGTCAGGTGATTGACTTGTCCATTGCATAACATTCCACTTCTTTCCCTTAAAAAAAACTCTTTGGTTGCTTTTGCAGCATGCTTTGGGTCATTGTCCATCTGCACTGTGCATAGCTGTCCAATGAGTTCTGAAGCATCTGGATGAATATGAGAATCAGATAATATTGCCTGAAACACTTCAGAATTCACCCTGCTGCTTTTATCAGCAGTCACATCATCAATAAATACAAGAGAACCAGTTCCATTGGCAGCCATACATGCCCACTCCATGACACTACCATCACCATGCTTCACTGATGAGGTGTTATGCTTAGTATCATGAGCATTTCCTTTCCTTTTCTTCTCCATACTCTTCTCTTCCCATCACTCTGGTACAAGTTGATCTTGGTCTCATCTGTCCATAGGATGTTGTTCCAAAACTGTGAAGGCTTTTTTAGAAGTCGTTTGGCAAACTCTAATTTGGCCTTCCTGATTTTGACACTCTCCAATGGTTTACATCTTGTGGTGAACCCTATGTATTCACTGGTTGGTTGTTGACTTTGATCCACATACACCTACCTCCTGGAGAGTATTCTTGATCTGGCCAACTGTTGTGAAGGGAAAGAATGCAGGCATCCGTTTTCAGTGGTCTTCCAGGTCTTTTGGTGTTGCTAAGCTCACCGGTGCATTCCTTCATTTTAGGAATGTTCCAAACAGTTGTTTTGGCCACGCCTCTCTCTGATGGGTTTGTGTTGTTTTTTCAGCCTAATGATAGTTTTTTTCACTGGTGGTAAAACCCTACAGAGTTAGGATAGAATAAAGTCTGAAGAATAGTTTATTATGCATTCACAACAATTAATTTACATTGCATCTGATATTACAAATGGAAGGAAAGGGACATTTCATCTGTTATCCTCATGGGGAAATCACAGACATCTTTGAATTAAAGTAGGGTTTGAGGCTCACATGTAACCCTTGAAACTTCAATTATCTATATTTTATTGTTGATAAACAAGTGACACTGAAGTTTTAAACTCTGGACTATATTTTCTTGGTAGTTTATCCACACGAATTACACTTTTCCAGACCCCCAAAGAGAGAGAGTTTATTATTGAAGTGAGCTAGGTATGTGAGTCATAGGAATGATCTTTCTTGTCTTTCCTATCATCGCCCTTTATCCTCTCTACTAACAATATAGACTAGAATAGCTGTAATTGTCCATCCTGGAGTATAGGAAATATCTCAAGCCTGATAATTCTATCAAAGAGCATCAAGTATAAAGGGCATAAATAAAACAGGGGTTTTTTTTTAGGAATCTCCCTAAGGACCAAAGAGCAGCAGTATTTTAAAGGAATTGAATTTATTTAACATCTGTAAAATCTGTAAAAAGTACAGGTTTCCACCACAAACATATTTCCAGATACAGTACCGTATAAAAAATCTATAAACATAGAGATATTTGAATTGTTTTTCGAAAATTCAAGCATTTCGACGACTTTGAGTTAATTGCAAAGCCCCTGAGCATGTTATCATCACCAAACTTGCAGGCTTGGGGGTATACTCCAAAAAACAAAGTATGTCTCTAACACAAATATTTTTGCACAAATTAATTTTAAAGTCAAGTCAAAATTTTGAAAATCTGAATTTTGACTTTGTTTTTTAACTTAATTTATGCAAAAACTGCACATGCTACAGCAAAACTTTTTTTTCAAATGTTCCCACAACCCTTCTCTACATCTCCAGCAATGTCGGTAATTTTTCAGAGGCTTTGCAATCAGCTCAGAAAGTTAGCAAGTCGAAAAATTCGACCATCTCTATATATACATACATATCCCTATATAAACAATAAAGTTACAGAATATTGCACAGCCCAAAGCGTTTCTCGGGTGGGCATCGTATATTCAAAGTTGTATATATATTGTTACCCATAATAGGCTAGTGTTGGAAAAGGTATGAGCACATGAATGAGAAAAACAAGTAATCAACTGTGCACGCTGTAATCACATGATCTCAGTATAACAGGTTATGTCAGAAGAAATTCTTAAGAATATGCAAGTAGTCCACAAAGTCAATGACAAGATCTGGTCCCTAGTACACCTTGTGTACTGGCAGTGTGTCTGACTTCCTGTGTCTCTTGAATTGGGATGTTAAATTGGTACATTAGTGGTGAGGTTTGGATTATCATGTAAATAAATCTTTAAACAAAATAGGTTCTACTTGAATCTACAAATAACTAAATACGTTTAATTCAACTAGTTTTATGCCAATGAAGATTAACAGTAATAACAAAAGAACACTTGTGTGTATATGTGCGCCATGCTCGAGTCTCGGCCACCCACATTTCGCAGGTAGGAGACAGCCAATCAAGGGTCAGGTAAGTACTGATCTCACTATTATGCCAGTAGTCATCTTTGATGCTGGCATTACAGGGATTGGCTGGCTGAAACACATGATTGTTGTACTGCCCCTGTTTGACACAGATAGAAACAGGGACAGACACGGAAAGGCAGGGAAAGGTTGCTGTGCACATATTTCCAGAAAGTCCTTTCAAAAACTATAGTCTGTGTTTGGCAGTCAGAATTAATCTTGTTTTGGACATATAGTGATTTCTAGTTCACAGTCATTCATCTGGGCAATATATACTGTTTTTGTGGTGGGCTTTGTCTGGGACAAATCTAGCCAGACATCATAAAAAAGATTAAAAAAATAAAAGTTTGACTGTGGCAAATTGACAGGACAAAATTCTAGTAATTTTTTTGCCACCTGTTTAAAAAAATATAAAGTATCTGCATTGCGCATTCATTCAATGTGGGTCAAGCTAATGGTTTTGTTGTGGCCTGTTGTGTGTCAGACGCCAGAAAAATATTGGACTGTCTAAAAACCTACAGTGTTTAAAAAAATACTGCATTTATTCACGTGGGCCCAAGCTACTGTTTTTTTATGGACTTAATCTGACTGCAAATTTACTGCCAGTATTCTGTAACTTTTTAGTAGTAGTAGTAGTAGTAGTAGTATGAAGAAGGTGAGCAATTAAGGACAGGGAAGTGAGCGTAATGCCACACCAAACAGGCCTGCAACTGGCATTCAAACACCCTAATAAGTGGGCGGAACGCCTGGTACCACAATCTGTATCTGCGTGTCACACCACTGCCTCCTCCTCCACCCTGGTGTTACTGTCCACTGCTGGCCAATCCCCTGTAAATGTGCAACTTTCAAATTGACTGGCCCTTGAAATGTTGCCATTAAGGCTTGTGGATGCTTGTGGTAATTTGCTCTCTTGGTTTAAACAAAGCTCTTTTTAGAAATGTGGAACCATTAACACATGGTGGACATGACATGTTGCATTCATGGGGTGCTTTTCAGGCAATTATCCATAGAAATAATATTGGGAAGTTGTTAGTGATTGACAGCTGTCTACCACCTGCATGATGTGTGCAATCTATGACTATCTGAATGGTGCCTTATATAGGTAGTCCTGAGTTACAAACATCTGACATTAGCACAACTTTAGAACTTAAGCCCCCCATACACTATTATCACTCCATACAATTTCCATTAGATCTACCAACAAGTATGAAGTGCCGAATCCTCCCGGATAGAATACATAGTGATTGGAAGGTTTAGAAAGGTCCTCATATTATATGGTTTTGGTAGAGCATAGGTTGTACAGAAATTGTATGGTATGATTTTAAGGTGTATGTGGGCCTTTAGCTACAGCTGCTCCTTCATCTGTCTGTCTGAGACGAGAGGGGAGAAGTTTTGCTACTGCGCAGTGTACTGTTCCTCGGGTGGCTCTAGTTGATGAATCGTGCCACAGGGAAGGTACCCCATTCATTTGGGAGGGGGGGGTTTGAGAGCATAGAACTTGGTAACATGGGGTGCATAGATTGGGTCACAGCTATAGCCCATGGAAATAATAAAATATATAATGCTGAGACAAACATTTGTCCAAATAACATTTTTTTAAAGTAATGTACCAAACAAAAATGCTATCTCGATGAACTGGATCAAGCTGAAGCCTTATTAATATCTACAAGAATAAATATCAAACAAAGCCTCTGCTGACCGTCTTGATGCCATACAGGCTGGTTATATATCTGGTTTATAAAACACAAGGGTGCATTTCATCAAGGAGCTGTGGAAAAAGTTGTACATTCAGCATGTGATTTATTTCCAAACATCTCAGCATCAGTGTGAGATGAAACACAATTCTTTGTCAAGTTTCATATTCCTGATGCAAATCTCACAGGCTGAGGAATTTACACTGGCTCTGGTCTATTTATTTATTTGACACATGTATAACAGAGCAAAAAATAGAGATAAGCAAATTGATTTTCCCTATTATCACATCCGCCTTAAATAACCCATCTCACTGCTCATTCTGTCTGAATCTGACAAACCATTTTGTAAACACAAGTTTTTTGGTTGAGTTATAGTACAATGTGATGTATGGCTTGGGTTACATATCAAATAGCTTTTTTTGTTCTAATTATTTTGTATGCTGCCTCTCATCACGACTGAACCAACAAAGAGATGGATGTTCCCAAATGAACCGGCCGTTGAGCACTCTCCTTACTCTCTGTCCACAGAATTGAGCATCCATAGAAGAAGGGCGTTCCTTAAAGTGGACATAAATGGTTCAATTTCTCCAATAGATCAAGTTCATAAATTATAGTAGTAAGTAGATTCAAAATCAATTGCGGTACTTTAATCACTCAACCAAAAGTGGTGGAAATAGAACATAAATCGATCTAGCAGTGATCGGGCATGTTGCTAATTTTCAGTTTATCCCAAGTATCTGATGGGTTTTCTAGGAATTTCTGATGGATATGTATCAGATATTATGAGCATACATACAGGTCTTTGGAAAGGAATCGATCTGTCTTTAACCAATTTACATTATGTGGGGGAAAAATCGTCAACTTAAAACCATAATTTTTACATTCTGTTAAACTGAAAAACTAACAGTGTATGACCATCTTAAGTACAGAAGCTAAATAGCTTCATGTGCATGCTAAGAGAGTTTTTTAAACCTACCTGTCCAGTGCACTCCCGCAGATGTGGGAGAAACAACTCCCTGTGAGCGGCTGCAAAAATTAGGACCCTGTAGAGGCTCATATCGGGGTGGAGCCTGAAAACTGACCGGCGGACACAATATTAGGCGTAAGGTTAAAGGGATGTTTACCTATTTTTCAAAAAAAGGAAGGGCTCCTCTGTAGGACACCCTAGGAAAATATTCCCACCATATTGCTGATCAGGGGTTGAGCAGGTGATATGAAAAAAAGAGATAAAAAGAAAAATATAGATGAAAGTAGACAAAGAATAAAGAGGGTTGCGGTAAAAATACATAAAGAGGGAATGTGGCACATTATAAAATCCTCTGCACGGTAAACACTGGGCAAGAGCTAAACTTCAGGATCAGTAAATATTATAAGCAAACAGACATGTATCGTTACATATATATTGGTGTGCTCTTTGATTTTTGTAGATGTGTATTTGTAACTTTGCTTTTATATAGAACTAGTAATAGTTTCAGTTAGTTTAATTCAATTTTGGCACCTAAATCATGGGTAACTTGGACCACCAGGGGGGTTAAGGGGGGGGTTTCCACATCTGTTGTCTCGGTGGATGCTGTGTTCAGACATCTGCCGATGCAGAAGTTCAACGTACTTCAATACGTTCAGACCTGCATCGGCGGAACGGCTCAGCGCTGTGAGAACACAGCATCCGCTGAACAGGTAAGTGGATATGCTACGTCGGCACCTCCCGCCAAGCAAAACCCTTAGTGGAGGGGGTCACGACGGATGTGGAAACCCCCCCTAAGAAACATCTTTCTGGATTTTACTTCCACAAGTGGGTAGTCTCTAATGATGAACAGTGGCACTGGAATGATGTGCCACAGTACCTCTATCACATTCATTCATTACACTTTGAATAATGGACTTTGAATAATTCAAACCTATAGACTTGTAAAGGACATTTTCTTTTGCATAAAAAGAGGTAGTCTGGGGTGAAGCTGTAACTGCTGGTTTTTTACACATGTATTTATTTTAGCTGCTTGGGGATCATTTTCTTGGAGTTTAAGGTTATAATGTTTGGTTTGGGCTTTAAGACTCAATTGATCAAATAGCTGCACAAAATGAAGGTACACATTTAAGTCTTCTCTAATTACAAGTAAAAAATCTGAGAGATGCCTAATATGTTCTTTATAAAAACAAACAGAGGTTCTCCATGCACACCCCATTTCATCCTGGAACACATGATTAATCCCAACTCTATTAAATAACAACTGATGGCTTCTATGAAGATTCTAATTAAGGTTTCTTCAATTAAGCCAGAATATCTCTTTTTTGGATTAATTCCTTTTTTATTTTTGTTATTAATTGATACCGCATGTTTGTCTTTGCGCATATTCTTTCTTTTATGCCAATACAAGATAACTGGTTAAAAGTATTCATCTAAATTGCACTTGAAATTGGGACAAAAATAGAAAAGTGTATAGAAGGAATAGGAGATAGTGGAGAGAGGCAGGAAATGAAAAAGGGAGGAATGGGGAACACTTCTAAGAAGTGCTAATTAACGTTCCCTAGGCCTGTCCCGCTGTGCTCTCCTCTACAGCTCTTAATGAGGACCTGCTGTACCTGTAGAATGGAAGATTTTATATTTTACCAGGTAACACTCACACAGAGGGTGACCTGGTTGTAAGGGCAAGAACTTAACCCCCTACAAATAAGGCCTGCCTGTTTTATTATAAACCTTTGCATCGCAATAGTAGGACAGAATAGGCAGCAACTTATAGCTAGAAAAAGTACTGAATTCAAAGATATAAAATATAATATGTCAATTATACACAGTAGAATTGATGCAAAACTGGTTGATTATTTTCTTAAGCCCCCCATACACGCTTAGATTTCCACCCGATTTTTTGGCCGAACGACTGCCGTGCACAGCTCAGCGTTTGATCGGATGAGAAATCGATATTTCTTTAGATCGGTTAATACTTTGGATTGGGACATGTGTCTCGGTTCAAGAACGGGTATGTGTGGGATCCAACAGCTGGAGCGGCTCTCGGAAGTTGTTGTAGAGTGGGCGGAGGGAGGGTGCTAGCAGCACCTCCCTCTCCCTTCGTGCTGTTACAGTGAGCAGAGGCTGCCACTCCTGTGCTCATGGCGAGAGTCCCTAGATGCTGTAATTTAAGGGGGGAATGGGTACATCTTATAGTGCAAAAATATGATACTTTGATGAAATGACTGCTTCCTAATATTAGGATTTGCAACTGCTCTTCTAAATGATCAGTACTAGATGATTTTTGCATAAACATAGTATCTGGTATAGAAAAAAGGCTCTTGACAAAGGAATGACTAAAGTATGTTACAGCCATTGTGCATATTAACTTGGGAGGCAAGTTGATTCTTTGGATGTCACGGCAGGTAATATATTCACTGCACTTGTAATTCTGTATTTGCCATTTGTCTGTCATGGTGTATCCTGGAAGGAGTCCAGGATAGTGTTGGACAGCAACAATAGGTTGTTGTGCAGTTTTTGTTTAGTATTTGGTTACAGGAACCTGTACTCTGGAATGGGAGGAAAGGAACTGGGTGGGTCTTCCCATTCAATCCAGGAATTTATACCTGCCAGACATCAGCGAGGTAGCTGGATGTATCTCGACAAAAGTGAAAAAAATATGATACTTTGAAACGACTGCTTTCTAATATTGGGATTTGAAACTGCCCTTCTAAATGGTGAGTACTAGATGCTTTTTGCATAAACACGGTATCTGGTATAGAAAAAAGCTTGTGCATCCTCCAAGGATTGTAAATAGTTTTTTCTTTTTTTTTTCATTGGATTAAATAACATTTTATTGTTTGTTGACTTTTAAACATTGCATATTCCGTATGTTGAATAAAATTGCTATAGGGACATAAAAAGATAAAACCAACTGAACATATTTAAGAATTGTGCTATTCTCCTTGTAGCCATATTCCACCAGGTACACAGAAACAAAATAAGAACATTTAACAGATTGAATTATAATGTGAAGATCTCAGGAAAAATACTGCATAAGTGCATTTGATTATACTGAGAATTAAGCTCTAAGGCTGTAAGGCTGTTAACATTAGATAAATGTATTATTAATGATACGCATAAGCCATGTGTATTCTAGAATACAAAAATGTTTTCTGTTATACTATAAACTGCTGGAATCTGCTGGATATGGTATGATACCTTTGGGTGGATGGTCTGTATAGTGTGCCTAGTTCATACGAGCACTGGTTAATGAGTCTTTGGCTAAATATGGTCAGTTGAGAATTTTTTATTTGGGGAAATAGTTTAAAGCAATGTAAGCTAATGGCTGCCATACACACCCCGACGGGTGCAGACAAACCAGTCCCGATATGCTCCAGGATGCAAACGTGATGACGTCATCACATTTGCACCCCGGTGCATTATGGGGCCCCTTCAGTCGGCTGGCATCCTTTGTGTGCCGGCCATAAACTTCAATGAAGACGCCGGTCTTCATTAAAGCTTATGGCATCGGCTTGCATCGGCCAGAGAATATCGGACATGTCCGCTCTCTGGCCAGCCGAGCTGTGCCTGTCGCCCCATGTGGGCACATGCCGATAAGCGGCCAATTTTTAACCTGACCGGCGGCGCGAGAGAGCACGCCCGTCGGTCAGGTTAAAAATCGTCCGCTTATCGGCATGTGTATGGCAGCCTTAATACAATAGCATGTGTTTTCGCTCAATAAGAAATTCTAAATTTGCCCCCCCCCGACGAAATCAGGGAGGAGATGTGGGTGCATCTTATAGATGGAATGTCCCATCTCCAAACAGGGCTAAAGTATGTTCTGGCCATTGTGCATATTAACTTGGGAGGCGTGGTGACTCTTTGGATGTCACAGCAGGTAAAATATTCACTACACTTGCAATTCTTTATGTGTCACGGTGTAAACAGACCATCAGGTAGTGTATCCTGGAAGGAGTCCAGGATAGTGTTGGACAACAACAATAGGTTGTTGCGCAGTTTTTGTAAAGTATTTGGTTACAGGGACTTTGGACTTGGGAGGGAAGGAACTGGGTGGGTCTTCCAATTCAATCCAGGAATTTACACCTGCTGGACTTCAGCAAGGTAGCTGGTTGTATTTCAACAAAAGGGGCTGAGACCACTCTGTCAGGGCTCCCAATGAAGTTGGAGGTAGTGCTGCTGGAGCAGCAGATACAAGGGCACACAGGGAGTGTGTAGCCCAGGCCTGTAACTATTATTAAGTCAGGCACAAAAGGCTTTCTGAAAGCTAAAGGGAAGAGCCTTTGCTGGAAGCATGCAAGCCAGGAGGCTTGGCATTTTTCATTGAGTTTTGTTGCTATAAACCCCTGCAAGGGTAATCCAGTTTTCACTGTGACACAAATAAATATGGGAAGGAGCCCTAAAAAGATACCAATCATGTAGATTCATCTTACTGAAACCCCTTCTTTGAAGCTGAACCCCCACAATACTTAATGAGAGGCTCATTCTGCATAGGGATAACATGTGCAATATTCCCTTCTGTGATAGCTGGATACTCATCCCGCCTCCCAAGTGAATATGTAAATGGTATATTCCAGGGTGTATAGTAAGTCTCCATAAGTTAGTCCCTGTGCCAGCAGTGGCTCTACTCCTAGTGAATGTCTATATACAATATATTCCAGCTCTACATATCCTACTGTAAGATGCTTTAGCACTTTTCCTGTCAGGAGCCTACTGCCCCAGGGGGTCAGGGTAATGGACTTCAGTCTCTTTGGACATGCAGCAAACATTAAAATGAATTGCATGGTGCAGCCCTGCACACTTTTCTGGAACATGCTGTATATTCTTACCATATGCAAACTAGTCTTTTTGTGACATTTTTGTACCCTAATTTCCTCCTGAAAATCATGGGTGCATTTTATGTTCTGTTGCCTCTTGCTTGAAATATGGTATGCATTTGATTGCTTAGGTAATGTTTTTGCTTTTATATTTGTAATTCATTTTTAAGAGAAAATTAGAAAATATAGAAATCACTATAGAAATTAGGTATAGTTTCAATCACTAGTGTTATCGGCAGGTATAAGCACACTAGAAGGGATTGTCAAAAACACATTGATGCATGCATTGAAAGTCAATGGATGTGTCTCCACATCCGTTGGTGGGATCCGTCAGCTTGCGTTGCCTTAAAATCAACACAGGGCAATGCATTGACATTAACGCAACCTAAGCCAGCGCATGTATGGTGCGTTGATGCACCCATAGAAAATGAATGGAGTCTGTTGTAACACAATAGTATGCGTTGTTCGATGCGTTGATCAATCAGTTCATGGTAAAAAAACAAACACAAAATTTTTTTATACATTGCTTAATTACTGACAGATCCCTAACGCATGGGTTGCGTTTATTGTATCTGTTAATGCAGCGCATCCTTAACGCATAGTGGAGCCTAAGGGTTCAGGATGCCTGGCACTGTTGCTGGTAGGGGCAATTTAAAACTTTATCTAGTGACATCAATAATTGTCACTTATGCATGACAGTCAATATGGTAAGTTTAATACCATTAATACCATTTTTTGTTATCGTAGCTGGTGGGAGGGACCAGTTCATGAAAAAAGAAAGCTGTATTCACTAGAAATGGTCGAATTTAAAAAAATTCGACCATTCAAAGCCCCTGAGCATGGTATCATCACCAAACTTGCTGGAGATGTAGAGAATGGTTGGGGTATACTTAAAAAGTATGACTCAACTCATGACACAAATAGTTTCAAAGTTCAAAGTCTAGTCAAAATTTCAAAAGTTGAAATTTCAACTTTAATTTTGAACTTAGTTAATGCAAAAACTACATGTGCTAGATACTGATGCATAAAACTTTTTTTTTTCAATGTTCCCACAACCCTTCTCTACATCTCCAGCAATTTTGTTGATTATACCATGTTCAGGGGTTTTGCAATCAGCTCACAAAGTCAGCAAGTTGAAAAATTCAACCATCTCTAGTAGTCATACCAACATTTGGTTAAATCTTCAGAAGTGAAAGGGGCAAAGCAGAAATAGGGGCCGGCCTACTATGGCCAAATTATGATGTTTGTTCATCATCAACCAGGAAATAAGATAGGACATATCTGCCTTGCTGCAAAGCATTTTTAAGTAGGTATAAAAATCCTAAAAATGTATAATCTGTTCTATGTCTGTATTATAGGTTACAGAAGGTTACAACATTGCCTAAAGCATTCTCAACATTCTTCCATAAGATGACTTGTCAGAAGGTCATTGGTAAAAAAACAAAAAAATTTGACCCACAAATATCTAAAATGTGACCTGAGAACTTTTACCTGGGACTTAATGACAATCTCATTGGGACTTTAAAATCTGTATGCAAAAAAGCTACAAATTGGGCATAAGTAGCCATGAAATGAAAAAAGACCTGGTGCCTTTTAGCACTGTGCCTCTGGGTCGTAAATGACCTCCTGTCCCTTGTTAATCTTAGATCTGTACTGCAGCTTTTTTTTTTTAAACACCACTGCTTGTTAGCGAAACAATTACACTTGATGAGATTCCAGCCGTAATTAATCCACTCCGACAGCCCAAGCCACTACAGTCTTAACCCTGCAGAGTGCCAAGAGACAATTAAAAGATCAGTAGGCAGCAGACATACAAAATCAAGTAAAGCATATGAATCTATCTTTCTTTCTTATTCCTTAATCTCAGCTAACCTTTGAAATTGCTAATGTAACGCTGAAAATTAACTATTTACACTAAACCTTCTTTACCTTATTTTAAATCTATCCATTGAGCTTTATGCTTGGTCTTTGCCCAAAGCTAGCCATACACGGCACGGATTCCCTGGCTGATCGATTCACCATCCGATCGATTCCGGCGATTCCGCCGGGATCCTCAGGTGTGATCGATTGGCCAATTAAGGAATCCGATCGCTGCATACCACCTTGTCCTGCCGGATCCGTGTCCGATTGATCACCTCCCGGAATGCAACTCCCGCTGATCTGGGCAGAATCGGCCCCGAAAGACCAACAGGTTGGTTCTCTGGCGGATCCGATTCTGAGCCCCCGATCAGTCGGACCCGATCGGACGGACAAGGTGGGCTGCACGGGATTCCGGCCCGATCGTTTCGCGTGCACGCGCCCGGAATCGATCGGGCCGGAATCCGGTGCGAATCCGACCCGTGTATGGCAGCCTCAAAAGAGTTATAGGCATTTTACCAATAAGAGTTGTTAAACTGCTTAACCCTAAAGCTGGGCATAGACGTCTCGATTATTTAATGCGATCGTTTAACAAAATCCATTGCACGATCGAACAGATACAAATTGATGCATGTCCAAAGTGCCCGATCGATAAATTTTGCCCTAAATCGCATATAAAATCGATCATGCACGGATCCGTTCTGTTTGAGAAATTTAGTCAAAAGCACATAAATCGAGTGCTGTTAGTTGTCTCATGCGATCGTTTTAAGCGATCCATCTATGAATCTTGTGGAAATGACCTTTGTTTGTGTGCTGTTGGTCACTGGCCAGTTCTTCAGCTAACACCACTCCAAACCGATAAATGTGTGCGTGCAAGATATATTGAGACTTTCAGGATGGAACCGTCCAGGAATTGAAGACATCATATGTAGTGATGGCACGAACCCGGAATTTCGCGTTCGCGAACTTCCGCAAAAGTTCGCGAACCCGGCGGACCGCCATAGACTTCAATGGGCAGGCGAATTTTAAAAAACAAAGGGACCCTTTC
>CM070033.1:41566697-41577144 GCA_036250615.1 Ptychadena robeensis | reverse complement strand
GTGTGGAGGACACTGGGGGAGATGGTCAGTGTGGAGGACACTGGTGGTGATGGTCAGTAGTGCCGATGCAGCAGCAGCAGCAGCTCTATGTTCTAACTCTCTCCACTCTTCTCCAGCAGCATGTGAAATGGCTTCCTGTACTTGCTATGTTATAGGGGGTGGGATGGTCCATGAGGTGGGGGGTGCTGATTGGCTGGATTATGTCTGCTGACTGTGACTCACAGGGGTCAAAGTTTCACCAATGTTAAAATATATGGGGAGGGTCAAACTCGCCATATGTTCGCGAAAATGCGCGAACGCGAACATGCGATGTTCGCCGTGAATAGTTCGCGGGCGAACAGTTCGGTCCATCACTAATCATATGTTGCAGTCTGCGATCGATTTTGCAAATGAAATCGATTCCGGGATCGGATGGTCGATTGGTTTAAAAATCGAATGCAGGAAAATTGAGACGTCTATGCCCAGCTTAAAAATGAAATTGAAATGACGAATTGAGTCTATACTCTCGTCTCAGGTATTTGTATAGAAAATATCTACGTCAAGACATATAGACACTAAAAACTTGACTGAGATTCAGTCTGTTCTACCCTAATGTAAAGAGTATCTACATCTCCCGGTAAAAAGATGTTCCTTTATGTGCACCAGTGTGAGGAGTAGAATGGTAAATGGTAGTATGTTTATGTATTGGAGAGATGTGCAGAATGTAGATAACTATACACTTATTGCAGGCCTGTAATTTTCCAAATGCTGAAAATCTTCAGAAATATACAATTGAAATTATCTAGAAGGTTGAAAAAAAACAGTGTTCAAACTGAAAGTTTCTCTAACTTGGTAATAGGATAAAAACATTTTAAATATAAAATGCATCTTAAACTTTAGTTACAATTATTGGATAGTCTACACTTCATGTTCAAACATATTGGCTTGTAATGTTGATGCCTTTATCATATTTTTATACCCTTCTGATTCATAGGTAAAATATTTCTACGAGAAAGAATGAATATAAGCTTTGAGCAATCAAACTGGCACCGACACGCTAGACAACTGGGGTGCTCTGCAGGGGAATTTCGAAGATCCTAATAGACCAGCGGGGACTTATTGGCACATAATTTAAAATGTTGAGGGGTAGTGATGACTAGTGATGATCACGAATATTTGGATCCCGAATATTAATGGCGAATATCGGCAATTCGGAAATTCGCGAAGATGGTGAATATATTGCCGAATATTCGCAACACCATCAACAGTTTTTTAAATGAATATTGGGGTGATGCGAATATTGCGAAAATCGTCACTTTAGAAATTTGCATAAGAATTCGCACCATGTTAAACATATATTGCGCGCGTGAAATTCGCAATAGAAACTGATGATTTTCGCAATAAACCCCCCCCCCCCCCCAATATTGCCGAATGCGAATACTTTCCGAATGTTTTCCATAAAATTTGCGGCATGCCGCGAATATGAATGTTGCCTATGCCGTTCATCACTAGTGATGACTGAACTTGGGCCAGGTCCTTTCGCGAACAGGCGGATCAGACTTTTAAAATAGTCCGACATCCGCCTGTTTGTGGGCAGATTCAAAATTTAATCAGAAAAACTTAAAGTGACGTCAGTGAAAAGATATTTCCCCCTTCGGGATCTTAATGATCCTGCCGGAGGAAGAATGGTAAGCTCCTTCTCCCCGGCGAAGGGGGCGGGAAGAACACCCGTACTGCTCGCCCGCTTAAAGGAGTACGAACATCCATGTTTGCGGATTGTTTTGCCATCACTATTGAGGGGCTGGTAGGATACTGTGGACTAGCAAAAAGTCCACTTTGGACTAGCAAAATTTGTTTAACTGAGCAAAAAGGAATTGATCTAAAATTTATTTGTTACATCATGATGGCATAACTGATTGAAATCCAATCACTGCAAAGTAAAATAAGGCAAAGTCCCTGGGCAATCATAGAAGGGCTGGGGCCCTAGATATTGTGGTTACATTTAACACACCTCTGGTATGTTGTGTATGTTATTTAATGGCGGACCATTAATTTAAATAGCCTTTAAAGCACCTAAATCTCAAAATGAACTTTTTACTGTTTCTGGTAAAAAAAGGTCAAGCTATTTAGGCAAAATTTACCCTGTGAATGCGACAGTGGGCTGCCTGAGAAACGATTGGCTGCAAGCAGCTGCAAAATAGTGCAGGCGTACGCAGGTTTTCTAGATAAGGACCCCATAGAGGTCCTATCAGGCGAGAGCCTGAAAACCGACCAGTTGGTTACGTTTATGGATTGTTAACCTGGTGATTAAAAACTGTAAAAGTGTAAATGAGCCCTTAGTCTAGTCAAATTTCCCAAAGGCAAATTGATGGTGCCAACTCATAAGTTACGTAACTCACCCATTTTGTCCTAAATCCCTTTAAAATGAAATTTTAAGGTGAAAACATCCACAGAGTAAATCCCCCCCATACACTTTTAGATAACTCCATACAATTTCCATCTGATCTACCAACAACTATGTCGTATAGTGGGCTCCCTGATAGAATACATAGTATTTGGAAGGTTTAGAAAGGTCTTCATATTAGATGGTTTTGGTAGAACAAAAGTTGATTGTACAGAAATTATATGGTAAGATTGTAAGGTGTATGGGGGTGCTTTATTTTGAGCTGGAGTAGATAGCGATCACTGATTACTGAAAGAGAGATTATAAAAATCTCAGTAAGCAGAATGTGTTTTATTTCTGTGAATTGCATGGGTGCTAGGCTGCTGACAGGATGTTCCAACAGGGTGTGCAGAGCTGGAGCATACTGTATACTGATATTTTCAAGGAGCCCTGAGACTGATTAATAGAGACTTACTTTACACTGGCAGCTCACTGTATAATTTACATAATCGTTAGGAGGTGTGGCAAGACTGTCACAGCAAGTAACATATTAACTGCACTTGCAATTCCTTATGCAAAATGAGCCACTCACTTACCTGCTGTGGCAGTTGTAAAGTAAGTCTCTATACGTTAGTCTCTGGGGTACGAGAAGACGGCTATACTATATATCAGTGGTGTGGTCCTCAGCATCACTAAAGGGCCGCGCATGACATCGATCTAGACCCTCCCCCTGTCTACATATGTCAGCAGGTGCCCCTGGGTGCAGAGCTCATATTGATTAGGAAAGCTGGGCCAGTGTGTGACCACTTCACAGGTGAGTCCCTATGCCCTATGCATTACCAGTTAGGTTTTAGGTCCGCATGTGGAGGACCAAGGGGGCCACCGAACAACACCCAAAGGGCCACATGCGGCCCCCGGGCCACAGGTTGGGCACCTAGGCTATATATGATATGTTTCAGCCCTGCACACCCTGTAGTCACTTCAGAAAATGCTGAAATTTACTGTATTGTCCAGCCCTGCATTCTGCTAGAACATGCTGTATATTTACTCTATTTGTGAATGAGTCTTTCCATCAGTGTTTTTAATTTTTTTCTCCATTTCCTCCCCAAAACCATGGAGGCTCCTTATTAGCCAGTGCTTCTTATAATTCTATAATTATAGTATTCAGTTCTGTTGTGGCATCAGTTTACTGCTGGACAGGTTGTGCCTAATAGTGTAATAATATTTAGTTTAAATGTCCCTAAAAACTGTGCTGGCTTTAAAATACCCCATACAGGAATTTATCAGTTATTTTAAAGCTTTATTATTTTGCCTTGACAAGGAGCGCCATGAAAGTGCCTAGCTTCCCAATATATTTGTGTGGCCATGGTTTTCCTAGCATCAACTGAAGGAGCCCAAATTCTTCAGCCCTGCTCAAACCCAATCCTCCCTGCTACTGGGGATGAAGACAGCTTGGGGCATGGAGAAGAGAACTGGAACTTTTTGACTTTTCATTGCCAATATGTAGTTAGCCATTGGCCTTTTTAATATAAATCCAGATATGTTGTGATCAGTGAAAAAACAGTTGGAAATTGCAGTGTATGCCCAAGTCAGATAGCCAGCCACCAAGTCCATTTTATTTCTTCTTAGAGTCCATATCAAAAGTAATAAGTTCAAAGAGATATTTGCAGTCAGGAAGCATTTGTTGTATTTAGTACATAGAGAACCTCAGCTGGTGGACACATAATCTTTGTATGATCATTGTTGTAGACACAACAATTTGTGTGTTGAGTAAACTGATTAAGGTCAGTGGCAAAAGCTCAGGATCCTGTCTGTCTGAATTATATACTGCAGCCAGAGCATCACGAACAGAGCTCAAGGGAGATAAATAGAGGGCAAGGCAAGCCAGAAACATAAGAGGAAATAGAAATTTGTAAAGTTTCAACTGTAAAGAGGAGAGAAGAAAAGTACACTATAGAGGTAATCTGTCTTGTGATAGGTATAAAACATCTATTACAAATACAAATTCATATTTTCAAATATTATTAGAATAAAGGAAATACCTATAAGCATAAATAAATGGGTTGGTCTACCCAAAGTTTTTTCGGCAGGAACTAAAGGATTACATTTTTTGAAGTAGTTACCTGCAGTCGGCACAAGCAGAGAATTGACTCACTTTTCTTGTTATGTTTATGATCTCTGGAGTTCTCTTATTTATACCTTTTATATAT
Source organism: Ptychadena robeensis (assembly GCA_036250615.1). Lineage (NCBI taxonomy): Eukaryota > Metazoa > Chordata > Amphibia > Anura > Ptychadenidae > Ptychadena > Ptychadena robeensis. The sequence continues at coordinate 41,572,572 of CM070033.1, read as the reverse complement.
GATCTGTGTCTTAAGGCCCCCGCACACATACCGAGTGGGGGCCGACAGAGCAGTACAGATCAGCTATGGAGTGCAGCGTGATGACGTCATCCATCACTGCATTGTTTGCTTCAATAGGGATGCCGCCCAAGCAGCTAGGGGACTCTGCACACTGTCAAAGCCTTCACGACGGGGGAGGGAGATGGTGCTAGCACAACCCCCTCCCCCCAACAACTTAAAAGGGAGAGCCTCTGCTGCAGACAAGTACTGTACATCGGCTCTGTCGGATTCCAGAAAAATGAATACTTTTGATGGGGACCAGCATACAAATCCAAAGTATTTAAATCGATCTAAGAATTACAGACATGTGATTTTTATTTGGTGGCCGATTTCATCCCATTAAGCTTTAGATTTCCACTGTGAGAGTGAGCTAGCAGCCTCTGAACACTGTCACGGCCTGCATGAAGGGGAAGGGACAACAACTTCAGAGGGAGAGCCGCTGCTGCAGACAGGTATTGTACATCGGCTCCATCGGATTCCTGCAAAAGGAATACTTTGGATAGGGACTAATTATGGACATGTGATTGATCTCGTGGCCCTTTAAACTTTAGATTTCCACCTGATTTTTCAGCCACGTGAGTGTGCACGGCAGTTGATCGGGAGGAAATCTAAGCGCGTATGGGGGACCCTGAAACCCAATTTCTTATGTTGTGCCTACCCATCTTCTCATTCCTAATATCACCACATAGCCAGTTCCATACCCCCTACTCAGTTGGTCAGGGTACTAATCTTCATGGATGGACTTTTGCATGATCCATCTTTGATTTAATCCACTTGTGTGACTAAAATAGCAAAAGAACACAAAGGAGATTCCCTCGTGGGACTTTGATTGGAACCACAACACCCAAATAATTGAATCTAATGTACATAATAATTCCAAATTATCTAAAAGTAAGAGGTATTTATTCTTGTAATCCAATTAAAAACATGTACATAACATTTTAGCCAGCATTAATATCACACATATTCAGAGTCTTTACATAGAAGGGTTCATCTATATAGATGGAAAGTTGGTAGGTGCCTATAAGGCTACATGTTTCGCCGTTAGAGGCTTCTTCAGGCCGGAGCACCTTAGGAAGTCTGTGGATCTGTGTCAAAAGAAGGATGCGCGATATCAGTTGAGTCAACAATTGTCTAAAAAGTTTTTAATGTAAATCTAACTGAAAAATTGATCCGTGTCTGAACACTCTTAAGCTGGGAATAGACGGTGCAATGTATCGTCTATTCCTTATGAGATTCTTTGCACTAGGAGCGGGCTTGATGACATCATCACGCCCGCTCGCTAGTGCCAAGAATCGGCCAGCACTCTTCATCTGCAGCTTATTAGTTCGGCTGGGGACGGAACTAATGGGATTGGGCTAAAATTTACCGTCCTGTCGGATCTCTGTGCGATCCGACAGGACGGCTGATTTCAGCCCAATCCTTGTCAGTTGCAGCCTCCAATTCCTGCACGACCCGATCCCCAAGGGGATCGGATCATGCAGGAATTGGTACGTGTATGCCCAGCTTTAGTCCTCTAAATCAATTATATTTCAAATTCTCAGATGCTCTAATATCAGATCTAATATCAGTTTACTGGCAGTAGGTTCCTTAAGCAGAATTGGTTTGATCTTAACATTTCAGATAACTTCAGTAAAGGCCCTCATACACAAGTGCATGGGGGCCTTCACTGTAACCATCTCACGCTGCCTAAACATAAACACTGTAATTATCTTAAAAGCATGTTAGGCCAGGTAAGGTTCAGTTTAGGTAACCAGAAAAAAAATTAGTTGCAATTTCCAGGCTTGGCTTTAACCTTTCAGTTTGTCCTGCCAGAGGAAACAGGATGTTTGTTTTCTGGCAACCACCTATTTATCCCAACGCCAAAAGCTTGGCAACACTAGCCATGCAAATATCTAGTTCTTCAACTATGTTCTGCAACTATGTCACATGCCATGTATACTCTTATTATGTTAAGGTGATGGCTTGCCTACTTATCCTACATACCTGGGCACTAATAAAGGCACTTATGAAGTCTCCTGTGTAGGGGGTAGCTTTGATTAGCCACTTTTATCACTAAAAGCTTTGTAGCCCTTTCTTGTTTTTCGTACTTTTTTTCACTGCTGTTATTAGAATATCAGGTTGAAGTTAGTATCAATCTAACCAGACACATGTTATTTATTAACAAACAATGATAATATAAACAGTATGTGTAATCGCATTAAATATCCTTTGGACATTTGCAAGTCAAATTTGAATGCCCACAGAGGGTCAGGGTTGGGAAAAAGCATATAATTTTTTCATTGAAAACACATAAAAGCAGTATGACATGCAGCATAGACTCCACAGGTTAAACGTTTAAATATTTGTAGATTGTAGGCTAAAGCAAATAAGGTTAAGAGAAAACCAAAAAAATTATAACAGGAAGCCACAATCTTCCTGACCTGATCTGTTACATATATTGGTTATTTCATTTTTGTGGAAATAAATATTGGAAATATGGCTTCCCATGTAAAGGCAAATGTCTCATAAGGGGTAATTGGTAGTGATATACGTCCCCCTGGATTTTTCCTCATCCTACACTTGTGTAGGTATAGCACTGTATTCATGTTTATAGAAATCTCAGGCCTAATTCAAACTTATCTATTTTTATACACTTTGGGAAATGTATGTTAAGCATATCCAAAAAGTACATTATATCCAATGAGCTTGTTGACAGAGCCAAAAACTTCAGTGGAGCGTTTGACGAAGGGAGAGGGAAGGGAGCTGCTAGCACCTCCCCTCCCCCTTCCCCCCTCAGAAGCAGGCAGACAGGCTGAATCCTCAGCCCCAAAAGATCTCAGATCTCAGACCTTCTCTTCAGTATCACCAATGATGCTCAAGACACAGGGCCGGAAGGGATCAGCGCAAATCGCTGCAGGCTCGTAGAGCACGGTCGAGAATGCCTGATCCCGGTGCAGGCACAGTTGCTTTAAGAACAAACTGTGACCGTACTGGGTTCGGGCATAATTCGGGAATAAGTGAATGTGGTTTTACATAATTTTGCACATTTAAGTTATGTTATAACTCAAAAATTTTAATTTAACCTCCTGAAGAACCTGGAAATGCTTCATGTTTGGAAGTCAATATATAGTTTATATACTTAATATGTATTGTATGGATTTATGGTGTATGTAAAACTGTATGAAAGCTTTATTTGGTTTGTAAGGGGTATGTAACCACATCTTTGATGCAAATAAAATAAAGGGTGTCTATACTACTAGCACCTTTAATGTAGGAATACACTGGTCGATTTTTCCCAGATTTCTGCACAGCCGAGCACCGTGTGCGTACACAGCACTGAGCTGTGCAGATATCTGGGAAAAAATGTTCCCGTGTATGCCGTTTTCATAGCCTGGGCACAATTGTGTACCTAGTATGACAAACAGACAACATGACCAGCACACAATCAGTTAAACATGTGAAACCCAAACAGAACACCACTTACTGTTTAAAAACTTTGATTCCTTTGCCATAAAGTTCAACTGCTACATTGGAATCATATTACTTACGGACATTTTTACAAAAAGAACACTAGTGATGTAATGTACACTTCAAACATTTTTTTTATCAATGGCTCAAGGACATCAGACGCAAAACAAAACAATTTGCGCCAGGGCCAGCAATAATCCTTGGGCTGTCCTAGCCTGGAAAATGAGACGTTTCATTGCCATTCCATCCCTGTAGAAGATTACTTACTGAAAGTCTCAGATAAAGATTAATAGTTTGGTCTCACCCTTTGGATGTTGACTTAAAAATGCTTGTAACAAAACACATGGAGTCCTGCATGAGTGATATGTTTTCAGATTAGGTCAGGATTCTCAAGAAGAGCCATTACTTCAGATAAAAAAACAACAAAATGCTTGGAATTATTTGAATAGTGTAACCATTAATCATGTGGGTTTCTTTTGGTTTAGTACTTCTTAAATCGATTAGCCCAAGAATAAATTATGAGATGATCTGGAAACCTTTCTGTAGTAATTTGTGGTGGTCTGCATTATAATGGATCGAACGGATATTTTCTTATCCTACAGCCTTCAGAAACAAAATTGTAAACAGGTCTTTCAGATCACATGTTGGTTATTAAAATGTACCTGACGTTTTTAACATAAAAGCTTCTATACAGCTGGGTATCTAGGCTGTTGACTGAGCCATCCTTAAAGAAGCCATAAAGAAATACTTTGAGGAGAGCATACAAATGATCAAATGTACTAAAGTTGAGTGTCATCGTACCCTTACTATACTATATGACCAATGTTTATTCATTAATAGAGGGTTTGTACTATGCAACACAACATGTTCTTTTAGAAGCCTACAAGCCCAACCATTTGAATATCAAACCATCCATTAGGTTGTGAGGACAGTAGAGAATGTTAAGAGTTGTATTTCCCCAGCACAGTTTACACTGGCAGCCATAGCTACAAGCCTCTATTTCTCCCTGCTAAATTCCCCTGCCGTTAATGGTTTCTCTATTTTACATTATTTCTGTTGTTAAACTTTCCTACCCAGATACGGATGTAAAGTCTCCTCATTCCTTTACCCAAGCAAGTGTCCTCCTGTTCATCTCTAGCACTAATCCTTTAGTCCACATAAAAAAATCATGGCAGTTTTAGGGGAGTAGGGGAAATCTAGCAATGGGCCATCTACAAAAAATAATAATAAAATTAATATAACACTATCTATTTTGCACTAATGCGTTAGTGATATACATATGTAATTAAGCATTCAATCAGTCAGTTTTTCAGTAGAAATGTGTGGTCAGTGCCAGACAAATAGTGCCCCATCATATGTCCCGAACCATTGACATCGGTGGGATGTATATGGCCCCAAGGTTGGTATCATTGGGAGGAATACTAAGCCACTGTTGGTGTTGGTGTTAATTTTTGCCAGTAGAAGAAATTGTACCCCATTGTTTCTCAGAAGAATGGTAGTAGACCCCTTGTATCTAGAGTAGCTAAAGGTTCTTGGTTTTCGTCGTAATGCTTGACAATATCTGCTCCTTTTGGGATAACCATTGTGAAGTGCACTGAAGAAAAATACAAAAGATATATTGAGACACATTTGCAACTTCTGGGGCAGTTGATGGAGTTCAGAACTTTGATACAAGAAAAGTAGGAACAGATGACACAACCAGCCAGCCTGGCAAGTCTATAGTGCAAGGTTCAACAGCATAGTGGCAATGCAAAAAAAAAATAACTTGTAGTGTTGTAGAGCCCTTTGTCACTCACCATTTAACATGTATAGACACTTTCTTCAAAGTTGTCTTTAATCTTAAAATGAGCACAGGTTTAGGACCTTTAATGGGGTTCCAAATAAAGTTTCTTGGCGTCAGGCTACAGAGAAGCTCAAGAAAATGCAAATTCCCATTACCACACGCAAAGATCAGAAGCTTTGTTTAAGTTTAAATGAGGTCTTCAGTAACTAACGCCAGTTGTGTGATGCGAGTCCCAGCAGCAAGCATAAGTCATAATTCATTGACTGTTTAAGCAGAATGCTTTGTTATACTTTGAACAACCTTCTTACTGATTAAACTATAATGAACTGAAGTTTAATTTTTAATTATTACTTTGATCATCCTATTTATTGATGTTTTGAAGTCCAAATATGAAATTCTTATACAGTACCAGTTTTAATTCAAAGATACTTTACAAAACAAGCCTGATATGGAAATTGTTCTGGAGAAATATTGAAAGTTCAAAGCTTTCCATAACATAGAATAGAAACTAGTTGACTAGAGTGTAGTGATGGCGCGAACCCAGAATTTGATGTTCGCGAACGGCGAACGCGAACTTCTCCAAAAGTTCGCGAACCCGGCGAA
>CM070033.1:41547518-41561151 GCA_036250615.1 Ptychadena robeensis | reverse complement strand
AACCCACCTGTGATAAGGTAAATATTAATGTTAAGGCCATGGAAGGTGAGGGAGAAAGTGTTGTATATTCCACCAATGAACAAGGGGTGATTGTAATATATATATATATTGGCGCACATAACCTTTGACAATGTATATGACACAAAATGTGCATTACCACACTACAGTGTTCCCTAAAGTATCATTTGAAACAAGTTTTGTTATTTAAAAATTAAAAAAAAAATCTTCTTCTTCATTAAAAAATGTTAGTATACATTGAAATTGTTATGTGCGGCCCTTTAGTGATGCTGAGGACCGCACTTGTGGCCCTCCATATCAACGTAGTTGGCCACCACTGATCTAGAAGAACATTCATGATGTCAGGCATTAATGTTGTATGAGAAGGGTTTGCTCTTAATTTCCATTCATAACAAAGATGTTCAGTACGATTGACCTTTCATAAGATATGAATGCTTTTGCGAGTGATTGTGGTAGGTCATCAGATGGCCATTTTTATACAGAGGATCATTTTAATGTCAAATTTATGACTGACTGGCTCACATTTTAACCTGGAGAGAGATCTACATTCCATTCTACATTTCACCATGATAATAAAATGTGACGAGCAAAGAAAAAAGAACAATTGTCAGAGATTTGCCATTTGTTGGTGCAAAAAATATGTTTTACAATATTCATGAATGTTAAAAACATATTCTATATGTTTGTTTATTTCACTTTCAATGCAACCCCTCTTTTTAGAGCTAACTATCACATAAGACTGAGTTTAAATGAGTCCTATAATTTCTTAGAAACCAAAGCATGGCTTAGAATACCTACCAGCACAGAATAACCCAGCTTAATGATAAAAATGTGCAACCCTTTGGCGCGTCTCTCTCGGCTGGATTAGTGTATCATTTATTGAAACATCTAAAACAGCTCCGCTTGTTTATTTGCTTATCTCCTCGCTCTCTTACATCCCTTTTCTCCACTCATCAGATTGTTATCTCTCTTTGTATATCTGTATTCGCCAGAGAAACCATCATGGATCTCCGTGGCCTGCTATAAGAAGAGTTGATATTACAAATATTTTAGTATTATATATTAGTCTATATATTATATAATATATTATACAAGTCTATATATTAATTACAACATTACTCCAAATATATGTTTTAAATTTTTATTTAACATTTCTTTTGTTTCTGCCTGTTAAGCTAGCCATACACCGATTCCATGGCCGATCAATCCCCTATCCGATCGATTCCGGCGATCTCAGCAGGAATCGGAGGTCCGATCGAACGGCCAATTAAGTCTGTCCGATCGCTACATACCACCTTGTCCCACGGATTCCTGGACGATTCCGTGTCCGATCGCTTACTCCACAAATGGCAACTCCCCCTGATGCGTGCTGAATCGGATCAGAAAGACCAACATTTTGGTTCTCTGTCCGATCCGATTCTGGGCCCCTGATCAATCGGACGTGATCGATCGGACAAGGTGGGCTGCACACGATCCGGCACGATCGTTTGGCGTGCACGCGCCCGGAATCGATCGTCCAGAAATCCGATGGGAATCGGACCTGTGTATGGGGGCCTTTAAAAAAAAAATATATATATATATATATCAATAAAATTGATATAAGAATGTACATAGAATAATATTTGAGGAAGAACAATGTATAATATTTGTTAGACAATGGGAATAATATACTGGAAACTTGTAAAAGATTTAGGCTGCCAAGGCAGTGGAAACAGCAATGACCATGTGCAAAACATCAGAGCCCAAGGCAACCAATCTGGCTCCAGATTACTGAAGCCAGACTAGTAAAGATGAATTCAGCTTTTTATAGCTACAGGGTACGACACACTGCACATTGTTTAGCTTGCGAAATATGCATTTACAAAAATCTATACTCTTAAGCTAGCCGTAGAGGTATAGATTTTTTCACAATCGATCAGCGATTCAATCAGGATCTTTATTATTTTTTATCAATCGCATCTATATCAAATGTATACTCTCGTTTTTCGTTCGTTTTTCATATCAAATAAAACTTGATTGTATGTGCTCAAACGAACTATCATTTGATTTTAATACCCATCGGAAGTGCTATGGGGCAATAGTGACAGCCAGGAAAATACTTGTGTATTAAAAACTACATACAGACACTTTTTTCCATTTACCTCCTTATGCCCCAAAAAATTGCATGAAAACGGCCCAATACGGGAGATCGCCGCCCTCCCTCCTCCCCTCTATACATGTGATGTGGGCCCGGGAAAAGCGATACTGCCTTCATTAACATGAAGGTCTAAGGCTCCGCCATGTTTCCCTGGGTCATACTGGGTTCGGGCATAACACCAAGAAGGTAACTCATGTAACAGTGCTTTGGCATTGAATAACCCTGGCATATAATTATTGAATTGATTCCAGCATTTAGGATTGGTAGAGGCTACGCCACCAGTTTTTAGGTAAGTCAACATTTTATTTATATATATATCTATATATATATTTTTTTCTTTTGGATTTTACATATACATCCACTTTAATGGAGATCTCCAACTTTCCCAGTCTACTGGCTGGTCCTGACATCGTTGGTCCTTTCTCTACTTTATATTAATTGACGGTTTAATTTAAGGCACTAAAATGTAGAACTAATTATTGTTTAACATGACCAAAATTGGTTAAAAAGAGAGATACATCAATATTTTGTATTTTGATTTGAGACATACGTGCCAATGTGGGTGATTTTGGTGCCTTGTTACTGAAATGAAACATTTCTGCATTGTGCTGTCTCGTATTGCGCTTCATTTTCTATGTTAGAAGAATGTGCTTTCATATGGATGAGCCCTTACTGTTTCACTTGAGAAAAGACATCGAGGACAATAATATGCTTTTATTTACAAGGACTCACATTGCTGTGCAAAAGAGCTCTTATGTTCTAAGAGATTAGTAGTAAAAAGCGTACATTATACAAGAGCAGGACTTCTTTAGTCAAATTCTCATTCTCTTTGTAATGGCAGCAGTTTAATCTTGTGTGTGCAATCAGGTACTGTACATTGAACAGTCTGAACACGTAGAAGAAAGTAGTTTGAACACCGGGCCCAAAAGAAATAAAAATAGATGCAGATTTTCTGAATTTCATTAACATCCAGTTAAACTAATAGTGTGGCTGACAATGCGTCCGCTTCAATGCTGTCTCCTAATTCTACATTATGGGACCAATAAATGTTATAAGTTAAAGATTGTGCATATTGTTTTCCACATACTGTGTATTCTTAATTATAAAGGCAGGATGAAATGTATACACCATATATACTTGAGTATAAGCTGAGTTTTTCAGCCCAAATAATGGGCTGAAAAAGCTCCACTCGGCTTATACTCGAGTCAGGGTCAGAGTCAAAGTTCCACTTACCTGTCTGGGTGTTCGGTGGTCGCTGGTTTGCAGGTGGTTCGGCTGGTGAAATGTAAGCAAACTTGGACGTTAGTGCCATCTAGTGGACTATTTTTACTGGAGGAGGTGGAATTTCAATTAGAAAACTCCGCTACTTATAATTCAAACATGAAAATAAGTTTTCATTTCCATTCTATATAATGGTCCTAATAATAGTTATAAAGACCTGTTAAATAGAAACCTATGTTTGATTCATAGGAAATGCCTTGAAAATCCTGTATTAATAAACCTGTGTTCTCTTAATTTTATTGATGGTGTGGCACTAAGAGTCACCTGTTTGATTCATTCCCAGGGGCAAAGGGGCTTTCTTTATATTTTCTCATTTAGAACTCCACTAAATGACTTTGCATTTCCCACCCTCGGTTAATACTTGAGTCAAGTGGCTTATATTCGGATCGGCTTATACTCAAGTATATAAGGTCTATTTAAAATTAAACTAGAATCTCTCATTAATTTAAAATAAATGCTGAAGCACCTAATTGTTATAGATATATCTTCAGCTTGGTCCCCATGCAAAATCATAAATATACCTGTAAAGTCCGCCTAATGCAGCTTCCTGTGATGGTGTGAAAACTATTTTGCTCTTTTAAATTTATAAGAGAGTTTGCACAATCTTGTAAGCTGTGCATGATATCACTACAATGTGCCAACAAATGTAAGGGTGAGGCTATCAGCATTTTTGCTGCTAATTCAAAAATTGTAGCCAATCAATCAGTACCTGACCACACCTTGTCCTGCCCACTACTGCCTCTTCTCCCACAATGACCTATCTAGCTAGGGGGGCCCACCATTTTTTGGCTTGCAAGCTACTTTTAAAATGAACAGGTCAAAATGATCTACCCACAAAAAATGGTAAACATACTTGCATTTTTATATACATACTAAGTATATGTTATATTTAAAATATATATCTATTACCTTGCATAACAACATGAACATGTATGGCAAAACACAATTACATTATCTTACTGTGGGTTTTTTAAAGATGAGAAGAGAAACAAAGGTGGGGCTCTGTGATCTACTCCCAGGGCCACCATCAGGCCAGTACTGGGGGTCCTCCCAACCATCTAGGGGGGCCGGCGGTCTGCTGCCGGGTCAATGCCATGCCTACTGCTGTTGTTGTGAAGTCAGCATGGCAACCAGGTTCCCCTTCCGCCTCAATACCGCTGTCGAAAAAATTTACATAGAGAGCATACATGCATGAAAAAAAAAATCACTTATGTTTTCCAGGTGCCTTCCTGTTGCAGAAATGTTAAAGTATAGGCGTCTGTACAGAAAGTACAAAAGCCTAAGCTTGCAGAGCTTCTCAATTGAAGTCAATGGGGTCGTTTACAGAGATGGTCGAATTTTTTGACTAACTGACTTTGTGAGCTGATTACAAAGCCTCTGAACATGATATCATCACAAAAATTGCTTGAGATTATAGAGAAGGGTTTTGGGAACATTAGGAAAAAATGTTTTGCTCTAGCACATGTAGCTTTTGCATAAATTAAGTTCAAAGCCAAAGTTGAAGTTTTGACTTTCAAAATTTTAACTTGACTTTGAACTTAATTTATGCAATACTTTTTTTTTGTAATATACCCCCAACCCTTCTTTACATCTCCAGCAAGTTTGGTGATGATGCCATGCTCAGGGGTTTTGCACTTAACTATAAATAATCAAAATGGTCAATTTTTGGGGGGGCCTTGAATTCTCTAGTGCGCCCACCCTGTCCACTCCCGTTGCCTTTGAGATCTAGCAGTAAATTACAATCTACCATTTGGGCATCCCTGATCTAATGGAATGAAATAAAGGAGAACTTATAAAAGACTATATAAGTTTACTATATCAGTGGTTCCCAACCTTTTTTCCAAAGAAAAATACATTCACAGAAGTGACGTCACAATGCTCCCATCCTGAGGTAACATCCCCTCCATTCTCATTTGCATGCACACAGCCCTTTGGGTTTTGTAATTACCTCACCAAGCCAGATAGTAAAATTTCTACAAGATGGAGCTGCCGCTTGTTTATATTTCCCCGTCTCATCCTCTCTGTCAGAGGCTGTAGGACACAGGGTGTCACCTCCCCTCCAACACCACTAATGGTGCACACCCCCTGTAATTTCTACCTGGGGGTGGGATGCAGACCCCAGGTCTGACCATTGTAAGCACCTGCGGCACTGGTACATAGTTTGTTTCCAACCCTGTAAGAGTTTTGATGGAGCGCTTGAATGCAAATTTTAAGGCTATGTTCCCACTTAGGCGATCAGCCACAGGGCAGACACTATCTGACGTGATTGACCAGGCGATTTTTACAAGCAATGAAAAAAAAATCGCCCCCATTTTAAAAAAATTTGATAGCATCCACACACGATCAAAACCTTGTCTATTCATGTCAATGTGCGCGCTCAGGGCAGAATAATTGTGTCTGCCCACATTCTAACCCGATTCTGATCACGCCCTTTAGTTGAAGTGAGGACAAGCCTATTCAACTAAATGGAAACGATCACAGTGTGCGATTAAAATCGTGTCTGCCCCGTGGCTAAGTTGCCTAAGTAGGAACATAGCCTAAGAGTATACAAAATTTTGTATGTTAAATTTTAAAGGAATACTATTTATTAAAAAAATATTGCTCTGGCAATATGTAGTTTTTGCATAAATTAGGTTCAAAGTCAAGTAAAATTTGAACTTTTTTTGTGCAAAAACATCATATGCAAGAGCAATACTTTTTTCTCTACATCTCCAGCAATTTTAGTGATGATATCATGTTCAGGGGCTTTGTTATTACCTTACAAGGCTACTGAAATAAATAATAAAATCTCCTAACTACAGCACATTTGCTGTGTGTTTCTGAGCCTCAGCTGCTGCATTTCCCTCCCTAGGCTTATACTCGAGTCATTCAGTTTTTCCAGATTTTATTTTCTAAAATTGGGTACCTCAGCTTATGTTCAGGTCGGCCTATACTCGGGTATATACGGTATTCAAATCTGATTTTTTTACCGTGATTCAAGTGGGATGTATTCACAGAAATATTTAGCAGAGTTATTTGTATTTACTTTGTGTCAGGCTGCTGGACACTGCGCTGGTCACAGTGTTCAGTGTGCGTTATGCAGAGTGTGATTAACCCTTTCCTACAGTAAATAAAAAAATTAGATGCTAAAATGGATTTTTCTGTGCAGTAGAGTGTTGTCAGTATAGCCCCCCATACACCACATACAATTACCATGCAATTTCTGTACAATGAACTTTTCTTCTACCAAAACCCTGTAATATGAGGACCTTTCTACACCTTCCAATCACTATGCATTCTATCAGGGAGGTCACTATACTACATAGTTGTTGGTAGATCTGATGGAAATTGTATGGAGGAATCTAAAGGTGTATGGGGGGCTTAATGAAATCAGAAAGTACATTTTACATCTACTCAACAAATGTGTCTTTATATATGTTTTAAGTGCACCTGACATAGAGCAGCACAGGCTGTTTGGTATTTCTATTGCAAGGCAGGAGGATTCACGCATCCACGCTATCCATGGTCTCCCTGTTTAATTATCATTTGATTTTACTTTCTGATTTATATCCTCTGTTATTACAGTGCGACCTACGGAAAAGCTAGATTCAAACAATCCAATTGAATTAAATAGTTCAGTGATTTAAGCAGATTTAGGAGCACAGTGTGTAAATTCCTCTTGATCCGAAATGCAGTCTTCAGCCTAAGTAGTATTGAGGGTTTTCTACAAATGTCTTGAGGTTAAACTGGCGACAAATGCAGCATTATAGAGGGCTTAACAGTCAGAGAACATTAATTGATTATTTTACATGAGCTTTCTTATGGCTTCCTCCTAATACTCTCTGCCGCTGCAGCCTAGTTGCCTGCATCTAAGACATATATATTTAGAGTTTCAGACAGAGTGGTTTTTGTTGTCACCGGTCATGACATTTTTTGGAAGAATAGAAGCGCTGAGTCTTGTTTTCAAAGCCTAATAACACAAATTCAGGACCTGACTCAGAGTTTTTGGAAGTAACCTTGAAGGTGACGTCACCATGCTGCTTTTGGTTTGCTTTTTCACTCACACATCGATTCCCGTAAAATACTTTACCAGGGTCCCCAAGTAAACGGAATGATCAGAAAAGAACATTCATGGCGGATCGCAGTGCGATGACTTGCAGTGCTATTCTGGTCGATCATTCCAGGTGGGCACCTCCATTTTGTGGACAATCGAGAGAGAGACAATCGAGAGAGAGCACCATGAACGCACACGACGGTCCGATGTCCACAAAATCAACCATGGATGGACAAGTGTATGGGGAGCCATAGGCCAACACACACATGTATAGATTCCCGTGTGATCGGCCAGCGAGCGATCACAGCATTGTGACGTCACCACGCTGATTTGGTCCTCTGCCGACTGTACAGGAATCGCAATGTGTGCCACTCACACATCAATTCCCGCAAGATACTTCGGATGGGGACCCTCAGCGACTTGCAGTGCTATTCTGGTCTGGCTGTAGACGATCGACCCCTGAGGAAGTGGTGCGAACGCACATGGTGGTCAATCTCCCGCAAAATGGGCGCAGATGGACACGTGTATGGGGGGGCCTTAGTGTATCTAAATTCAAGGGTTAGTGTACTACAGTGGTGGTGAACCTATGACAGCACAGATTCAGAGAGAGGGCAGAGGAGAGAACTGCAGCTTCTCCACAAAGTGGCACCATACTTCTCTAGCTTTGGCAGCCAATGAGAAGGCTGGGGGATGGACAAACAGGAAGCTGACTTAGAGGAGCATGCGTGAAAATAGCTTGAGAGTAGAGTTGAAGTAGAGTGTATGTAATGTGTGCTTGTCTGTGTGTGTCTCTTGGTGTGTCTGTGTATTTCCCTGCATAATTGGTGTGTGTTTATATAAAGCATCTGTGCAGGAGTGGTCCTAGGCAGATAAGTGCCCTGGATGAGCACCCCTCGCCCCCTCCCCCCGTGAGAGTGAGACTGGGGGGTATGTTGTCCTGTTAACCAGCACTCCTACAGACACTCCCCCCTCCCTGGATGAGCATCTCTGTACCTCTCATGACTGCTGCTGCTGGACAGCTACCTGGTGGGGGGGGGGGGGTTCTGGTGCTGTTGAGTCCATATTGCCCATATCTAAAATAGCCACTGCATCTATATCTCTGTATGATTTGTGTGTGTATGTATGATTCATGTGTGCTTATGATGCATTCGTCTGCATGATGCGTGGGTGTGTTTAACTTTGAAATGGACCAATGTCATCCTGCCCTAGGAGCTTCTTCAATTTGACTTGGGCCATCTATCTAATGGCATATTAAACCCCCTGGGTGTTCTATGGCACGAAAATCCGTTTTCCCGGCAATACGGTGCACTTTCCCCGGCAAGCACAGTGTACTCCGCCGCGATTGCCTGCTCTCCCCCCGGCCCTCTACACACTGCCGTTGTCAAACAGATGCTGGTGGTGTGTATGAAGAAAAGCGGCACCCCTCCATTGACATGGAGGTCTATGGCACCGCCCCGCCCCCTTCGGCGTCAACGATGTAGCCGAAGGCACAGGGCCGGAAAGGCTCAGTGTGTCTCTGCAGCTCTGTAGAAATGATGCAGGCAGACGAAGAGCCGACGGTTGTGCCAGATCCCGGCACGGTCGCAGTTTGATTCACGGTCATAACACCAAGGAGGTTAAAGGACCCTTTGTGTGCAGCATTGTAGGCTGGCAAGATTTGCATTCATTTTGTAAATGATTCACTAAAAAAACATTTGCTTAAGAAAAGTTGCAATCAGCAAGGTATAAGGCATAATGACAAACTGCTGTAAAATAGATCTGGGGCTTTTGTTCACTTTAATCATAATATTGGCTTTATACATATATTAAAAAAGTCTAGAAGTGAACTTGCTTGCTGCAGACAGCATCATATTTGTCTTGGGTACAGCCTGTCCCTTCACAAATAACTTTTCTAAAAGAATTACAGTAACAGCAGTGTCTGCAGAAATAAAGGTGAGCCTGGAGAGACCAGGGTAGGTCCTCCTCTGCAGAAATGATCCAGGTCAAAAACAGAAATCTTAATTCCACAGGCACATCAGGTCCGTGTTAGTGGATGCAGTGGGGAGCCGAGCAGGGCAGGTACTGCGGAAAGTTAATTAGCACCTCTCTGAAGGCTACAGAGGTTACAAGAGAGAACAGAGAGGAGATGGAAATTAATCAGGAGCTTTATTCCTCATGTCTGACTTTTTTTTCAATACAGTCTTTTACATTTTGCTTTGTTACCTTATTCCCTTCTTGTTTTTTTCTTTTGTTTTCTAGAATGTTAAGAAAAAAAGGCTAGTATAGTAGCTAAAAGAGTGTAATATATAAAACCATCTTTAGTGTTAATCTTCCTTCATAATGTATTTTATCTCCCATTAAAATAGCCCTCCAATAGACTGCAGGTTGGCTCTTGCTAGCATGAGGTTGCAGCTCTCATAACATATAGTCATAGTAGAGATTTTTTATTATTTTTTACTTTAGGAGAACTCCAGGCAGATATTTAAAGACATAAGTAAGTTATATAAGTACTAAAATAAAACATATATACTTTAATTTTAACTAGAAGTCCTTACTAGCAACCCAGTACCCAAGAAGAAAGAAAGGGCCATTATTAGTAGTGATGTGCAGCATAGGCAATAATCGTATAAAAAAAAAAACATCGCAAATGTTTCACCTAATATTCACAATAAAATTGTATCTCCAGTCATTATTACCTTCATTGCACAAATCTGCACTTGTACATGTACATATTGCAAACGCAATGCACAGTGGTTATGCACTGATGTAAATCTTGAATATTCATGATTACGAAGATATATCACTATATTCCAGATTAGAATATTCATGATCCACACTAATTATTAGGAGCAAGTCAAAGTTTTCAGCAGTCCACAACGCTGTCACAAAACAAAAGGAAATTTCACATTTTTGTATGCTAGAGAGATGACCATTCCTATTTTCATGTATTGTGCTATCACTGGCCCCATGTAAAATGTTTGTTTTATATATATAGAGGTGGGAGGATGCATTTTTCAAATTGTAGGTTGCATGTAGGACAGTGAAGTAGGTTAAGCACCAATACCCTAAAGCTGGAATGGAGCTGATTATGTTATGGTAATTTTATGTGAGTGCTAATTCTTTTTTCCTCCTCATGACAGTGGTACCACATGACAGTGGTACAATGGGTTAGGTCCACCATTGTACCACTCTCATGAGGAGATGCCAGGAAAGGAAAATTACGGTAAGTATTTAAACAATTTTCTGTATTCCTTGCACTCCTCATGACAGTGGTACAATGGGTCAGGTCCGCCATATATGAATTAAGTTCAGATTGTACTAGCATGCTGCATTGATAAACATGTGGAAACTACCTTTTTGTACATAGTGGTTTATTGCCACTTCATTTAAGTCAATGGACCTAAGACGATGCATGTTAACACAAACAACCAGAATGTGTGGATGTAAATGGGTCTATACAGTTTTATGCATGATGCTGTTCAGAACACCATAAAGCCTGTCCAATACTGGGGATGGTGAGGAGACAGTGTTCATCATGTGTTTGTATCAAAAACCCAACTGGATGTTTGTATATTAATAGAGGTAGTAGTTAAGGAGGGCTTGAAAGCAAAGTGTGTCCCTGTGATTGCTGCACGCTTGAGGTCCTGATGTAGAGACACAGGTATCAATCAGACAACAAAGGCAGCTGTAAATGCTCAAAACTGGAACTTTATTGAAGTGCGGGGCTCAAGCAATGGGTCTCGCTTCACAGAAATGGCAAACTGTATAAACAAAGTGGTCGTTACGATAAAGTCCTCAGGAATTAGTCTTTACTTATAGTCCAGGCTGAAGCACACAGTCTCTCACCCCACAGTGGGGGGCTTACACCGGACGTGGGTACAGCGTGCCAAGATAGCGGGCACACCACCAGCTCCCTTGCAGAGGTCCAGGCATTTGGGGCCAGTGTTCCAGCCCACCAGAAGTGGGGCTGCACGGGTCACAGGTAGCTGGTACATCAGAGCATAGTATGGATGGCCGCAGGGAGCCCTCCCACAGCACCCACGCCCAAATAGGGTTGGGGAGAGTAGGCCTCAGCGGTGTACAGCCACCTGGCTTCTTCTTCACTCTCCACAAAAGGCCCCGACTCAGAGGTGAAGCCCCTCCTTATGTACTCGAGCTGCCTCCAGCATCTTAAAGGGGACCTCACGCTGACTATACAACTCCCACTACACTGACGATTGCTCTCATTGCAATGGTCCACCATGTGCAATCTAAAAAAAGTGCCCTAACAAAAGCTTAAACATATAACATATCAATATATAAAGGCAGTATAATAAGAAAAATAATGATAATAAAGACATATTACGACAGAAAAGCTTAGTTGGTGAAAATATCATCTAAAAAGTGTTCTAAAATCTTGTTAGGTGAACCTGTTGCCTTGTATAAATATATCCTGACAATAAAGGATTGCTTGACACAGCTCGTATTGGCCACATGTGATGTAGTCCTGACTACGGTAGGGAATTTGCTCTATAACACTCTCAGTAGGCAAGACAGAAGAAGTCGCTAAGCTAAATTAAATCCATGTTGGTTCTGGGATTGGCTGCAATGGCATTTATAAGAACAATGGGACCAATGAGCCCTAAGGAACTGATATATCAAGAATAAAGTAGTAATATTTGAAAACATTATGACATTGGTTTATGGTCTGATGATAATAATTATGGAAACAGAATATTCTGTGAATGTATCTATTTTTTTTTTTTGTGAATGTATATTTTACCAAAGAAACTAATAACATTATTGCTTCTGAACTCTTAATTGGAGATGATACCAAAGTTCTAACCACACTATATATAAATAGTATATGACTTGGGGGTTTTAGTACACCTGGAGAAGACGTTTCATTTCCTTGCTTGCACTATAAATGATACATGTCAGGCTCATTGATTACTTTCATCTTGCACTATTCTCTTCATTTTTCCTCACAATCTTTCCTTTCACATTTCTGTGTTCCTTCTCAGCTTGACATTTACACGGGTGAATCCTACTGACTTCTCTGCATAGTTATACTCTGTCAGTCTCATGTTCTCCCTGCCACATTCTCATTTCTTCCATCTATTCTTGAGCATCTCTAGTTGTGCAAACAAGGGAGTTTGACACTTAACGCTTTCAGGCCTGAAATCTCTACCTCAGACAATTGTAGAGATGCCTTCCAACAACAACCATTTCAGAAGATGGACAGTCGGTGCTAATTACATTGTGTCCAGAGGGTGAAGATGTTGGCTAAGGTTTACTGTGTAGTTAATTGGACATTGAACCTATCACAATAAATTAAACCTAATTAAAGTTTTTTCTTCCATTAGTGGTCATTAATGGGCAGATCTTAGTCTCAGAATAGCAGATTTCTCTCATTGTGTCAAAAAAAAATCTCGCTATCTAACAATGTAACTAAATATGTATGAAGAGGTCTCTGTTTTTCTTTTTTTTTATATAACACAAAGATGACATATAGATTTTAAAACTTTTTGACCGCTTGATTCAATTTATCTATAGTCACCCTTTTTTATAGTATGTTTTCCTTTAAAATCTTTTTGACGCAAAAATATCTGCTAGTCTATAACAGTAAAAATCTACAACATATCTATGAATATAATGTTTAGAAGAAAATAGCTGTTTAGAAGAAAATGTGAGTAAGTCAGTTATTGGGTTGTTTAAGCTGTTGTAGACCTAATCATCATAAAATCCATCCCTTGCATAAAATTAGAGTAAGTGAAATGGCCAAAAGATAACAAATACGTCAGATGGAAAATTTGTAATTTCAGGCAGGGCCAATGAGGTCCTTTAATGATCATCATTGTCTTGGTACTCATGTTAGATAGAAGTTAGAAGCAGAAATTGAACATCAAGATACATTATATGAAATAAGATTATGGACACCTGACCATAACACATATTTGTGCTTGCTGGGCATTTTTAAAAAAAAAACACAGACATGGGAACTTAAATTTTTTATTAAACAGCATTTAATCTGCTGTAATGGATTTTCAAAGTATTCCTCTATTCTATTATTTCTTCTGTATGAGTTTGTCCCCATTCACATTCAAGAGAGTATTTGTGTGCTCAGGTACCGTATATGCCGGCTAATAAGACCACTGGGCGTATAAGACGACCCCCCAACTTTTCCAGTAAAAATATAGAGTTTG
>CM070033.1:41532134-41544241 GCA_036250615.1 Ptychadena robeensis | reverse complement strand
GACCCGGCACTACATAGTTGTTGGTAGATCTAAAGGAAATTGTATGGAGTGATGTAAAGGGGTATGGGGCTTTTGTTTACACTAAAAAATAAAAAGTGGATTTAGGGATAAGCATAAGATATTATCTCTAAAAGTGTTATTATGGGCACATAGGGGTTACTGCAAGGTCATGGAGAACCTTTTCTAGCAAATACAGCGGTATGGCAGCACCTTATGGTCCCAGTAATTGTGTGATGATAGCGGTTCACATTCAAACAGCTAATGACAGGTTTGCTGAGACTAGCAAAAAACAGCATTTATCATGCAGATGGCCTAAATATAGTTAATTAGCTAAACCCCAGGATCTCTTTGTTTCAGATATGCCAAAAAACATATTATTGCACACTGGATTTCTCAGAGATCTCAGCAGGAGTTCTTCTATTCAGAAGCTTTGAGTCCTGTCTCACTGAAGATGTTGTAAACTTTGCTTGGCTTCATTATTAGTGTCTTTACTTTCCTATGACTAGCTTCACAAAGGTATCTATAAAAATCTGGCATGGGTCAACTGACACCAATTAATGATGTGAATTCAAAAGACGTCTTATGGCTGGAGTTGTTGGGCTATTGTCATCATCTGGAAAGGAAATCTTTTGTTCTGGTTTATGGCTTAAAAAGCTAATCACGAGTGTGGATTTTTATTTATACATCTCCTAAATAGTCTTGTTTAGATGTATTTTACACCCTTTTTGCTGCTGCATAGCACTTAACAAATTAATGATGAATCACTCTGCTCTGTGCTAACAGGGGAAACAAGCCCAGCAATATATTCCAGGTAGATGAGCACAGAAGGTGTTAAAATGTAGATATAAACGGCCAAGAACATGCCGTTCCTCTCCCAGATGGTGCTAAATCCCAGACAGCCACTCTCTCCAATTGAGTGAAATCCTTGCTTATTGGAGATGCTTACCATGCATGCTTGTTTCAGAAGGAAAAAAAAAAGGTTAATGATCTAAAAAAGGAATGTATTAGCCTTTTTGTGAGACGTTATACCATGGCCAAATGCCAAGAGTAGGATGATTGTAGAACATTTTTTCTGCATTTCCCTCGTTGCTTTAGTGTCTGTTATAAAAGAGAGTCTGTCAACCCGTAAACTTGTCAACCAGTAAATGTCATGGCTGTCCACTAATGCTTCACTTGATTTTTATTTCAGAAGCTGAAATCTCTAAATGTGGCCTATGTACAGTCATATGATAAAAGTACACCTTTTTTAAGGTATTGCAAATTAGGAAAAAATATTTTTAAAAAATGGTCATTGATATTGACATTTATTAGTGATGATCGCGAATATTCGGATTCCGAATATTAATCGCGAATATCGGCAATTCGGAAATTCGCGAAGATGGTGAATATATTGCCAAATATTCGCAATTCTGGATATTCTGTATTTTTTTCCAATACACATGCCTCTCAATGCAAGTGGACGAATGGGAAGGCTGCAACAAGAGCTTAGCAACACTCCCTGCGACCATCAACAGTTTTTAAATCGAATATTGGGGTGATGCGAATATTCGGAATATTGCGAAAATGTGCACTTTTAAAAATTTGCGAAAATCACTAAGATAGTGTCCAAAATTCGCAATTTTTTTTCAACACGCCCCTCAATGCAAGTTAAACATAAATTCGCAAAATTCGTGAAATTCGCAAACTGCCGATATTCGCAATAAGAAGTAGCCTGAATATTGCCAAATGCGAATATTTTCCAAATATTTTCTAAATGTTTTCCAAAATATTTGCAGCATGCCATGAATACGAATGTTGCCGCTCATCACTCATAAAAAGAATTTAGGGGCTGGTAAAAAAATATACTTAATTAACTAATTATCAGCAATGGGCGCCATACATGTTAAGATTAGCATGCACAACGGTCGATCTGTTGTGAAAAAAGGCCGCTAATCCTCTTTTCTCTGAAAGCAACATGCCAGAACCTTTTGCAGGTTTGCAAAGTTGCCATTTGATAGATTAAACCGAAATGGAGCAGTTTGGCCAAAAATAAAACTAAAAGTAAAAGGCCCGACACACATGTGCCTTTAGTTTCAATGGGGATGCCGGTCTCTATTGAAACTAACGGCATCGGCCAGAGATTATCGGACATATCCGTTCTCTGGCTGACCGAGCTATGTGGGCACCCCTGATCGGCGGCCAATTTTGCCGCTCGGTGCATGTGTGTCGGCCTTAACATAGCATATAAGCACAAAGACCTCATACCAATTGGCAAGTAGGGTGTGAAATTCTAAAGTCAAATGTAATCCAAGCAAAGCTTCGCCAAAGTTGGCTCATGTAGCAGGACAATGATTCCAAGAACATCAGCAAATGTACAACAGAAAATTTGCTATGCATAAATGAATGCCCATAAACATATATGAAAAAATTTTGTAAAGATTATGCATTATTTCACACTTGAACTTAGATATACATATATATTAGTTTAATATTTTTTGTTATCATGGTCCGAAAATGCTTAAAAGTTTAAAGAGGGTGATAATTAGAAATGGCTGTCGCCAAAAGTTTGTAAACTCTGTTTTGACTGCAAAATTTTGATCACTCTAAATCTCATTACAGTCGGAGTTCGAATTTAAAAAATATTTTAAGTGTAATAATTAAATCGGAGAGAAATTTTAGTGAAAAATGGAGGTCAATGTGACAGAGTGTTGGTCACTGTCCCCCTGAAATTAACAAATTTCAGGCATTGATACAGTGGGCTCCCTAAGCAAGGTGGGAGTTTGGGAACGCCCTGAACCTAAGGGGTGGGGATTTGGCGTGACCGGGATCGGGATTGACCAACTCCAAGGATAGACAAAACCAAAGGGTTAAATACAAAGGTTGACATTTTATTAAATTACAAATAACATTGGAAACCAATAAGGGTAGGTCACTGGCTAACAAGCCATTTAGCGGTTATGTGACCTCCTCTTCAGTCAGATCACGTCCAAAAGGTCATTAATACCAGATAATTTTAAAACGTACAAAATTAAATGATTGGTTGGTAGGCTCTTATCTTGTCCATATGTCCAAGTACGTAGTTCACCCCTCTACGCGTTTCAGCCTTATCAGCCTCTTCAGGAGGGGAATATGATGTCCTGGGTGAGTGACAACTGGATGGACAGGGATGGACAACTGGATGGACCCTTAGGGAGTCCTGCCTAAGTGAAAGGAAAAAGTCATAATTCCGACATAATTGTAATCAGGTACACAATGTGCATTATCCAGGGTATAGTAGACCCCTTTAAACCACTGGCCTCAGTAATGATGTAAATGTATTCAAAGAAATTTCTGGCATAGAAGTCTATCCAGATATAGTTGGTATACTCCGATCACCTAATTGTTAGAAGAATTAATTCTTCTTAGAAGGTATATAGGTAAATCATAATGACTTTCTTAGAACATACCGTGTGTCTGGTAGGGCATCGGATCAAGGTGGAAATCCTTAGTCAAAGATGTAACAAGTCCGTCCATTTGGTAAACAAACTGGAAAGGGTAATAGGGTACAGGGACACATCAATAGTATCCAAAAAATCCATTTCACACCCGTGCTGGTCAGAATAACGTGACAGGTAATAGGTAAAGAGCGCGGCCCAATCGTGTCCAAGAAGGTGTCAACTCCCACCCCCAGATTGGTCCCAGAGCCCAGAAAGACGGCCAGCATAAGGTAAAAGGTGAGCTGGTTAAAACGGTTTTAGTACAGGTTAGGGTAAAAGCTCTAGGGAGCAATGGTTAAAGCAGTTACCTGTAGCATGAAAAGATAGTGAGATGCCGGTCTCTCTGCCAGTAGCTCCTGTCGGGACCTCACCCTGCAACACACCTCCACATAATGCATGGAGGGAGAAGCTGCAGGGATTAAATGTCGCTTAACCAATCAGGGTAGAGGGAGGCGGTCGCCAATTATAGTCGCCCGCCCGCCTCTCCCTTGCCGGACGCCCTGTGCTACAGCACACTCTTAACCCCCGCATGCCATCAAAATAAGATGGCATGTTAGGGGACCCATGCATGCTCCCACCTACCAGCTGGCGGTGCCCCCACAGCTCACTGCAGCACCCGGATCGGCAGATGGAAAGCCGGCGTTGCCAGATCTCCTCAGGCTAGGACCCCATTGTCACGTGGCGTCAGCGTCACCTAGTCACCACGGGAACACCCACATCGGGGATGCCATCATGGAGACCATCGGGACGCCGCACGTAGAAGACCACACCCCTCCTGGTCACCCCCATGGTGACCAAGACGCCGGCTGCTTACACCAGGTGCAGTCATTGCAGCACGTATGGGGAGATCACAAGCCAGCAAGCCTCCCCCCTCCCCCTTAAAAGTTTAAAGAGGGTGATAATTAGAAATGGCTGTCGCCAAAAGATTGTAAACTCTGTTTCGACTGCACAATTTTGATCACTCTAAATCTCATTAAAGTCGGAGTTCGAATTTAAAAAATATTTTAAGTGTAATAATTAAATCAATTGTTACCTATGAAAATTAAATAGATTGAGTTAAATAGTTTACCGAGAAAAAAACGTTTTTATTAAAACTTTTATCAATATTTGCATTTCCATTTACCTACCTACCATTTACCTACCTGCACATTTGTCCACTGATCTATTTAAGGGTTAATGTTCCTTAAAATCTTCCTTCCTGATTTACTACAGGTCCCAGCCAGGGCGGAGCCCTTGCTGGGTTCTCGTATGTAAGCTTTTACATGTCCTGTTAGGTGATAATATCTATTTTAATTAGCATAGCTGTGGACATTGTTAGTGCAGTAAGTATTTGAACACCCTGCAATTTTGGTGTTATTTGAAAATTACTTCTTTGTGATCATACTTGAAACTTTAAGCCCCCCATACACCACATACAATTACCATGCACCTTCTGTACAACCAACTTTTCTTCTACCAAAACCATGTAATAGGAGGACCTTTCTACACCTTCCAATCACTATGTATTCTATCAGGGAGGACCCATAACTACATAGTTGTTTGTAGGTCTCATGAAAGTTGTATGGAGGAATCTGAAGGTGTATGGGGGGCTTTAGAAAGACTTGATAATAATAATCTTGGATGTCTAATTCCCACAGATTTTTTTTTTTCTGTCTCACACAATGGACCTACAATGAAAATTTCAGACCCCTCCATGATTTCTAAATGGGAGAACTTGCAAAACTGCAGGATGTTGAAATACTTCCTCACTTTATGTTATTCATTTTATTTAAATATATGTTCCTCACTGTGTTTTATTCATTTTATTTAACGTATTTAGTGTTAAGCCCCCCATAGACGGGCAGACTCCCGGCCATAGTTGTAGCAGACCTCCCCCTCCCAGTTAATTGGCTAGTCTGACGGGAGTCCCGTGTGTCAGTGGAACACACAGGATTCCTGTCCGACATTTAGCAGACTGCTCACAGCGTGGTGATGTCACCACGCTGTAATCAGTCTGCTAAAGGTCTGCCATAGATCGAGGTGTCTATGGCAGGCTTTACATGTTAATAGTGGTTGTGTATTTTAAAAACCCTTTAGTAAATGGTTTAGAGGTTTGAGAGATTACATAGGGTGGGGGCAGGGATCAGGTAATAGTTATAATTATATTTTATCATTTTTTTAATTATTAAATATAAAAAATATTTAGAAAAAAGTAGAATTTGGACTTTTGTAAAAAACAGACCTTTCAAAAGCAGAGTCAAAATTGCAAACTAAAAATTTAACATGAGAATGCCAAGGTTCTTCCCACAACCTGTAATGCCAGATGGAAGTGAATGATGTCAAGCACTAGAATGATAAATTAGGTAAAATTGTGTTTACTTTTACCCTAGATACAAGCATTGCCGTCCAGGGTTAATGTGACTTCTAGAAACAACATTTTTATAAAGCCAGAGTTCAGCTTTAAACATCACAGTTAAATAGAATCTTTAATACTCTACATAAAAGATATCATTTACTAGCACTTTAAGCTAAAATTCACTTGGGCTTTAATCATTGTGTATGAATTTGGTGTGTATTCTGTATTTACACCTGCTGTGCAAATCTGTCTTTGGAATGTTATAATAGTTTGGCCCTAATCTTAAAATACCTATAGAAAATAAGATGTTAGATTGGATTTTCCCCTGCAACACATAAGATGAGAACATATTTTCCTATTTCCATTAGACCCATGGAGACCACGGCCATCTGTACATATATCTCTGCATAACAATACCCACGAGGCCTCTCGGCAGTGCTTCCAGTTGTGTTAGCATATCATGTTCTTAGGTAGCCACTACTTCTTTACTGGTGTTGTTCTTATTTTTATTCCTATAATCCTTAAAGAAAAGAAAGAAACACATTGAAGTTTATGAGGTCGTAAATACCCCCACAAACTTTCAAGTCCCGAGGCTGCAGCTATTCTTACAGAACTACTTCTTGCACAGTATCATAGAGCTAGGTTTCTATAGCAAATTTATAGCTCTGTTCACTTCGTTTTCTTTAAACATTATTATTTTTAGATACAGTGAGAACCAAGTAGAAGTTGTATGTGGTCTGCAATCTAGTATTTGCTTGAAAGTCAACCTGGTACTTGTTGATGTGTATTTAAAGATGGACATATTAATTCATACTAGTAACATTTAAAAAAAGGGCTTTATATACAGAATTTGTATTTGAGGTTGATTTACTGCAAAGTGACTTATATTTTGATTTGCTCTGTTCTTAATATTGTACAAATGAAACATTGTGGTAGACAAACTTTATATGCCAGTTTGGTGCACTGATGAACCTAAGCTTGGGTTAGCTTTATACTTTAGAATAGGCTCTGTGTACGATATAAACAATAAAAAAGACTCTAGTTTAAAACCTGGTGTATTTGTTTAATGTAGAAATTGCAGCTTTCACGGATTTGAATTTTGATGCCCTGTGATATTTTCTCTGCTGCTTGACACATTGCCAGCACATAGAACTGAGTGATTGGATGCACCTTGATGCGTCTTGGTGCCACACATAACCTGTAAGAATGACTGAAAGGAGAGAACCCCTGGTAAGCATTCATGTTCTACAGACGAAGGAGCCCACTGAGATTTCTTGAACTTAAGGACAGTGAGAAGACAAATATAACACAAGGTATTACTAAGGGAAAACAAATGCACTGAGATGTTGTTCAAGTCTAGTATTTACCAGAAAATATATTTCCCTACTATTCAAGATATCATTATTTCACACAAAACCATTCAAAAAATGTAACTAAATGTCAGGAAAGTATTCAATGACAGACAAATTGTAACGGAGCACAGTGGTTAAATAATACTATAATGGGTGCTCCTATGACAGATTATTTAAAATTCTAAAAGCATACTACATACATACTGCCCACTAGCAAAGTTCCCAAGATAGATAAATAAAATATGGGTAAATAACAGTTGTCTGTATAAATATAAAAATATATTGCACACAAAAAATATATTAATTTTATAAACTTCCGTTCGAAAATTAGAAAAAATGTAAAGCCATCCCCCTCAAAAATTAATCCTTTCCCATCCGATAAAAAAAGAAAAGCCATTCCAAAATAAATAAATAAATAAATCCAGAAAGCGGAGCGCTAAATTAAATCCAAGGTTCTTCCATCCGATAGAAAAAAAGGTCTTAACTCGCCTTCTGGATTACCACTGGAGAGATCCTTCCTCCACAACATCCGGAATGAGGTAAAATTGCTGGGTGCAGTAAATATAAGAAAATTAGGAGGCTTTTTTACCAATATTAGCACCACATAATGTCTCTAAGGGTCACGACATAAAACATGACACTCAGTGCCCATGCCGAGATCATGCAAACGTGCCAGTGATTCTGCATCACCTAAGGCTCCGCGATCCCTTCCGGAGTCATTGGTCACACTGAAGTGCAGGGAGAGCGGCATCATAGACTTCCATGTTAATGGAGGCGCCGTCACTTTTCCCAGCCCACATCAAGTCATCGAGACCCTGGTGATGAATAGAGAGGAGGGGGGTATCTTCTGTACGGCACTGTTTCACAATAGAAACAATTGTGCGAAACGGAAGTAACTGCTGGTGGTTTAAAGGTCCTTCTGGAATCGTCCCATTTATGGAAGGCTTGATGATGGTGTCCACTGCAGTGGTCGACACGGGGGGCTTAAGAGTTTGAAAACCAAGCTTTTTACCTGCAGATCTCACCTTCTTGATGATGCTGTCCACTGCAGTGGTATCCTTTGGACATAAGATGAAAACAGTCCAACCATTCAATAACAACCAGCATTTTTATATAGATAAAAAATACATATTGCAGGCAAATGGGAGTAAGTAGATGGGCAACACCAAGAATTGGCCCAATTCTTTTTGCTTCCTATCTAAGAATCTACATTAACAATCCTATCATGATTTGGTTTTACACAGTCAGTAGTATTTACTATATGTCATTCTAAATGAGGCTGGGGTACTAGGGTAGGCTTTTTTGTTAACAATTCCTTTCTCTTCCATTTTTGCTAGGTCTGAGTAATAGATGTAGTTGTAGTTTTTTCCCCCCACAAAACGAACCTAATTAAGTTTTTTCGTTATATAAAAACACTGGGGATTGGTTTGAATTCATTTATATACAGTACTGAAAAGATACGATGAACCACACAGGAGAGTCCTTGGTAAACATTGGATTTTATGAAGAAGAACATACTTTAATAAAGTTCATAAACACAAGCTCAAGCAACAGATTGTGTTAGGGTAAATGAAACGCAGCTTTAGGCTGAAGATCTCATAAAGGAAAGTAGAAGACTCAGTTGGTCATCTTGAAACTGTAGTTAAACCATTCTTTTAATCTAAACCAGCTTAATAACCATCAGACATTTGTTGAAACATTTAAAATATCAGGGTCTGGGTGTGCTGAAACAATAGCAAAATGCAGTATGTATTGAATGGGCCTTACCTAAACACAGGACATAATACACCACCTCAGCAATCCTGAGGGAGCAAGATCTCCAGGACTCATATTGTCTTTCAATCCAAGAGAGAAATTTGTTAGAGTGTTTGAAACTTCAAAATTAAAAACAAAGAAACTTATACAACTGTAAAAGAAATACGGACAACCGCAATTCCTGACCGTCTTGTTGGCAACTCATTACAGCGTGGTGAGGTCACCTCACTGTGATGAGTCACCTGCAGAACTGACAGGAATCCTGTGTGTGCCACTAACCCAGGGATTCCCCTCAGATTGCAGGCAGATGCTTTGGCTAAAGTGATTGCATATCAGGGTTATTCAACCAAATGCTGATTTCTGACTTTTCTTCAATCAAAATATTATTGTAATTTTGTGGAGTAAACAGGGGATTTCTTTTTCCTGAATTACAGTAATCCCTTGAATTACAACCAGATTTAAGACCGTGAGTTTAAACCCAAATTTTAGTTTTAACTTACAAACAAAGTCTTGACTAACAAGCTTAATTATTGCCAAGGCCAAAACTTATTTCCACAGAATTTGTAAGCTGCACTCTGAGCCCAAATACACGTTTGAGGACCCAAACTATCTAGAAAAGACAGAAGGAAGGACAAAAGAGATGGTAGAGAAAGCAATCACATAAAAAAAAGAAAGAAGGAAATTGTGAAGAATATAAAGGGGTGGTCAGGTGACCGATCTCACTAATAAGTCCTGCATGTCAAAATGGGCCATCTCACCAATCTACAAAGTATACAGACTCTTCCAAGGAGATAAATGTCAGTTACCAGTTCAGCCTTTCTTCCTGCAATCATAACATTTCAACTTGAATGGTGATTGCAAATGTTTATTTCTGGTTTGGCTTGGCCCATTAGTGAGAACACCTAAAAAATGTTTGATGTTTCTGGTAAATTACTCATATAAAACAGCATGATACAATGCTGTTTTATTATGAAAAGGTTAAAAGAAAGGTGCTTTGAGAGGTTCAGAGCACATTATGAGCATTTTCATTATTTCTTATGGGATAAACAGTCTTGACTTACAGCCAACCCCTGGGAACAAATTAAGTTTACTTTAGCAGACAAAGGCAATATTGTTCAATTCAATACTTAGATACTTGAGCATTTCAATTTTTTTACCCAAAGCTATATATATTTTTAAATATTATATCTGACATTCAGCAAGCATTCACTACATGGGTACATTTACAGTTTTATAAAATAAGACCCCCATATTGGTACATAAGCATAATTGGAACATTTGTACATCTAAGCTTGGAGAAAAGTATTGAAATGGGAAATAAAAAGAAAGAAACGACTGGAAATTAGAAGAGAGAGAGGAAGGTGGCAGTAGAGTTAAGCCTGGAAA
Source organism: Ptychadena robeensis (assembly GCA_036250615.1). Lineage (NCBI taxonomy): Eukaryota > Metazoa > Chordata > Amphibia > Anura > Ptychadenidae > Ptychadena > Ptychadena robeensis. Next base: position 41,533,958 of record CM070033.1, on the reverse strand, counting down.
ATAAAAAGAACATGTTTATAGATTACAGCACAGGAGGAACAGGTCTAAAACACAGAGGAAATAAGGTCTAAAAGATGAAGGAATTAAAACAGGGTAATAGAAAACGCAAGGAAGTTTGAGAAAATAAAAGGCTAGAAAATGGCTGTAAAAACTATATAATGATGATATTGATAGCATTAGCATGGAAGTGCTGCTATAAATGTGAGCATGAAAAAAAAACTAGCAATGTTATACATAAAAAAAGGAAACTGAATGAAAAGAAAGGGCATTAGATGCAAAATAGACAAAGGACAAAAAATTTGAAAGGAGAGAGAGCGATAGAGATGCGTGGCGAGCACATTACTTGTGATTTATTGTCGGAATCTGTGAGCAGAAGTATCTAGCGAGCCACTCATACATCACAGCAGACAGCATTACCACTGTTTAACAAACAGGGCCTGCGTCCCATGACATTGTCAAAAGGCTCGGAACATATTTGTCTGAGGCTAAGGCTCAGGATCAGTAGCCCCAACAAGGATTTCAATTATTCAGTTGACAAACAAGCACAGAAATGTCCCTCGCAGAGTCATAATTTAAAGCTGTATTTCTTCAAAAGGGGGACATGATGAAACTGAAATACATTGTGGATGCTAAATAGGCCATTTTTTATTATTGATTTTTACATAATTAAAGGGTCAGTCCACACACAGCTGAAATGATGGCTATGGATAGATTAGCTGGCTGGATTCCCTCTGCAGCTTCTTAAAGCTGCCTGAAACAATAGCTGTGGCATCAAGTAGGAGTGCAAGATTTGTTGACCATATAATGCCTTAGAATTAGGATGTAGGTGGAAATCTGTGGGCCCATCCGCATAAAAACCTCTCCCAGGGCCTTCCCACCTAGTTTATTTGTTCAGGATACTTAATAAGTGTTAATGGAAATTAGTGGGCCCGTTAGTAACATTTAGCGAAGGCTGAACTGTCCACAAGACATAAACATAACATATTCGCTTTCTTCTCCCGGCAAATAGTACGGGTGTTCGACTTGCCCTCTTCACCGGCGGGAAGAAGGTGACTATTCTTCAGCTGGCCGGATCAGGAGCAGAAAGATCTGGCCAGTGGAATAATTCTTTCACGAGAGACCGCAGAGAGAAGCCAGTCTCTCGTGAAAGAAAATCGGCTCAAACCGGAAGTGACAGATATCGAAACCGGGAACAGTGCGTTCCAGGTACCGGAAGGGACTTCAGTGACTTATGATTTGCACCATGAAGACTCACCTGCATGTTTAGTGGAAATGCCACAAATTGCATAATAAAGATATATGTTTTCACAACAGATTTAAACCACTTTCACCCATGATTCATACATCTATCCAGTGGCAATCAATCGGAAAAGTAAATCTTGGGTTACAGTTGTATGAAAAACAATTATGAGGAGAGCTGTAGCCTGTAACTGATCAGAAAACTGCTGGGAAATAGTGAGGCAATCACACGAGCGGGAAGTGACATTTCTGAGGCAGTTCTGTGCACACTGTACAATTGCTGACATGGTTGGGAGAAAATTACATTTTATTTTTTGTCAGTTTAATAAAATTATGAGGCAAACTGAAATAGAAAGGATTTTTCAAAATTACTTTAAATGACCAAGTAGCATTTAAAACAATTGTTTGGGCTATTTAGGGCACAACAGGGAAGACAACAGTAGACCCCCTATATAATGTCATATAATATAATGTCATATAAGGTTCCCAGGATATAGAATAATGAAATAGCACTGCCATCATACACAGTGGCGTAGTGAGGGGGGTGCCGAGGGGGCCATGGCCCCGGGCGGCGTATCAAAAGGG